>VBSM01003204.1:36875661-36914212 GCA_008086735.1 Cheirogaleus medius | reverse complement strand
AAAAAAAATGGCTTTGGAGCCTAAAGGAACTAATATGTTTCTTGAGACTTCACAACTTGTAAAAGCTAGATCATCCCTCGCCATCTTTTATGGTAGCAGTGGCACGCTAACAGTTATCTGGCACTCTAGAGTTTATAGTGTTTTCACACTTGGAACCTCACCATATCCTGTAAATGTATTGTTTTACAGATCAGGAAATTTGAATCCTTCAGAGATTCAACAACATACACAAGTTCATGTGGGTAATAAAAGGCAGGAACAGCACCTGAATAGATGTCTGTATGTCTCCAAGGGCTTGACTTTCTGAAGAATTATCACCAAACTTATTCTCCGTTCCTCCAGGTACGCGGAGATGTCACTGCAACAACTATTATAAAAAGGAAGCCTTTGATAGAAGGAGCTTTCAAGGGACAAAGCTTTACCATTAAGATTTTAAAATCTTTATCTGACAGCATTTTGTTAAGGAGGAGGCAAGGGCATCTTACACTTTTTCAAAAGCTAACTTTCACACCCAAAGGAGGGCAATCCTCTGCCCTGACGGTGATGATGATGCTACAGGAACCTTGTGCAATACCCTATACCACCAATACAGGAGAGTAACGATTGAAAAATAGCAAAGAATCCAGAACAGGTATAGAAATCCCAAACTACCTCTACTACTTCTACTATTAATAATAATAAAATAATAATACAGATAAAACAGCAATAACAAAAATAGCATTAGTAAGGAGCATTTCCTTAGCCTCTATCATGTAATAACACTTAGTGTGTACATATATTATCTTGAATTTTCTCAACAATGCATTAAATAGGGGTTGTCTTCTTTCTACAAATGAGGACTCTAATGTTCAGAGAGGTCAAGTAACTTCCTAAAGGTCACAGAGCTTGTACATGACAGAATGAGGTGAGATGCTCATGGCTCCTGTCTCCAAGGCTGTGCTATTTCCACTGGTCCATACTTGCCTCCTCTAAAGGAGAGAGGCAGTCACCAAATTAGTGAGTAGTGTCCAGGAGGTTAGGACATCCTCATAACCCAGTCCAGCCAAGGCTGAAGAACACTAATAGGTGCACTGCTACCCCTTCTGATTATTTAATGGTAACCATTATCCCTTGGTACCCAGAAAATGGGTTTTAATCACCTGCTTTTCGCCTTCTGTGTCTGCCCAAGAAATAATGAACAGGACAGGTTCTGAAAAAAATCTGGCTTCAGGTGTGAGTTGGATCGAACCCTCTGACAGCGTGTTAAAGTCTCTGTGCATGTGTGCACACACCCATATTCATGTCTCACAGGCGGAGGGTGCAGGCAGAGAACGGTAGGCTGATTACGTGTCCTTTTCTGCCTCCTGACAGCTATGAAACTACAAGTGGGTAGATTATAGTTGAAGATAAAAATAGACATTATACAGCCGCTTTCTCTTCCCAGCTTTTTAGTCGCTCCAGCTTGAAAGCATATTGTAGCATTTTATTGTAGTCTGGGCTCTTGTGGCTTGTCTTGTTTGCGATTCCTTTTTGGAAAACTAGAAACATTCCCTCTCCATGGAGAAATGAACTCCAATGAGTGAGTGAGAGAGAGGTGGCAGAGTGTGTGTGTGTGCGCTTGTGTGCACACCCATGTCCCTCCACGGGCTCCAGGGCCTGAGAGAAGACAGGAGGTAGAATATGTGCCTGTGTGTGCCCGTGTGCCCCTGTCCCAGTGCCTCCAAGAGAAGAGAGGCAGCAGAGTGTGAATCTGAATAGAGCGGAAATTGGAAATTGACACAGCTGTTTTTGTTACACTGTAACCATTTTTAGAACCTCAGGATGCACTAAACTTCCAAACTAGGCAGCCCACTCAGCCCTGGGATTAAACATTAGCTGGGAGGGGGTAGTGGTGGGCAGCGATTTGAAAGCATTGAACGTATCATCCCAAAGTCTAGAGTACATCCCTCATCCCGGTAGCGCAGGTCACTTGGTATAACGCACATTCAGTGCCCTCTTTGTCTGATAATTAAACTGAATTCTGCAAGTGGGTGCATGTCAAGTCTCATTCCAAACCTCTCCTTTCCACTTACCATCTCCATTCTTTTTCCTGAAATTTTATTTTAAGGTCACTTCAAACACCTTAAAATTAAAAGCTAGGTACAGTGTTTAGTGTTTCACAGCTTAGGTTCTCTGGACCACTGTACCTCTACTCAGTGTAGTTGTGTTTTATAGTTCACATTCCAGAGCCCCCACAGATCTACTGAATTTGAATCTATCAGGATATGAATTTTAACTGGATCCCTCTGAGTTATTCTCACAAAGCTAAACTTTTCAAATGCCTGGTAAAAAATATAAAAAAAAATAAAGACTTTGGTGGTACACTTGCCTGGTAGCAACCACTGAGTGACTCAGCCTCTTGTCACCTTTATACCCAGCAAAAAATGACAGCTATTTATAGGCTGTGTGACCTTGATCAACTCACAATTTCTCTGGGTTCCATTTTTTTATCTGCAAAGTGGAGATGATAATGGTACCCACTGTACAGAGTTGTGGTGAGAATTAAATGAGGAAAAATATATATTAACATAGGGCAGTAGTGATCAACTGGGAGTGGGGTGAATTTGTCAACTCAGGGAAGAGTTGACAATGTCTGGAGACATTTTGGTTGTCACACTGGGATGAGGACGCTAGAATAGAAGCCAGGGATACTGCTAGACATCCTACAATGCACAAAGCAGCACCCCCGTAATGAAGAATTACCAGCCCAAAATGTCAACAGTTGGACATTTTGAGAAACTTAGGTGTAAAGCACATCAGGCCTGGGTTCGAATTCTGGGTGCCACCAGTCTAGTTGTGTGATCTTGGGCAGGTTGCTCAGCCATTTGGAGCTTCAATTTCTCTATCTGTACAATAGGGATAAAAATTCCTGCCTCATAAGGATAGTAAGGGTTCAAAGAAGTACCATATAAAATACGTCTGGCACATTTTCAGTAGGGTCCTTTCCTTCAGTTCCTCATCCTGGCCTGACTTAAAAGGGGCTTTTTCCACATTCATAAGAAGCTAGGAAGCCTAAGGCTTCCTTACCTTTAATTTGTCAAGTGAGGTACTTTATGAGTTGGCACGAGGCAGGGCACAGATGGCCCATCATCTGAGCATGCATGCATGGCCAGGCCCTGTTACTGAGGTTAGGAATCATAGGGCCCCCTGTTGGGCCGTGGCTCCAGGACAGCCCCATAGACAGCCATGGGCTGAAACACTTGCCCTGAATGCACTATTAACCCCATGATGCTATTTTAAAATAATGGAGAACCAGCTTATTGGAAAAGGGTAGTACAAAACCTAAAAATAAATCCAGCTAACAAGGTGAGGTTTCTGATCTAGAGAGAAGAAAAACATTGCACCCTTTAACATTTAGGCCATTGGATTTAAGATCCCAAAAAAATTGCCATCAGCTCCTTAATTACTCGCATGAGTGGAAGACAGCAGAGGTGTAGATAAATTTATGCAACTATTTAGATTCTATATGTGACCTCAGAATGCCAAGAGCATCAAGGATATGCAAGATCTTGGTGTATATTTCCAAACATACTGGTGTTTCTGGGTGCCCCACCCTAGGATACTCTCCAAACAAGCTTGGCTCTACTGTCAGTGGAGTAGGAGAGGCTTGGAATTTCACTACTTTGGGAGCAACTTTAACATATTATGATCACAAACATGGGACAGTTGCCAGACCTTTAACTTGCACTAGGAGAGAGATGCAGAAACCTCCCCCAAACCTCATTTCTCTCTAAGTCTCAAGGCCACTCAAGTCATCTTCTTTCCCCACTTTCTAGCACAATCAAGTCCAGCTGATCCTTAGTCAGTTAAACACACATTTTTTGATCATGTAATATGCTCAAAGCACAAAACGACCATGGGCATGGTTCAAGCCTCAGGGAGTGGGAAAGGTGGGGGAAAGAAGAACCTCTCTTCAGAAAATTTAGGGCTGCTGTGCCCTAAGAAAAGATACAAGTAAGAATCAAGCTTCTTACCCTTTGTTGTCTGAACCCAATCACCCACCTCCCTCCTGGGAAGGGGCAGGAAGGGAGCAGGCGAATGGCTCTGCTATCAGATTTTTCTGGGAGAGAGATGGAAACCAGCAAACACCACACAACTGCTGCCACGGCGTGGAGCCTGTGATGAAGTCAGCAGGCAGGTGCCACCTTGCTCTCCCTCATCCCCCTCAACCCCTCGTCGTTATCACCCACAGCTGCATCAGCTTTTACTTTTCACTCTGGTCAAACACACTGTAAATTCATCCCGCTCATCAGGAAGTCTCCTGTTCAGGAAATGAGACTGACATGATCCCAGCAGAGTGCCAAGGCCTGGGAAGCTCGAACCCCCAGCCAGCTCTCTGCCCAGGGGGTGACTTAGCCACACAAACGGGAAGCTGCTTTTGTCTTTCTCAGGTGGAAGCAATGCCACCTTCCAGGGCCATCCCTAGTGTGAGCCTCAGAACCCTGTGAATAAAGGACCCTGCCCAGGGTTCCTCTGTACTGTCAGCTTTGCCCAGAAAAAGTGCACTCACCATCCACCCTGGGTAGGGACAGTATGCAATGTTGTGCAGTCCTTACAACAGCCCTTGAAGTATGTAGGTAGTATCTTCATTTTATAGTGGAAACAAATGAGTCTCAGAGAACAGAGAAGGGCCTCTTCCCCCAAGGAGGCCTCCTCAGCTATAAAATTCACTTTACATTGAAATATGTGCAGGTGGTTAAGAAAAAATCTGATCTTGTTACTTCCTTGCTTAAAACTCTCCAAAAGCTTCCCCAATGCCGGAGGCAATACTTCTCAACCCTGGTTGCACCCTGGAATTACCTGGGGAAATTTCAAAAATGCCAATGTCCTGGCCCCAACCCAGACCAATTAAACCAGAATCTACGGGCATAGAACTCAGTGTTGGCATTGGCGTCTTTTGAAAGCTGCTGAGCAATTCTCAAGTGCAGTCAAGATTAACAAGCACTACCCTAAGGGATTCGTGTCAGGCTCCTTCTCTGCAGCCAGACCCTTGCTTATCTCTTCAGCCTCATCACTTATCACTGTCTCCCACCGCTCCCTCTGTGCTTCATCCACCCTGGACCAACTTGAACTTCTCCAGAGGAGGTACACACTGGTGCCTCTTTGCTTTGGTGCTCTATCATCTGTCTACCTGACACGCCCCTCTCTCTCTTCACTCACACAACCATAGCATGTAGGCATTCCAAGCTGGAAAGCATTGCTTCAGGCAGTGATTCAAAGATCCTCTGGCTCCACTACTTTTAACACAGGTGCCCAACGTTGTCCCAGGAGTTGCCTCCCTCCAAGTCAGCCAAAATGGAAAAGAGCATAAAGAACCACAGTGGGAAATTTTTATGGGCCATGCCTGGAAGTGGCACACATCACTTCTTCTCATGTTTCAACAGCCAGAACTCAAAGGGTCACACTGAACTGCAAAGGAGGTAGGGAAATACAGTCTATCTTTGCATCCATGGGGAAGAGTAAATGGAATTGGTGATTCGCCACTCCTCTGGCCCATCATGATACTAGATTTGTCTCCATAATAAAGCTTAACTCCCCCTCATATTAAATCTCATATGTATTTGCTTACCCTTTCACTGCCTCCCCCATGAGTGTAAGCTCCACAAGGGCAGGGACTCCAAGCACAGTGCTTGGAACACAGAAGGCACCAATAATGATTTCTTGAATTACTAAATTCATTTTGGTGGGGGCACTCTATCTGATGACCTCATATTTACACTTCTTTCGGATGTTCCTGGACCTATCTTCCTTTTCGTGCTGTTGTCACCGGCCCCTGCCATCAGAGCAGGCCCATGTTTATGCCAACAGATAGGACCAGTTTCTCTAATAGTACCAGCAAAGTTGTGAGGCCCTCTCAACTGCTCTATCCTGGGCATACCAGTCATGCTATCTTACCGTTGCTGGTGTCAATGTCCCTTTCTAGTTTGCCCCAGTGGCCATCTTTGTAAGGGAGAAGAAGAGGCCCCAAGTTCATTCTCGGCCAGGCTGAGGACCCGAGAGCTAGTCTACCACAAAGCACATTCTAAGTGGGGGGATGACGGTAATTAAGACAAAGAGATAGCTCCCCTGTGGAATTTGAACCAGAGGAAGTTGGGAGGTCATCAGAAAGATGTAAAAGAGTAAAAACAGACAGAAGCAGACATACCACAACAGCAAAGAGGTGGGAGTAGAGAGGGAGAGAGTAACTGTCTTGGATCCTCACTGCCATCCTGTTTCAATTGCAGAGAGTTACAGGATGTCCTTAAAATATACCCCCCTTATGAGAGGGTCTAAGTGGGTCACTGTTCCTCATTTGGTTAGGAGCCTGACTAACCCAAGCCAGCACACGTTGGCAAGATGGCCAGCAGTTCAGTAAGGGGGCTCAAGGAGAGATTGTCACATTCATATGCCACTTAGCTCTACAAAGTGAACTGCCCCACCCAGAGATGGCATCTGGGACTACACACCCAACCAAGATGTCAGTTGCACCCTGCCCTCACCACCTCACACTAAGGATACCACAGCAGTTTCTTTACTCTCTTTTTTTATCTCTTCCACACCTTGCCACCAGGTTCCTCCTTCATAAAGCACAAGTTTCACTCTGTCACTTCCCTGCTCAAAATCCTCCAAAGTTCCTCACAGACTACAGAGATAACATTTAATTTGCATCTGTGTAGTAAGAAATCTCCTAGGGGCTGTATATACATTGCCTCACTTAATCCTCAGAACACCCCTGCAATGAGGACTAACATCTTTATTTTGCAGCTATAGTGACTGAGTCATGAAAAGAATGAATAAATCACCTACAAACATGGTACTAGGAACCAGCAGAGCCAAAGAAGAAACCCAAATGTGCCTGTTTCTAAAGCTTCTCCTGTTTACATTATGCATTATTTCATTCATTCAAATAGATAGAGTCAACCATGTGCCAGGATTGTGCTAGGTACCAAGATTACAATAGATAATTTACCGATGGATAATTTTAAGAGTAGGAGCTCTTGCAAGCCTGGCCTCATTGGTCAGGGAAGCCCTTATCGGGGCAGTGTCATCTGAGTTGCTCTGAAGGTCAAAGAGGAGCAAACAACCTGCTTCTCTATCGGGGACATCATCCTGGTGGCAAAGAGGCTGCTCAATGACTTGTCTCTCACCCTGACTCTCCTAGACTGATGGACCAGGGAGAGTGGGCTTGAGGGAAGAAGGGATGAAGGGAAAAAACCAAAAAGACCAAGTAATTGTCAAATGATACTACCAAAATATATTTCATATTTCAACAACTCCTATCCCTTGGGTTTACACTGGTTCCTATGTAATTTGAAACTAAAATCTGTTTCCTTCCCCAGCAGCATCTCTTTCTTCTTCCACACAGAGATGCAATTTCATTGCTGGCCTGTTGGCGGTGCTGATTATGTTCTCCATAGCACATTCTTGATTGCATAGAATTAAATGAGGCAGGTGTGCAGGTGACAGAACAAAACCTAAGATATGACTTATGTGACAGACCATTGGTTTGGTGGGGAGAGGGCAAAAGCAGCAAGTGTTATACTCTATGAAGATTGGGACAAAAGGCACTATAGAATCACACTTTTATATAGATAAATCAAACTGAAAATAGTTTTTAGCAGTTTCTTTTATTATAAATGCAGTCTGAAAACACTGTCTTACTGTTTTTCTGCCTTTCATAGGATTCAGATTTACCTTCTATTTAAGATGCCACTAAATTAATAGAGAAGACTATTTGGATAGAATATTTAATTTTGCATTTACAATCTGAAGATTGATTCACAATCATCACTTCAACATCAGAGTGAAAGCAGAAGGTATAAACATCTTTACTCTAAAAGTGCTTTACCAAGTGAGGACAAAGATGGAAAACAAATTCTGAATAAGGAACAAAAATAGAAAATCTGGGCAAATAAGCCAGATTCTAAATCCAAACTGAACTAGATAAATTTTATAAGTGATTAAATAGGGCATGGGAAGTCCCCAAACCAGAAAGCCTGACTTATGGCTTTGGTGATGCCACCCTCAAAAGAGAATACACTGTAGCTGTGTATTTACCAAATGCCATTTCTTTTTCTTCCTGGGCCCCCCTGCTCTACCCACATTCCCAGCCTCCCCTGGATAAGGTGTGGCCTTGAGACTGAGTCCTGGCCAATGAAAGGTGAATGGAAGACCTAAGGGAGTCTGGGACCAGGAATGACAACACAGAGCACAGCCATCCCACCCCTCCACACATATCTACCCTGACCCGCACTAGACTATAAAGGAAAGGAGCAAATGCATTAAGGGACTGAGCTCTGGGTGTTGTTTTTTACAGCAGCTGATCAACCCTAAGTAACACATACCAAAGGCAGAAATAAAACAGGGCTCTCCAGAGTAGACTACAATACTGTAGGCCATGAACGAGTTAACTGCAAATGTCCTAAATGGTTCCACGAGACACTGATAGGTGAGAGACTTCTTATTAAGATATTATTAATATAAGGTATTTGAATAATTTTCCAAAGGCCAGAGTATTTAAGAGGGGCCAAGTTATAAAGAAGTGGATGGAAGGAAAGATGAGTAAGAGGTAGTACAACTGGCGAGCTCTTTAAAAGATGTGGCTGGGTCTCTCCTTTGCTTAAATGCCCCATGCATGCACCAGCACCTACAGAATAAAGTTCAAAACCTCTGAGGTCAGCTCCTAACACTCTCCATATCTTCATCTTCAACCACTGTCTTTCCTCTGCTGGACTCACCTGGCATTACATGTATTTCCTGAATACCCCTACCTCTATGCCTTTATGCATAATGTTCCCTTTATAAGGCATGCCCTTCCCTCACCTCATCTGCCTTTCTAGTTCATAATCACCCTTCTAGGCTGAGCTTAGACAATATCTCATTTATCCACAGCTTTTACTGATACCTGCTCTTCCTAGGAAACATGCTCCTTAAGCTGGGTTCCCATAACCCCTTATAACCACATGCATCACAGCACTTATCATGAAAGTCATGATTGTTGCTCTTCATTCTCATCCTTGGCTAGACTCGTCTGTCCCTGATGTTAAGACACAGGTGTGACTTGGCTCCTTACTCCCCTTGGCCTGTAAAGTATCTGGCATGCACACACACACACACATACACACACTCAAAAGGTATCAAACAATAGATGCATGATTAAGCTGAAAAACAAGGCACTTTGTGGGGTGTATAGTCCAAATGTAACTAGAGACAGTGGAACACACAATAAAGATTTTCCAGAAAACCTAGGAAATGTGACATCAAAAGAACCCTACAGCAGCACTTGAATAAGATTCACATTACAGACTCAGTCAGTCAGTCTTAAGGCTGAATTACACTTTTCTGTAAGTACAGATGTCAAAGGAAAGCAGGCTTGAGGAATAGAAGCCTTAAAGAATATGTACAAATAAAAAGTGAATATGACAATCTGTAAAAGGAAAATAAATTTGGATCAAAGGACTTCTTGACCTCCAAAATGCCACCGCTTCCCAACTTCACACGTTAAAAGCATTCATTTTTTCCCCTTAAACAAAATGGGCTTTTGTTCCACTTTTAAAATGTAAATAGAAGAAATATCCTACATGTTCAACAATAGGAGAATTGCTAATTACATCATGGACTGTCTAAAGAAAGAAATTATGACGACAGTGGAAAATGTTCACTGAAAACTTTGACTTAAGAGCAAGATACTCTAAAGTATGATCTCAACTATATATATTTTAAAGTATATTTATATAAAACAATGGAAGGAAATGCAACAAAATGCTATAACTGTGGTCTTATCAGAGTGGTAGAGTGGTTGGTTTTATCTTCTTTTGTATGCTTTTTTATATGTTCCAAGTTTTCTACAATCAAGACAGAATACTTTTATAATTAGAAAATAATGCAAGAATGCTCTCAAGTCAGACTGCCTGGGTTTGAATCCCATTCCCACTTCTCTGTAATTGTGACCTTCATGCAAATACCATACGTCTCCATTGCTTTGGCTTTCTCATCTCTAAATAGAGATGATAGTTTCTTTGGGGGATTTTTATAAGATAACCATGAGATATTTCATATAAAGCACTTAGAACAGTGGCTGACATACAGCAAATCTTGATAACTTATCTGACATTGCTGCATGTGGAGGAGCCCACGTGTGCTCGGGCAACTTGAGCAGTGAGGTCAGGTGGGGAGAGGACAAGCTCAAATGACAAACTTTGTCCCCTACACCATTTTACTCAAGACTGCTCAGGGATTCAAACCTGGTTAGTTACTGGTTCCTTGTCTTGCAAGTCTCAGTATCTCCTTTGCTCAACACAGCTGCCAGGAGAGGAAGGAAGAAAGGAGCAATTTTCAACTTTATTCTCCATTGTCTTTCTACTTTCTCACTGCGCCTTCCCTTTCATTTGTATTTTGTCTTAACTGCCAATTTTGGGCTTAATTGGTAGAAGGCAAAGAAGCTCAAGTAAAATAAAGCTCAGCAGAATATAAAGACAAAAAGAACAAAAAAATAGTGAAGGCATGAATGGCTGCTTCAACTCTAACTATAATCAGAGAAGCAAGGTGGCGTGGCACTGTTACGTACATGACCTTCTAGTGAAGTAGACTGTTTCATTTACTGCTCCAATTTTCTCATGGCAGGGATAATTTACCTGTGTGGTGATTACATTCTGTCTCCAGTATCTCAGGAACTCTTACTTACCATTGTATCTTGAATTTGGGAGATCTGCCTGCATTCAGACAAAGTACTGAAGGTAACCTGGGAGGTAAGGCAATCTCATTTCTCCTCCGACACAGTCGCAGACTTGAATTCAATCCATTAAAGTCAATTGGTAGATTTGCACAAGTAGTCTAATTAGAGATATTCAGATAACAAGCACAGGTTCCGTTTGCATTCTAGGTTAAAAAAGGAAAATCAATGTCCACACAGAGGAAGAAAACTGAGCACGTATTTTGAAGCCACAAATTACAGCAGTGCCATGCACAGAAAACCAGGAGAGGGGCTATAGGTCAATACAAAAATACCACCTCATGGGGAAGAATGATTAGAGGGGACAAGTAGAATTTTCACCTCCAGGTCACAAGCTCAGAATGCAGCCCAGCCCTGCCTGTATGATGTTTATAACCCACTGGCGGTCCATGTGAAAAGGGCTGGCTCCACGACTACATTTTCACCAAAAATCACCATCCTTTCAGCTGAGAGACAGAAAAACAGTAGGACCCCCCCCTCAAATGAACTCACCTACTCAGCTCCCAGAGATGTATTCCAGCTGTCACAGCCATGTGAAATTGCACATTTCATAAAGTTCATATCCAGCATTCTGGACCCAGGCTCTGTGGCTGCAGGCCCTGAAAAGGTGAGGCATCCAGGAGGAAACTCAGGCAGCATCACCTGCCTTATCTCCTGCCTTTCAGCCACAGAGTCAGAAGGAGGGAGTAGAAAACATAAAGGCACATCCATATGTCCAAATCTCCTTCCTCCAGGATCCCAGGGCTCAAGTTCTTTTGAGGTACTGGATCAAACCAGTGACTGAAAACTAGATCTAAAGATGAAGGACTCTCTAATAATTCTTAGGCTTTATTTAAATAGAAAAATAATATTTATTAAACCATAACCACGTGACAGGCACTCTATTAAGTGCTTACCTAGACTTTATTCATTTCACATTTAGTGCAGAGCCACTAGGCCAAAAAGTAAAAATTTAAAGAAAATTAAAAATCAGGATGTATGGATGAGGAAATATTTCCTTGAAATAAGGGAGTCTGCAGGGGTATTTAATTCTTAAGCCTGTGAGGCAATTTTTTGCCTCTGTCTCATTCCCAAAAGTATTTTAGGCAACTGAGAGGTAGTTGGTATGATCATTACCATTGTCATTATCATCATCGTCCCCATTTTATAAAGTTGAGAACTGAGGCTAAAAGAATTGAAGTAAATTTCCCAAGATCACACAGCTAGAAAGTTGAAGAGCCCATAAGGCAACATCAACTATCAAGTCAGTGGTTTCCGCTTTAAAACACGCCACCTCTTATTATAGTTCAGAAATTCTGTTTCTCTAGCACACATCCACCCAAGAGCTAGGTGAGATCAAAAGAGAGACAACAGAATACCTGATACTATTCTAAAAACCAACGAAAACAAAAAACAGCTTTTTTTTCTTTCAGTGTGATAACACGAGTCACCCAAACTGGTCAGTGCTATCCCCAGGGGTGCCAAGTCTTCCTGCCCTAAGACTTAATCTTCATGTTGGATTAAAAATAATTAGTAGCATTCTGCACTCTACAAAGCAGAATCAGAACACTTCAATCCTCAAGATGTGGGTGGCTAGGAAGAAATACCCTTGTTTTCAAGGCAAGTCCAAGGAAGAGAAGCTGTACGGCGGGTGGAGGGGGCACCACACTTGCATCAAGCCCACCTGAGTTTGAATCCTGAATCCATACCAGGTGATTGTATGACTCTGGGCATATTAACATCAGTGTCTGCATCCATACAAGAGTGGTAATAAATCCTATTTTGCAGGGATGGTGACAAAATGCATGTAGAACACTGAGAGGCATCCCAGGACATGGTAGGAACTCAATAAGTGGATGCTGTTATTTTTGTTACTAGTCCTCCTAAGCCCCTGGGAATTGATATGCAGCAGAAGAGCAGTTTCACAGCATGCTCCATGGAATTCCCTATTCTAACTGCCTGGGAACAGCATGCTGCTCTCCTCTTAAGGCACACACGCCCTCTTCCATCTGAGCAGTCACTCACTATACATTTCTAGGGCCACCTATAAAAGCTGAAGAAAAAAATCCTCAGAAGTCACCAAGAAGCTGTTCTTTACAGAGTGCAATTCCCTGACCCAAATCAGTCTTTGCCTTTGAATCAGTTTATGTTACTAGTTATTTAGCAGATTGATTGCTGCTATGGCAACTACGCATCCCTCTGCACAGACACAGGCATAAGTCCTTGATACGATCTTGGCTTAGTCTCTCTGGCTGCATTCAGTACATGCCAGAAATTAGATAATATTGGGAAAATTAATTGCTTTCTGCACTATAGGCACTGGGGTTGCATTGTGGTATAAAAACAAAGGAAACTGGTGTGGAAAGTGAGGACTATACTTATCGTCCAGCAGCCTGGGAGAAGAGAGAACTGAAGAGTCCCCAGCTGTGCTCTGGCCATACTGCTCACCTTCGGTTTCTACGGTTTCAGCCAAGTGTCAATGCAGGATGTGCCCAGAGACTGCAAACACCATTTGGCAGTGATTTGGAGCCTTCCAGGAAAGCTTTCCACTACGGTGGGAAAGGACAAGTTTTCCTTGCATCAGAAAGAGTTGGGTACAGATTCTGTGTGCGCCGCTTCCTAGCTGCATGACCTTGTGCAAATCCCTTAAACTCTGAAACCTCAGTTTCCCCATCAACAACCTGGAACCAGGAATAGTATCCACTCCTTTTAGTTGTTATAAAGATAGTGATGAAATCATAACCCTGGCATGTAGAAGGAGTCTGATAACTGGCAGGCAGGTCCATTTTTCTTTATCTTCACTCTTCTTAAGTTTTCTTTAATTTTTTTTTCCTTTCCCCCTGATTAGCAAGAGAGATTATTAGGATCATTAATTAGGAGTTGGTTCTATGCTATCCTCTAAATATTTCTGATTTAAGGGCTTAGGACTCAATAAAATTCTGCTAAGTGTTTCAAATTTGCTGTATGCTACAGGTTGGTGTTTTTGGCTGGTTTCAGCCCAAGAAGACAGGCTAGATCCTGCAAGTGAGTTTTGTTCTGCTCTACTCTGTCACCTCAAGCTTCTCCCCTTATCCCGTGGGTCAAACTTCCCTAAGATGACAGTTGTTTATCATGATGAGGCTGGAAACTTAGTGTGCGAGTATGAAAATGGCACCAATTCCTAGAAGAGCCCCTCACCTCGCATACTCTGAGAGGGGCTGAGCACTGTGATCTTTGTTTGCCGAGGAAGCCATGTTATTAGCAGCCAGGCTATTTCTGTATCTGGAGATGCCTCGAGCACTTTGGAAATTCTTCTAAACCATATGTTGTTTTTATGTTTTAACCATTCTGTATGTATATATAATTTGCATAAATACAAAAATAAATAGCTGTCCTGTATTTCTCTGAAGATTGTAAACTCCAGAGGAAGAGGGAGAAATATCAGCCTTAATGGCATAGTGGTTGGTATTCAGGGAAGAGTCAGCAAAGTTGCAAGCCCAAACTGACTTTCCAGGATTTCATAGTTAATATTATAATCTATGATGCCAATAGTCTCATTTTTTGCATTTCTACCATCAAGGGTGAGAAGGAATGGCAGGCTCAGACATAAGACCAGAAGCATTAGCACACCATAAACCAATACCAATTTCATCAGCTCCCAGGGTTCAAGATCAGTTGTCTGAGATAAAACAATTCACAGACAGTACTTCTTTGGCCACAAAGTATCACCAGAGGCGGCTGGTGTCTGGGCAGAACAACATGACTCTAAAGTCAGAGACATCTGAGTTCTGGATTATAAGCCTGTCTACCTCTCAGTTTCATCTTCTTTAAAAGGGATAATATTTATTCATTTACTTGCATGGTGGTAGAATGTAGTAATTAGGAGTGCAAACTCTGCAAGTGAAGAGTGCCTGGGTTGGATTCCCAACCTGCTCACTGAGAGTTGAGTGAACCTGAACAAGTGACTTTCCCCCTCTAAGCCTGTTTCTTCATCTGAGGGGTGGACAATCATGGACCTGCTTCATGGCTGTTGTGAAGATGAATTCATAGTACCTGTGTCAAGTGGTTAGCACAGGGCCTGACTGACGGGTAAGAGCTCCATAATTGCAGCCCATGGTAGCTGTACCATAGTAGTAAATAATATGATGGGTATAAAGAGTCTGGCTCTTAATAGGTTTTTTAAAAAATGGAAATGTGTATTGTCAAGAAAATTCTAGACCATTGCAAACTTCTTTAGAATCAAAAGATTGGACAGCAACCAGCTATGACAAGAAAGGAATCCTCTTATAAATCTGTCCTCCCACTGAAATGGTTTCAGTGCTAGCAGAGCAGTAAGGGGGTAGTAAAGTCTGGCCTGTGTGCAGCCCTGCCCCCCCGCCCAGTTCTGAAACACCTGGCCAGGGGCTTATTGTGCTCCACGGCCCCAGGAGTGGGTCATTACTAGTTACTCCCAAGGATAGTGGGGAGAGAAAATGCAAAAGCAAAATTATAAATCCATCAGTATAACAGGGCAGTGCTGGGGGGAAAAAAAGCATCAACGGACAGGCTGGCTAACCACCCCCGGAGAGCAATGGGGTGGTTTCCTTTGGACACAGGGTCATCTCTGAGGCCAGTAAGGGAGCTCCACTAGAGTTACAGCAATAAAGGAAATAATGATTTTTATAGACACCTAGCCTAGATCAGATTGCTGGTCATGCTTTTTCTGTTTTGTCTCTTCAAAGGTACACCCACACACCTTTGGCAGTGTTATCCTCAAACAACAAGATGTTACTTCTGAGCTGCAAGACCTCAGGCGCTATCTGTCCTCACCCACACCCAACCGTCTGCCATCTTCAGCACCAAACATATCCCTGAGGACAAAAATGGCCCTTCAGTTCCTGAGCTGTTTAAACTGAAAAACCAGTTAAAGTGCCATTCCCAAAATAAAACAGAAACATGGCCACTAACATGAAATATTTACAGCTATAAGACAAAAAAACAAAAACCCTTACCTGACCTGGTAGCGGGGGAATGATATAGTTACCTTGTCCCGTAGAGAAGCATTTTGGCCTAAAACCGTTCTCTCTTCTGGGATCTCTATGGATATCTGTCACACAAGCTAAAGACCTAGAAGTCATCTTCAGCTGCCTTCTTCCCTCACCGCCATATCCAATCACTAACACAGTTCCATCTGTTCCATGTCTCACATATTTCCTGAATCAGTGCTCTCCTCGCCCGCTGGACATCCTGCCAGAGTTCAGGCTCTCGTATCTCTGCTGACCAGTGCAGCCACCCCACTCACTGGTTTTCCTCCATCCCATATCTCCCCTTTCCCACTGCTCCTCACACTGCAACAGCATGACTTCAAAGGCCCTTCAAAGTCAAGCCCCTACCTGCATTTCCAGTATTGCTTGTTACCCCGTCCCCAAGGCCCCCTCTCGACCCACTAACCACCATCCATCCTGAAACATGCCCCTCAGGTATGCAGCTCCTTGCTGTAGCGTGTGCTTTTCCTTCTGCATGTCAGCCTTGAGAAAACCCTCCTGCCCATCCTTTACCACTCAGCTCACATGTCATCTTTTCTTTTTATTCCTTTATCCCCCAAGTGAAGTTTAGGGGCTCCCTACATTGTGCTCTCTTTGCCCTTTTACATACTCTCATTGTAGCACATTTCACGCTGTATGGCCATCATCTATATGTCTGTCTCCTTGTCCACTCCTGTTCTGTGTTTTTAATATGATGGTCAGTCAGGTGTGGCCACAAGAGGAAACACAGGAGACATTCAGGAAAACAACATTTATTATACTCACAGGTCCTAGAAACAGGAGGCATGCGTGCGGGGTCACAGAGGAAGCACCAGGTTTTGGTCAGGAGGCAGAAGATAGCAGCCAGGGGAAAGTCTAGGCCAGAGACTTTACTGAGATTTCTTCGGGAAAAGCAAGGCAGGGCGGGGAAAACAGATGAGGACTGGCAAAATTAAATCATTCTGGCAGGCTTTGTGCTATAGAGGTAGTCTCTAGTTGCCCAGTACCTGGTCCAGGGATAATTAAGGCAAAGGAATAGTGTTTCCCAGGGTGTACAGCCCAGATAGAGGAGATACAGTTCTGGACTAGTTGATCTGCATATCAAAGGCATGCTCCCTGCTACCTGGGCTACTTCTGTGAGTTGGCTAGCCCCACGAGGGGCAGTCTCCTTCCAGCCAGAAAGATTTTTTAAGATGTCAAAACATCAGAATATACAGAAAGTAAAAAATGCAAACAATACAACTCCCAACCCCCAAACTAAAACCTGTACTCTTCCCTCCTGTGTTCTTGGCTTTGTTGAAAGCAGAGCTTATATTCCACTGATATGCTGATATGTACTAGATTACTGGGATTCTACACTTGGTTCTTCTTGATTTACTAATCATACTGGTTAGCAAATATTTTGAATATCATCCTAGTTATATTTTGAATATAATTGCTTTACGAACTATTATCACAGGTTTGCAAGGCATGTATTATGTATTATTATCTACATTGTAAAGATCCAGAAGCCAGGCTCAGAGAACTTAGAGAACCTGCTGCAATCGCACAGTTAAAGAGCAGAGCCACAATGGGAAGCCACCTCTGCCTGTGCCAGAGCCTCTCTCCTCCCCATCATGCTGCCTCTTTGCTCTTTGCTTTTTTCCTCTAGACTCAGGCATTTGGCATAGTACACATTCATTAAACGATTGCCTAATGAATTAAGGCTTAAATAGCAGTGACATAACATATTTACACTTTTCCCATAGCTAATTTACTCAATGGAACAAAAAAGGCAAGAGGTCTACAACCTCATTTTTAACCGAAAAACATCTCATAATAAGAATTGCTTACTTCATCAAAATGCAATGTGTTCATTATAATAGCTAACATTTATTGAGTGACTCTCATATAACATGCACTATGTTAAGAACTTTGTGTTCATTATCCTATCTCATTCTCCTACCAATCCTGCAGGTCAAAACTTATATTTTTGTACCATTTCAGATGAGGAACCAGAGGCTCAGAAAAGATATGTAATGCTAATGGTTCAGAGCTGGTAAATGGCAGAGCAGTGCTGGGTCACAAGCTTCAAAATGTCTGCCATTTCCACTGTGCCACACAGCCATTTTCTTTCTATGCCCTTGTACCATTTGCAGGAACGAGTACATAAGACAGGAAATGGGACTGCATACTACGTGGAAGTTTCTGAGACAAAAAGGTGCTACATCACCATTAAGTAGCCTTGTCGGTAATAGATTATTGTGGCTTCCATCTTCCGGGCCCAAGGGGAGGCTTGGTCATGGGCTCAGGACCCATCTCCTGCTGGAATCTTATTAGTGCTTCCTCTGCACAAATAAGAACTGGTGTATTGTGTTAAATTGACTGACACAAACAACCATGCTTTGTCCAGAAATAGAAAATGCAATTTTCTTTAGCAAAATAGAACATAGGAAGTGGTGGGGGTTGAAATGTCATGCACAGAACAAAGGTTTGGCAGAGGAGAAAGGTTAAAATCAATCACTCTACGGGGAAAAAAAAAGAGGTCTGCAGTATTCTGTAGTAATTATCCACCCAAAGTCACACTATAGAATTGAGAGCCATTGCTACTCAAAAATTCTTTCAAAAAGGAAAAAAAAGTAAAATTTCCAACCTCATAATGTTAATATTTTACTGTTCTTGAACCATTTGGAAAGATCATAGATATACTATTAAAATTAAATAAAAGACTGCCATTTCAACATTCTCACCTCTAGTGGTAGGAAATAACCTTTTCATATAAGAGTGAGGTAGAGAGAAACCAAAACTGCTTTCTCAACAGAAACTACCACCAAGTATATTACTACTCTGACTTCTATGCTAGCAGAAATTAAGTCGAAAATGAGAGATTATCCACCACTCATATCTTCTGGCTACTAACCTTCTCTTTAAGACAAATCTCTGCTGTGTGAGCAGAGACAAGACACTACAGACAAGTTTCACAAACTTCAAATCATGGCATGACTTTCTGGGATTATTTCGTTTTTTTCCATTGCAAGGTTTTCCTGTTACTCTCTAACTAATTACAAACTCTTCCAGATCCTACCACTGTGTGTTGTCCCCATCCTCACTGTTTTTAATCTGATAACATTCCCCATTCCTGCCAAGAGGAAGTTATTAAGAAGAATCATAAAACAAAGACAACAAAATACTAGCTTTTAGGGTCAAATACTGAGATGTGAAGTCAAAGAGAAAAACTTGAGGAATGCAGTTGATCAAGGATTCATCAAGAAAAGTGCAAACAAACTACTGGTTTGCCTGTGAGAAGGAGACCTACAGTCTGTCCCTCAGGTCGAGTCCAGGGGAAGACCAAATGGTTTAAGGAGACTACGCCCTGTTTTCTGTACAATTGAAGGCAGAACAGAAGAAATGACTTACCTCATAGCAAAAAAAAAAAAAAAGATGAGAATTAGAGACCATCCTAAACACAAAATGGCAAATAGAAGTATTAAGTTAGAAAGGTGAAGTCGTTAAAAAGAAAGAAACACGTATGGCATGGTTTAGCCATGACTTGATCAGAAGCAGGAAGATTGGGGGATGCAAGTAAACCAGTTCAAGGTTCCATTAAGTCAAATACACACAGTGTGATTAGTCACAGTGATTCCCCATATCTCATATCTTCTCCTTGCTGGGCATACTCTGGAAAGTACTTCTACTGTTAAATATACATTTGAATGCCTGTCACTTTCAGCTCTTGGTTTTCAGTTCCTTTTTATCTTGAACAAGTCAGAAGACACTTTCTGAGTATTAACTGTCCCCAGGAGCCTGTGTCCCTCACTTAATAGGAACTATGTGAAATTAGAAATAAAGGCGATAAGGTACCCTGATGTCTTAGAAAAATGAGTCAATAAAAACTTTAAAGGTTTTGGTAGGGAAAAAAGGATTTTACCCATGTAAATGGCATGAATCTTAGAGAATCTGAGTTTGTTTTTGGAGGGAAAATGCTGCAAATACCAGTGAGAAGGGAGCATAGCTGTATTGCCTTGAGTAAGTTGCTATATGGTGTTCTCTTGGAGCCTCAATTTGCTCATCAGTAAAATGGGGGCTGGGGGGTTCGGCTATGTGAGTGACCCTAAGTTTCTTTCTGGCTATAACATTTATGAATTAAATCAGAACTGAGATTAGAATAATTCAAAGTTCAAGATTTTTACTATAGTTGTCTGTTTAGGACATGTTAAAGAGCCATTTTCTCTTTTAATTGCTGTATGTGTCAGAAATAACTTCAATATTCAGGAGAGAAAACATTCTGCCTCTTCTTTGCTCCCCCCGCCCCCTTTCAGTCTGATTGTTGGATAATAAAAGTCAAGAAAGGGAAGGTCCAAGGCAGACTCTTAGACCGGCCTCTCCATTCAATGGATTCAGAATTATTCTGGTTTCTGAATAAGACAATTCTCTCCTTCACCCCCAGCACTTATCTCTTTGGTCAACTATTAAAAGGGATGAAGCAAAAGCATTGCCCAGCAAGAAACTCCTGCAGCTGGCAGAAATGAAAAGCAAAGATCTTCCCTCACAGGTCAAATCTAACTGACACCACATAGATAAAGCTCAGCTGGGAGAGAAAAGGCACACTCACCTGCAGTTGAAACTAGGGAGGAAACTATTTTGAGTTCCTTTCACCAAAAATTGTAACATATTTGTCCATTGTTACCAAAGCCTCCTGGAACTCTCTGGCTTTTCTTTATTCATATTCTTATTACCGGAAGATTTTTTTTTACTTGTAAACAAGCTATTCCTTGATTATATTCTTGCTCTTTTTAAAACCTGCTGTCACACTATAGTGTTTCACCTGAGCCCTGGGGGCAACCTGAAACAGCTTCTTTTTCTGCTTGTGGTCCAGGAGTTTAAGATCCTACCTGAATAGATCTGGAGTTGTTTGAAAAGTCTCCTGTTCCCCTAGAGCCTTAGAGCAATTTTAGAGAGAAACTGTCCTGAGATCTGCCACTCAGCATACAGCCTGCTCTTGAAAACACTCACTCCTTGCTTAGAATTGGCTTTCTTCCTGGCAGTCCTGCTTAAATGGGAATGTAAATGCACATTTGGCCAACAGAAGCATTCACTTTCATACGATAGGCTTATTCAGCAGCTGGGGACATCCCAATACTCAGGGAGTTAGCATAAAGGAGAAAACCTGCACCCACACATCAAAGTTTCAGTGGAAGAGAAAGGCAAGCTGGACAACAGGCAAGGAAAAATGGAAGGCCTGATCCTCGGTGTAGGATACGTTTTCAATCAGGAAGCGTGATTGGAAATTTTTTGGAAAATCAGGAGAGCAACAGGCCTCATTCCTGGCCCCATGAAATAGGGGAAGATCAGCCTTCACTGCAGAGCAATTGAGGAAAGAGTATCCTGAGGAGGAAAGTTTTTAATTCAACTGAATGGCATTCTGATAAAAGGTTGAGGGTGTAGAGTAATTTTTAACAAAGAAAGAAATGTTTCTGAATGTTTAACAACAGAAAGGGTACAGAGGAGAGTTAACACTTGATAAAACCAAAAGTGGGAATTGCAGAGCAATTAGGGAATTTGGGTTGTAGAGAGGATGGACAATTGTTAGGAATGTAAGGGCACAGCTTGTTGGGAGTGACTACCTATAAATGGCCTAACTTTGGTCAATTAGCTAAACTTTCCAAAGGTCAAGAGAGAGAAAAACTAAGAACTGTCATGCAGTTGACAAGTGGATACAAACAGGTCTGAAATATGTGGCCTCATTTTTAGAGAAAATAAAATCCTGTTTGGGGTTGGGGGAGATGACCGTGCACATAAATACACATGTGCATAAAATTGGAGTCCCTGTTTCTACTGAGCCCTTCCATGGCAAAAAATTAGTAGCCTGCTGCAGGGGAGTTTGGCACATGATTAGGAAATACGGTCAGTGAGGTCTATCAAGTGGTTGTAAAGATCAAACACTGGTGCTCTTAGTGAAGAATATAAAATGAGCATTGCTAAACTTTTGATATTGATGGAATTCTGCATTCATGAAACTCTCAATATGCTTTAGTAGAATGAGTAATAATCTGTGAGTCAGGAGACTCGAATTCTGGTCCCAGAACTCGTATTTACCCTTGATGGAGAAGACGACCCACATCCAGTGTTTGCTGTTTCATACCTCCCCTGTCCTCCACGAGCTGGTTTCTGGTCCCACCCTTCCAATTAATGTACTCAAGTGAAGCTCACCAATGACTCTGCTCTGCCACAGTTGCCATCAACAGATACTTTCAGTTTTAACACAGGTTCATTTTTTTCCCTTGGTTTCCCATGAATAAAGCTTCCCTGCTCTTCCTCCACTGAACCAGTCCATGGCACTAAATGCTGGTATTGCAGGACCCATCACTTAGGATTATTATCTCTGTACCTGAGGTAACAGCATAATGATTGTCAAATAGATAACTGAATAAAATGCTTTCATTGCTAAGCTTCAATATCTTCATCTTTTCAAATTAAAAGTTTGGACTTCAAAATGTAACATATATGATTGCATGCTCTTCTTACAGTGGTTTTATGGATTTAAGAATCAAGTATCCTCCACTTAGGGAAAAGACTCACTCAACAGAAGATCCATCACCTAAAAAGATAAGTGACAACTATCTTCTCCCTTTTCAAGGTCGCAGAAGCAACACATCAGCATTTTTAGGTTACTGATACCAAAGCTTTGGAAATGTAACACTGTCTGCTTAATATATAGATAAGTATTAATACATAGATATACTAAATATAATGGCTTTAATGTTGCCATTATCTCATTCTCTTTAGAATATGACCTAACTTATTGAGTTGTATGTTGTAATAAAATCCAACTTCAATTTGAGTAAATAGAACTGTTCTTTTTAGCAGTATGAGCTTATGATGCTTAATGATAATTATATGGATCTATTTATATAAACACATTAAAAATGGTTCTGCTGTTTCTATGTCAATTCATTTGTCATGACTCTGTACATAATTCCTCAGACTTGTTCTTTTTAGAGTATAAAAATAATGCTTCCTAATTACATAAAATTAGAATAAAGTCAGAAAAGTATAAAGAAGATTTTCTTGATCACACAAAATCCAAACATTCAATGGCATTAGATGAACATTTGGTGTATTTCCTTTTGGGGATTTTTCCTATTTAAAGATTTTATTTCACTGAAGTTATTTTTAAAGACATAGTTTATATATAGTTTTTGAAAAGAATATATGGATCATTTTCCCTGAAAATATTAATACATGATCATAAAGGTAGTCGGGAATAAATTGTCACTTCAAAAATGTGTCTTACAAAGAGCATTCACATGGTTTTTAAATAGAAATCTCTAAATATCTTATTCACAGTTTACAGTGGTAACGTACCTTTTAAATAAATAAAGCTAAATAAAGTACTCAGAAACTTAATGCAATTTAACATTCTCATCAAATCAGTGTAAACACTACCCATACCTCTTCCCTCTCAACAGCTAAATTGTCAAGTACAGATGCCACCAAAATCTCAGTACAACCACCCTCTGCACATGACAAGCAGAGTTCAGGTGCCAAGTTAACCCAGACCTCTCTTCCCAACACGGCTGTCCTACAATCATTCTAGCAGGCGTCCTCAAACTACGGCCCGCGGGCCACATGCCGCCCGCCTAGGACATTTATCCAGCCCGCTGGGTGTTTTTGCCGCCACTGCCTGTCCTGCTTAGCAGCCGACTCATCCGGTGCCCACAGTGCGCACTCTCCAACGGTCTGAGGGACAGTGAACTGACCCCCTGTTTAAAAAGTTTGAGGACCCCTGTTCTAGGGTATCCATCCCATAGCTCTTCTTCCCAAGAAAAGTAATGAAAAGAAGAAACAGAACATTTGGGCTGCTGCCTGACTAGGTCTCTCTGAAAGAAGGGCCCTTGTCTCATTCCCCTTTGTATCCAGTGACTAGCATCCCACAAGGCATATGGCCCAAGCTTCACTAATATTTTTTGACTATTGAATAAAGGCCATAGGCAATTAGGAATACATTCGATTGCAAGTGGCAGAAAACCCAAATGAGGTGATTTAGAGGAAAGGCCTTCAATTTTTCCCCTTTCCGTAGGATATTAGCTATAGGTTTGTCCTACATGGCCTTTATTATTTTGAGGTATATTCTTTCTATTCCCATTTTAATGAAGGTTTTATCATAAAGGGATGATGAGTTTTACCAAATGCTTTTTTGGCATCTATTTAAATAATCATATAGTTTTTGTTCTTGATTCTGTTAATGGGATGTATCACACTTATTGATTTGCATATGTTGAACCATCCTTGCTTGCATCCCTGGGATGAATCCCACTTGATCATGGTGAATTATCTTTTTAGTGTGTAGTTGAATTCAGTTTGCTATTGTGTCCTTGTCTGGTTTTGATATCAGGGTAATGCTGGACTCATAGAATAAGGTTGGAAATACTCTCTCCTCCTTAATTTTTTTGAAGAGTTTGAGTAGAATTGGTATTAGTTCTTCTTTAAATGTTTGGTAAAATTCAGCAGTGAATCCATCAGATCCTGATGTTTTTCCTTCATGGGAGACTTTTTATTAAGGCTTCAATCTTATTATTTGTTATTGATTTGTTGAGGCTTTTTATTTCTTCATGGTTCAATCTGTTAGGTTGTATATGTCCATGAATTTATCCATTTCTTCTAGGTTTTCCAATTTGTTGATGCATAGTTGTTCTTAATAGTCTCTAATGATTCTTTGTATTTCTGAGGCCTCAGTTGTTATGTTTCCTTTTTCCTTTCTGATTTTATTAATATTTATTTGGGTCTTCTCTCTTTTTCTTTGTTCATTCAGCCAAAGGCTTGTTGATGTTTATCTTTTCAGAAAACCAACTTTTCATTTTGTTGATCTGTATTTTTTTTAGCCTCAATTTCATTTATTTCTGCTCTGATCTTTATTTCTTCCATTAATTTGATGTTTGATTTTGTTCTTGAATTTTAGAGTTCCTTGAGGTGCATCATTATGTATTTTTTTGGTTTTTTTTTGCTCAAGTAGCTGCTCTTTTTTTTTCCAGCATATTATGGGGGTACAAATATTAGTTACGTATATTGCCCATTTATAGGAAGTCTTTCTACTTTTTTGATATAGGTGTCTATTGCTATCAACTTCCCTCTTAGTACTGCTTTTGCCATATCCCACAGATTTTAGTATGTTGTATTTCCATTTTCATTTGTTTCAAGATTTTTAATTTCCTTCTTAATTTCTTCATTGACCTATTGTGGTTCAGGAGTATGTTGTTTAATTCCGTGTTTGTGTATTTTCCAAGGTTCCTCTTGTTACTGGTTTCTACTTTTATTCCATTGTGGTCAAAAAAGATACTTGATCTGATCTCTATTTTTTTGAATTTGTACATACTTGTTTTGTGGCCTAAGATATAGCCTATTTTGGAAAATGTTTCATGTGCTGAGGAAAAGAATGTATATTCTGTAGCAGTTGGGTAGAATGTTCTGTATATGTCACTTAGGCCTATTAGACCTAGTGTGCAGTTTAAATCTGCTATTTCTTTGTTGATTTTCTGTCTGGATAATCTGTCCAATACTGAGAGTGGGGTGTTCAAGTCCCTAACTATTACTGTATTACAGTCTATATCTCCCTTTATATCTATTAATATTTGTTTTATGTTATTGGGATCTCTGGTGCTGGGTACATAGATATTTATAATTATGATATCTTTTTGCTGAATTGACCCCTTTATCATTATATGGTGACCCTATTTGTCTTTTTTTATAGTCTTTGATTTGTGGTCTATTTTATTTGATGTAAGTACAGCTACTCCTGCTCTCTTTTGGTTTCCAGTTGCATGGAATATCTTTATCCACCCTTTCACTTTCAGTTTATGTGTGTCTTTATAGGTAAAGTGGGTTTCTTATAGGCAGCACATTGTTGGGTCTTGTTTCTTCATCTATTCAACCACTCTAGGCCTTTTAATTGGAGAATTTAGTCCATTTGCATTCGTGTTATTAATGATAAGCAATGACTTAGTATTGCCCTTTTGTTGCTTGTTTTATGGTCGTTTTGAGGCTCCTCTCTTCCTTTCTTCCTTTTTTACTGTCTTCCTTTGTGGTTAAGTGATTATCTCTAGTAGTGTGTTTTCATTTGGTGCTTTTTATTTTTAGTGAATCTATTATAGGCCTTTGTCCTGTGATAACCATGAGGCTTACAAAAAACATCTTATAGATAGATAGAACAAGTTATTTTAAAGAGATAACAACTTAGATCACGAATAAAAGAATAGAAACAAAGGCAAAAATACCACACACACACACACAAAATCTACATTTAATTTCATCCCCCCCAACATTTTGACCTGTAGTTGTCTCAATTTACATATTTTTATATAACCTATCTCTTAAGAGGCTTTAGCTATTATTGTTTTTGATAGACTTGGTTTTTGGGCTCCATACTAAAGTTATGACTGGATTTCACATCAAAATCATGAATACAGAAATAGAGTATTCTGGGTTTGTTTATGTACTTAATTTTACCAGTGGGTTTTATATCTTGAAAATTTTTCTTTTGCACATTAGTGTTTTTTTTTTTCTTTCAGATTGAAGAACTCCCTTTAGTATTTCTTATAAGACAGATCTGGTGGTTGTGAATTTTCTTAGCTTTTGTGTGTCTAGGAAAGACTACCTCTCCTTCATATTTGAAGGATGATTTTGCTGGATACGACAATCTTGAATGGCAGTTTTTCTGTTTAAATACCTTGAAAATGTCATTCCACTCCCTCCGGGCCTGTATGATTTCCCTTGAGAAGTCTGTTGCAAGATGCATTGGAGCTCCTTTATATGTTATTTGATTCTTATCCCTTGCTGCATTTAGGATCCTCTCTTTGTCCTTGACCTTTGAAAGTTTAATTATTATATGTCTTTGAGTAGTTTTATTTGGGGTTAATCTGTTTGGTGTTCTAAGACCTTCCTGTACCTCTATACTTATATTGCATCATTTTTGGGAAGTTTCTGTTATTATTTATTTGAAAAAGCTTTCCACCCCTTGCTCTTGTTCAACTCCCTCATGCACACCAATTATTTCTAGATTTGGTCTTTTGAGGTAATTTTCTATATCATGTCAGCGGCCTGCTTTCCTTTCTGTTCTCTGACTATATTTTCAAATGGCTGGTCTTCAAGATCACCAATTATTTTCTCTGCTTAGTTCATTCTGCTGTTGAGAGCCTCTAAAGAGTTCTTCAGTTTAGCAAAAGTATTTCTCAGTTCCAAGATTTCTATTTGATTTTTTTTATTATTTCAATATCTTTGTTAAATTTCTCCAATAAATTTCTAAATTGCTTTTCTGTGTTATCTTAGAAATCACTGAGTTTCCTTAAAATTGCTATTTTGAATTTTTGGTCAACAAGGTCACAAATCAATATCTCATTAGGGTCAGTCACTGAATTTTGCTTTTGCAAAGGTCATGGTTTCCTGTTTGCTGCTGTTTCTTGTGAGTATGCATCTATGTCTTTGCATTGTAGAATTAGTTATTTATTCCACTTTTCTCTGCCTGGCTTGTTTTGGCTTTTCTTGAATATATTTGCTTAGTGAATCTTCACTGATAGGTCACTTTCTCCTTTTTGTCTCAAGGTGTGCCTGAAGCCCAGGCTCACCTGGGCTCTAGTAAATGGTCAGAGAACTGCCTGTCCCAAATGGGAGAGGTTCTAGAGAGGTTATCCCAGCAATGTGGGAAGGCTGGCTTGAGGTTCGTGCCCAGGGGACTCGGGGAATGTACCTCCTAGAGCATGGCAGAGTTGAGCAGGCACTCTAATTTGGTGTTTCCTTTGGCCAAGTTACAAAGCAGAGTATCCAGAGCAGGATAGGGGGTGGTAATTCTACCTCCCCTGTTTGTGCCTGTCCTTAGGGAATTTCTCACTTCAGGCCAGTCATAATGCTTCCTGTGGGTTAAGTCTCCTGCCAGGGAACCCAAGAAGGTGTGGAAGCTGGTTGATTACCTCAATTTCACTTTAACCAGTGTAGAAACCATGAGTCAGGGGCCGATTTTCCACACAATTGGTGTCAAGCAGAATGGAAGTGCGGAGAGATGTTGCAGATGTGAAAGTCCGATTCTCCTACCATCTGCTTGGAGTCTTTCCATTTCTCTGTGACCTAGCCAACTATCTCATCTCATACCTGAGCTTTGTGTTGTTGCTGGTGTAGACCTCAGCACTGTGTGTGTATGTATATATATATATATGTATATATATGTGTGTGTGTATATTTATTTATTTATTTTTGGTTTTCTGTGGCAGGCGGAGAGAAGTCAGCTTGGCTCTACACCAGCATTTTTGAACTGGAAGTCCCCAAATGCAGTGATTTAAATAAATAAATAGGTGGGGTTTTTTTCTGATCTAGCTAGCTTTTTTTCTCATCTAGCTATTGATGTTTGTTCAATGGCTCAGCAATGTCAGGGTTGATGTTTCTAAAACTCTTCCAGCCTTCCCCTTATGATCTCATGATGGCTGTATTAGCTCCAGTCATGAATCCATGTTCAAGGCAAGAATAGGCTTTGAAAAGCCCCCAGTAGATTTCCAGTTAAATCTCACTAGTAGTGTCACATGACTTCCCCTTGCCGCACGGGATTCTAGGAAAGTGATTGCCTTTCCTGGAGCTGGGCACAAAATCTGGATTCTGTTAGCAAGGAACAGGGAAAAAATGGCAATTCACTCTATAGGCAATTCACTCTATAGGCAATTCACAGTTTCTGCCTCAACAAATGTCCTCCTCATCTTCTTTAAGTCTAAATAGTAAGTTTAAATTGAAAACAGAATAATAAAATAATCAAGAAAAGAACAAAGTTCTTTAGATATGATCACTCACTGAGAGCTGCTATTGAAAACAGTGCTTTGGTGAGTTGGAAGTGGTGGTGGTTCAAGAGTGAGGTTAATCAAGAAACTTGAGAATGTATGCATCTTGAATAATGTACTCAACTACATAATATGTCAGGGTCTCTTATTTTGGAAGGTGACCTAATATAGGACAAAAACAAACAAATCTGATGTGTCAAAGCTAGCTGAATTATGAATGTCTTTTTTGTTTCTAATACAGTTCAATACTTTTAAAAATAATTTAGAGAATTTATAGAGTGGGCATTGGAAGAAACTCTTGTTTAGGCTTTCCTTTCCATCACATCATGCAGACTCAACTTGACATTTCCGGCAATGAGTATCTCTCTTCTCTGTGAAGCAGCCCATTCACCTTTTAAATTTCTCTAATTATTAGAAAAGCCTTTCATAATTTGAACTTGATTTCATTTCTCAGTGTTACAAACCCATTGTTTCTAATACTGCTTTTGAGAGTGACAAGAATTATTAATAGCTTGTCTCTCCTGGCACATGAGAGCCCTTCAAATAAATCAACAAAGTTAAGACACCTGTTCTCTTAGTGAAACAGTTTAGGCCGTGAACTCTTTCTTACTTGGCATATCTTCCATAGCTCACTAGTCTACTCCTCATTCAACCTAGTTGCCCTTCTCTAGACAACCTGTCCTGGTGAACATCTCTCATTTTATAGCTCTTGCAATGACACAATACTTTGAATGGGTTCTAAGCATCCCAGAGAAGACATCTACAACCACCGTTGGCATCAACACTAGGCATTAAATTTACTCCTGGGAAATTTTACTGTTTTGGTTTGGGTCCACAGCTCTAGGTCTAAGAAGAATTATTTAAGATCCTCAGTGATCAAACACACATGTTCTCTCCCCAACATAGTTGCAAAATAAGCCCTCCATAACTTCACCAAATCATTAGGAAAAATAGTTCAATAAGGTAAGGAGAATATGCTAAGAGAGCTTTTCCTTCTGGCTATCAATACATTAAATACTTGGATAAATCTGTTGTTCAACTGTCTATTAATGTCCTTCAAACAATAACCCTATTTCTCCATTTCCATTTCATGCAGTGTTTCCAGGATTTTTCTTTCTGTATCTCAACCAGGTAATTTAGAGCCATCATAAATTATCTCTTTACTGTGCTCTCCACCACATTTAAACAGTACATCACAGATGTCTGGCACTCCTTTAAACATCAGGTGGAAAAATTAGGGTGGGGTGTTATTAATAACATGTATGTACAGTTACTAAATAACAAATACTGAATTATGTATATTAATTCTCTTTGTTCATCTTAACTACATTTTGTGGGCTTATAAAACCCCCCTACTTTTTTTTAGACGGATTACAAACTGAAGTTCATTGTAGTTAGGAAACTTGCTTTAGATCTATGTTGTTTTTTCTGACGCCAAACACATGTTGCTTTTCCACACCAAATTCTCCAAATCTCTAACATCAACTGCGTGTCCAGCAATTCAATTCAATTCTGACACTAACTACCCAGAGTTAGCACAGACCATACAGGTTAAGGGTTCAGTCTCACAAGACTGCCCCCACTTCTGATGCCAGCTGCAAATGGGGTGCTCAGCAAACGTACACTTTTGCTCAGCTGACTACCAATTCAGAGGTTCCAGGACCTCATCCTTAAGATTCATAATACCCTAGAATAACTCATGGAACTCAGGAAAACACAATACTTAATATCAGTAAGGGACAGCCAAATGAAAGAGACAAATAGGACAACATATGGAGTGGGTAGGGGTGGTCCAGAGCTTCCTTGCCCTCTCTAGATGCACCAGCCTCTTAGCACATCCATGTGTTCACCAAGGGACAAAGACCAAGTCCTTACCTTTTATTATATCACAAGATCACACTATTAGTAATGGTGGAGCTATATTTCTAACTCAGGTCTGCCTACGGCTGAATCCCATATTCTTTTCTTACAGCAAACTTCCTTCTGATGAATCAAATCTTATAAAAGCTTAAATGAAAGGCTATATTAGTACAAGATATTTTGAGATGCACACCAAGTAGAAATATCCTGTGTCAAAGTCACATCAATCTGAAAACTGGTAATCAAGAAAATGAGTCTTGAGAAATTTGTTTTTCTTATTCTGAATAATCAAGCTCAGCGCTTTCATTGTCATATTTACTCTTCATAGATGAAAGCTTGTCAGATAGGTACGGCCTTCATTCTCCACCAATTGTTTCTTACTAACTATAGGTTAAGAATGCAACTAATATTCCGCAGTAACTTTCACATTATCATTTGCCCATCGATCCACCCATATACACTCACTATCAGGGGTTTATAGTGTAGACACATTTATTTAAAAAGCAAAAAGAAAATAGATTTACCACACACAAAAAAATTTAAAATGCTTAATGATTAATGTTGTAGGAAAATAAATGATTATAGTCTGAGTTACTTGTGTACCAAAAAGTAAAGCATGCTGTGTGTGGGTCTGTTCCTGTCAGCTGCAAAACTGTATGACAGATATTCTGGGGTCAGGAATTGGAGCCTTTTTTGTGGTACTCCATTTTCTAAGAGTTTCATAGAAATGACTGAACACAGAATTCATTTTATCAACAAGAATTGGTTTTAAATTTCCATTCTAAGTTTTTGAGCAACAAAGGAGTCTATACCATTTATTGCACTCCTTTGAAGCTTTACTAATAATGGCAGGCACTTTTTAAATCTCTAGTCCTTGCAGCTCCATGATGGCTAATCATGTCCTCACTTTACAAATAACAAAACTGAGACTCAAAGTTTGAGAGGCAAACCATGTGGAGCGTGTGCGTTTTTTGGGGATTTTTTGGTTTTTTGCTAAACTAAAACCTCGACTCTCATTTCCCTCTCAAGATTTCCCTGAGAAATCTTTCAGGAATAAAATGGAAGAAAAGGAAGGGAAAGGAGTGGATAGCAGGGAAGTACATGGCAGAGCAAAACAAAACAAGTGTTCCAAACCAGGGCACCTGGAGAAACAATAGCTAAAACTCTGTCTGTTTCTCACTACGGGGCAAAGGTCGTATTGACATTGTGTCACCACTCAAAATGTGTTGCCACTCCAAGTATCTTGGTCATTCAGTCACCATATTCATTGAATACTTCTCTGTAGTCAGAATGTTGTAATAGGTGCTGTGGGGAAAATACATAAGCAATAAAAGATAAGTTGCCGCCCTGATGGCACTCACAGTCAAACAGGGTCAAGAGTATAAATGCATGGAATAGCAGCAGACTTTCATGGTAATGCCTTAAAGACACATGTCTCTAGCCCCAGCAATGAAGTCAGAAAGTAGAAGTGCATGAGTCAGGCCGGGCGTGTTGGCTCACGCCTGTAATCCTAGCACTCTGGGAGGCCGAGGCGGGCGGATCGCTCAAGGTCAGGAGTTCAAAACCAGCTTGATCAAGAGTGAGACCCCGTCTCTACTAAAAAAAAATAGAAAGAAATTAATTGGCCAACTAAAAATATATAGAAAAGATGAGCCGGGCATGGTGGCGCATGCCTGTAGTCCCAGCTACTCGGGAGGCTGAGGCAGAAGGATTGCTTGAGCCCAGGAGTTGAGGTTGCTGTGAGCTAGGCTGATGCCACGGCACTCTAGCCCGGGCAACACAGTGAGACTCTGTCTCAGAAAAAAAAAAAAAAAAAAAGAAGAAGTGCATGAGTCAGGCAGGCTCTTACATTAGTCAGAGACTCCTTCTCTAATCAATAAATATCTAATCAATAACTTAGAGACTCCTAAAAAGAACAGAAAGAGAGAACACGACTCTGTCAACAATAGAGGTAACACAGAAGGTTTGACTTTGCATGGTGCATGCCAACCTACAGACCATGGCAGAATCCCCTTCAAGACCATTATGAGAAATAAGCAGTTCCTCCCCCAGCCTCTCAGTGATCTATCTTAGTCCTAAACACATTACCCTAACCCACTTCAAACCCTGAAACCCTTGGCGATAACGAAACATTCTAAGCCCATTCCTCTGCAAATAATTATTTGTCAAGGTCCTGTGCCAAACAGTGGAATGTTGTCTACTTCTGTCTCAGTAACACAGTAGTAGGAACCTGGGCAAAAATGATCATGAGATTAAAGTCACACTCCATCACCGTAAATGATGTCTGGATATCCATTTCCTGGGGCAGCCATGTCTGTTTCTAAAACCAAGGTGAAAGTCAGGATGCAGATCCTCAAACAAGAATGGCTGAACTGAAACCTTCACATGAGTCCCTCTTCAGAATCTGGCCAGGTTTATGCTGATTTAGAACCCCAGTCTCAGGACAGGTGTATAACGCCATAGAAGGATATATTTTGTTCAGGTTCCTTTCTGACTGACATGAATGATTTCAGTCATTCTGAGACACAAAATATCATTCTGAAAAACACATCCTCACATACAGTTTGAGGAGGACCAGCAGTCCCTGTGCTTCCTGGTATCTCCCCAGGCCGAGCACACAATGTTTATGGAATATGGGTGCTATGTACCCACATTCCTTTAGAGAAGATATCCAATGAATGACACAATGGGTTCACACATTTCCATAAAATCCCATTTTAAAAATTCAATGATCTTTTCTGTATGGGCATCTGTAGGTCCATGTGGTTCCACAGAAGTCAAGGAGAGATTTCTGTATCCTAACACTTTGTGCTAAATCCCTATTGGCCCCAGCTATACTTAAATAATCTGTAGTTTATTCATCATAAAAGATGGCTAGTTCTCCGAGTACTTTGATTTTCATCCAACAAACATTTATTGAGCAGCTACTATATTACAGGCCTTGTACCCAGTGTTAGGATAGACAGAAGAACAGGATCCACTTCCCCCCGACCCTTAGGTCAGCCACAGTCTAACGGGGCTGTCAGACAATTAGGCAGTGACAGTGCAGCATGGAGAAGGCCGAAGTGCAAGATGTGGAGCAGATGGCGTTAGGGCTACAAGGGAGAGCCAGCAGACCACCCTGAAGGGGTAAGAGAAGCCTTTCTTGAAGTAAATCCAGACCTGAGCCAGGTGAGGAACTAGAGTACCTTTTTAGGTAGTAGGTGATTGAATCAATGTGATCAACTGCTTCTAATCCTAAGAGGTAATGACTGAGTAAACTATATTCTTTCTTATATTTTTAACTGGTAAAAATATTGATTTATACTATGACTTTAATGGAGCCTTGAATTTGTTGGGTGACCTTAGTCAAGTGACTTAGCCTCTCTAAACTTCAATTTCCTCATCTGTAAAATAACTCCTACCTCATAGGTTTGTTTTGAGGGTCAGTGTAGAATAATGCACATAAAGCATTTAGCATAGTGCCTGGTGCATAGTAAGTGCCCATTAAATAGTTGCAGTTTTTAATTATGAATTTCATTCACAAATCTCTCTTCTCATTTTCACTCCTGGTATATGACAATTGTCTGTTCAGCTATATACATCCTGCCCTCTAAGCCCTCTCTATCTCAGAGTTATCCTGTATTCCTCAAGTTTATTTAGGGGAAATAAGCTAATATCTGGAACCAAACTTCTACTTTAATCAGTGAAAAAAAAAAAGAGCCTCAGTGATCTTTTGGGTGTATGCTTCCAGTTTATATTTTTTCTTAAGAGTCATAGAGGGATTTCTCTTTCCTAATATTCTGGCTCTATTCCTTTTGGCTCCCAGAAAGCAAGTATTACTCTGAGTTGCGCAGACTAGACTAGACACAGATACAGAAAGCCAATGACCTATATTAACTGCCACTAACCATCAGTGTGAGGGAACAGATACGTCCCCTTTTCTGTCAAGGGCAGACCAATGAATTAGGCACTGAAGCAGACCAAATGTGATCTGATATCTTAGGTCTGTGCAATCAGCTACAATAAAACTAAATGGTTTAGGAAACCATGGCAAAGCAGTAATCATCCCTAAAAGTAACCAGAGGAATAACTAAGCAAGTGTCTGCTAAAATAGGGTCTGTGCTTTTTCAAGAGGACTAAGTCTCAGTTTGGTGGTGATTTATACAAAACTCACTTAAGTGGATACATAAGGTCAGCCTGGTAAACAATAAGGATACATAAGGTGATTTATACAAAACTCACTTAAGTGGATACATAAGGTCAGCCTGCAATCAATATTCCTAACTTGGGGATGGTTAACAAAGGTACTGTGTATAAGATGGGCTTAATGTACCACTTTATTAAGTATGGGAAAATAATTTGTTTTAGAAGGAACTGAATTTCAGCTCATATTTAAAGACTGTGGTTGTGCTGTAGAAAGAAGGGAAGAGTTAATCCCCAATTGTGCCCACATGTGCAGCGGCAGCAGAAACTGGCAGAAAGAACCCTGAACTAGCCTTGAGTACTATTCTTGTCTCCACACTCTCTAACTGTGGGCTCCCTGCCAATAAATGCTTTTGTGAAGCCACTAGAAGCTGCTGACTGGCTGCATTTCCTTGTTCATCCAAATGCTATTTTTAGAGTGACAACCCCTGGAGATTTGAGGACCCTGAGACAGTTCAAGGGATGTGGTCCTGCTCTGATCAACAGTCACCTTAAAGGAAGCCCCTCTTGACCCAGGCCAAGGAAGTAAGCCCTACACTGGGGAGGAGAGATGGGAGGACAGGAAGAAGTAGAAGAAAGAGGGAACTCAGAGAGTACCAACACTATGCCAGGACTAGAGCTTACACGACCTCATTTAATCTTAACAGTTATGCAAAGCAGGTATTATCCCATTTTTCATATTCTAAAATAAGTAACTTGGCTAAAGTAAAAGTGTAAGTAAAGATTCAAACCTAGGGCCCCCAAGTCTATTCCAAGTAGTCTCATTACTATGGTTCACTGCCTCTGCATAGAGCACCCTCTGGTGGACAGGAGGGACATCTAGCATCCAGTGTGAATGAAGGCCTTTCCCTAGAGACACTGAGACCTGTCGCACCTTCCGGGTAAAATGGGCCAGGAGCCTACCTGGGTTTGAAAGGGACACTGAGACAGTTGGAGTTTTCTGGGCTTGCCTAAGAGGCTCTAAGCACTTCAATGTGTTTGACAAATATTTCAAGGAAAATAGACCTCCTTCTTTGGGCTACGAATTCTTTTCAGGGAGAGGATATCTATTTAGATAAATGTAAGTTTCAATTCTTCCCTTTCTCATAATCCTCTCTAAAACAGAGTTAGTGAGCAACACCATCTTACAGTAATACAGGCTGGTAGAGAATGTTTCAGAAGAAGACTATACCTATTAACTTGTTTAAAGAGAAGGAAAATATAGAACACTGCAATTTGCAAAGTTCTTCCACAGGTATGAACTCATTGATTCTCAGAGAATTGGAGGTACAAATATCATTATTCCTATTTTACAGAAGCCCCAGAGGCTCGGTGACTTGCTTAAGAAAAAGTTAATAGGAACACTGCTTTGACTAAGTATTCTGACCTCAAAAGGCATGCCTTTCTCACTAAAAATACTCTTTCTATAATCATGTTACATAACAAGTTCCTACCAGTGATAAAAGAAGGAAAGTGATATAAAATTAAGCCATTGTCTTATCCCTTGCTATGATCTGAATGTTTGTGGCCCCTTCAAAATTCATGTGGAAACCTAATCCCCAGTGCAACAGTATTAAGAGGTAGGGGCTTTAGGAGGTGATTAAGCTAGACAGCTCTGCCTTTATGAATGGATTAGTGTTTTATAAAAGGGCTTGAGGGGAAGGACTGTGTTCTTTTCATCCCTTCTGCCATGTGAGAACACAGCATTTGTCCCATCCAGAGGATGCGGCAACAGGCACCATCTTAGAAACAGAGCAGCCCTCACTGGACACCACCAAACCTGCAGGTGCCTTGATCTTGGACTTTTCAGACTCTAGAACTGTGAGAAATAAATTTCTATTATTTATAAATTACCCAGTCTCTGGTATTTTGTTATAGCAGCACAAAGGGACTAAGACATCCTTGAATAATATTGCAGTACTATAAGGCAAAATGCTATATATATTATGGAAAAAATAGATACAAATTATTTTACCCCAGTGGAAGGAAAGTAGGGTGGTGGGGAAGGATGTGGTGTTACACAGGAAAGGCTTTATGACACAGGAAGCAATTCAACTGAGTCTTGTATAAAAGATAAGATGTTAAGAGTTCAAAACAGAAATCAGGCAGATAAAGGAAGGAAGTCAAGTTGAGGAAAACTGAGAAATTCAATATTGCCAACTAAAGGCTACATGAGAGGAAATATTGAAAGGCATTTCTGGGAAAGTAATGTGGATGATCTTGAATGGCCAAGCCAGGCAAAAGCATTAGGCCTTTATTCTACCAATAATGTGAAACCATTGAAGGGGATAGAATAATGCAACCTACCCTAGTCTAGTATTATTGTGAAGGACTGATTAAAATAAGGAGGTATTAGAAGATATTTAGGAGAACTACTTTGCCTCAACACACATAAGACCAAAAAAGAGGCCCTATTAGGGTTGCAATACTGGAAATTTTAAGGTGGGATGAAATGCTAAGGAAATGACATATGTATAATATGAATAGAACCCAGTGACAGACTGGATATGAAAGCTATTCAGGGGTTGAAATCAAATGAGGTTTGAATCCAGCTGATTTAAAAGACAATGACAGAACTAAGGAAGACAGAGGAAACAGGCAGGGGAGCTGGCATGGAAGGGAATATGGTAAGTTTTGCACATGCTGAGTGTAAAAAGGTTTGACTGATTATTCAGATCGAGATGTTTGGCAAACTCTTGTTGATATGAAGTAGATCTGGAACAAGAAGGAAGTCAAAGTTGGTATTCAGGAATCAACAGCATAAGGAAGACAGAAGTTAATAGAATGTCCAACAGAAATAGACAAGGGTCAAGTGCAGAAACCCAGTAGACCCTCAAAGAAAATGTACTGAAAGAGACAAAAGAGTAAGATTAAGAGTGGCAGGAGAAGAACATGAATCAATGCCACAGGATAAAGGGAGTAAGAAGTATCAAGAAGCAGATGAGGCCCAATAGTATCAAATTCCACAAAAACATAAGGGAGGATGTGGGTTAGGACTAAACTATTAGATAAGTTTCTCGTGGTCTTTGAGACCAATTATAATTGAGCTATGTGGGCTTCCACTGGATTGAAAGAGGTTACAAAGAGAGAGAGAGAGGAAAAGCAGGACATGAAGGCAGTGGAAGTGGAGGCTACAACTTTTGTAAACAGAGAGCCTAAGACTCATAGCCAACCATTGGTTCTAAACAATCTTTCCAACTTTACCAACCATTTTGCTCCAAGAAATAATTTCCTCCATCTAGCCTTGTCACACGTCTATCAGCTCACCACCTCAGACTCATTTTGAATATTCTGTTGTCTTATCTGCTCCCTACCTTCAACCTCCGCTGCCCAACTGATTTGTCTGCATTTTTTAAGACTCAGTTCATGTCCTAATGCCTTGTGAGTCATTCTCACCTTTACTGATTTCTCAGGTCTCAGACTTTGGGAAAGTAACTAGAATAACCAATAACCTGGACTACACATGCTTCACTTCATTGTAAAGGACTTATATTGCTATTTAAATAATTTGCATACAAAGCAAGAGAAACTTACGTCTCCTTATAAAACAGAAAGTAAAACTTACCAGACTTTTGTTGTTGTTGTTGAGACAGACCCTCACTCTGTTGCCCTGGTTAGAGTGCAGTGACATCATCATAGCTCACTGCAACCTCAAACTCCTGAGCTCAAGCAATCCTCCTGTCTCAGCCTCCCAAGTAGCTGGGACTACAGGCATGCACCACCATGCTCAGCTAATTTTTCTCTATTTTTGGTAGAGACAAGGTCTCGCTATTTCTCAAGCTGGTCTCAAAATTCAGGCTCTGACCACGGAGTTGGGCAAGGGATGAAGAAGGCCTGAAGGAAAGAATATGAGATAAAGAAGAGGCTATAGTAATTAAAACAGCCTAGTACTGGCACAAGAACAGAAGCATTGACCAGTGGAACAGAACAGAGAACCCAGATATAAAACCATCATCATATAGCTATCTAATCTTTGACAAAGCAGACAAAATTATACACTGGGGAAAAGAATGCTTATTCAATAAATGGTGCTGGGAAAACTGGAT
>VBSM01003204.1:36813792-36875561 GCA_008086735.1 Cheirogaleus medius | reverse complement strand
ATGAGATATCACTTATCTCCAGTGAGAATGGCCTTTATCAAAAAGTCCCAAAAAGTCCCCAATAAATGTTGGCGTGGGTGCAGAGAAATAGGAACACTCCTACACTGCTGGTGGGACTGCAAACTAGTTCAGCCTCTGTGGAAAGCAATATGGAGATACCTTAAGCAATACAAGTGGATCTACCATTTGATCCAGCAATCCCATTACTGGGCATCTACCCAAAAGAACAAAAGACACTCTATAAAAAAGACATCTGCACTCTGTTTATAGCAGCACAATTCACAATTGCAAAGATGTGGAAACAACCCAAGTGCCCATCAATACATGAGTGGATTAATAAAATGGGGTATATATATATATATGTATATATATATACCATGGAGTACTATTCAGCTATAAGAAACGATGGTGATATAGCACCTCTTGTATTTTCCTAGATAGAGCTGGAACCCATTCTACTAAGTAAAGTATCCCAAGAATGGAAAAACAAGCACTACATGTATTCACCAGCAAATTGGTATTAACTGATCAACACTTAAGTGGACATATAGGAATAACATTTATCAGACATCAGGCAGATGGGAAGGGGGAGGAGGGGATGGGTATATCCATACATAATGAGTGCAATGTGTACCATCTGGGGGATGGACATGCTTAAAGCTCTGACTCCGGTGGGAAAGGGGGGGAAAGCAACACACGTAACCTAAACATTTGTACCCCCACAATATGCTGAAATTAAAAAAAAGACTGGCAAAAAAAGTTGGTGGAATAGAAAAATACAGATTTCAGTAAATTAGTTATAAAAGTAATAAGTAAAAATAAACACAATATACAATTATAAAAGCTGACAGACGTAAGAAGGAGGTGAGCCACATCTAGAATCATGGGGAGCAATAGATAATACATAATGTTTACCAATAAAGATAAAGTAGCTTACACATCTTTTTTAGTGCTGGAATCATAACTACCAGAAAATCTGAAAATAGAATCAGTTAAAAGAAGTTGAGTCTGGATAGTGAGACTGGAATTGGGGAGAAGCAGGTCAAAGGACTGTTGTTTAAAATTGTAGGTTGTTCTGTTATTTTAATGTCTGCCTTGTTTTTACCATGCATATATATTACTTTGATAATAAAATATGGATAAAAATAATTTTATGTATTTGTTACATGTTAATGTATCCTGCCTTTCCCTAGATTGTAAGATCTTCCAAGGAAGAGATTTTGTCTTCCATGTTCTTCTAAAGTCTATTGCAACAGCACAGCTAGAAGTCCACCTTGATAAAGCACATTGTGTCAGCATTGTCATGGATCTGTTATGCCCTCTGTGGGCCCTGGACTGCAATGATCAGGCTGGACCACCCAGCCCTAACAGTCATCTCTCACAAAACCCAGAGGAGTGCTTTTACTTGGGAATTTTTATTTGCAGTTCATTACAGTCAGCTCAAGCATAGCTAATAAATGGCAAATTTCAATTTCCATACAGTAAGGCTCTGGTATCAACTTCTAACTCCTTTGTAAGAAGTTGTTGAACTCCTTAGCCCAAGGTACCTAAGAATGATATTAATATCTGTCTGGGACTATTTAAATGCCTGGCAGTTTTTCCTACTCTTTCTCTGTTTTTATCCCACCAAAGGGCATACCAGGACGTTGCTTTGTTGTAGCAGAGTTTAGATTTCAAATTGAAAAACTATTTCTCTGTGTCTGTCCGCAAGTGATTGAAATTTTGGTTTTAAATCAGCAACATAGTCAATTATACCACTAAGGAGGCTTTGTTTTCCATCAATACCATTTGCAAAATTCCTTTCTGTCTCATTCCTTTCTCCAGGCATTCTCTGCCCAGCTGCCCTGTGTTCTTTGAACCATAGAGGTTGCTGGGAAGGAGGTCTTCACTTGGTAGCTCTTTCATAGGAACTAGAGCTTCCTGGTTGTATCAGAACTAGAACTTGGCCTCCCACTGGGCTAAGGTATAGCATCCCTATGTTTCCTGTTTAATTCTCTAAACTACCTTCCTACTGATAGCTTCCTGGACCTTTTCTGTTTGGTTAATTTTTGCTCTGTGCCATGCAAGTTTCATTTGGCACCTCACAGCTATTTAAATATCTGTTTCATGTATGTTAACTTGACAAAAATAAAGTACCAAGATAATAGGGAAACTACCAGCATGCCCCATGCCACCCTCATCGTAGCACTAAGTTATTATAGACTGATTTGGATTCTGGATTCTGTTTCTTGGAAACAAGGCAGACTTCCCAAGGTTGAGAAAGCATATTTTAAAAGAAAAAAAAAAACTCTATGCTACAACAAGAAAGAGGAATTTCAAGATACATTTAATTTAAAACACCATATAAGCCATTTGCTATAGACTGAAAGGTCACTGGTTGCTTGTGTTGTTTCTTTATTATTTTTCTTGGTTTCATTTAATAATTTTGAATCTGAAGATCCTACATTTCGAATCCTAAAACCAGTGGCAAAAGCAAGCACCCGGCCAAGGTAAGGCTTTAATATCTGACTGGTAGCCAGAACGGCAGGAGGAAGCTGGCAAACAAGTCAATGTAACACTGCTATTTGCACAGGCAGCCACGGAAGGAAAGTGAGAGCTGCAGATGTGGACACCTGACCTTTAATCCAAAAACAGTCTCAGAAAGGATTGAAAATAGATCATTCCAGTCTAGTAGGAAGGTTTCAGACAGGTGTGCTGACAGAAGAAGAAAGTCTGGCATTAAATTTTATATAGGTAGCTGCTGACCAGAAAAACACAGCTTCCAAGAAAAGAAAGCAAAACCATCAGGTTTCCAAATAACTCTTTGGACACACGGCTGGGAAATGGGATTGCAGATGTCACGAGGGGACTACATTCTCAACAATTTAAGATCTGACTTCAGTCACAGGGCTCGTGCGACATGGTAAATGCTATGGTTTGAATGTGTCCCCTCCAAAATTCAGGTGTTGCCAAGGTGACAGTAATAAGAGGCAGGGCCTTTAAGAGGTGATTAGGCCATGAGGGCTCCTCCTTTGTGAATAGCATTAGGTGCACTTATAAAAAGGCTGGACAGAATGAGTTTACTCATTTTTGCCCTTCTGTCTTCTGCCCTGGAGGATGCAGCATCAAGTCTCTGTCTTGGAACCAGAGAGCAACACTCACCAGACAACTGAACCTGCAGCACCTTGACCTTGAACTTCCCAACCTCCAGAACTGTGAAAAAACAAATTTTTGTTCTTTATAAACTACTCAGTCTCAGGTATTTTGTTATAGCAGCACAAAATGGACTAAGATAGTAAGGGATACAGATCTGGTAACATTGTAATTTCTATGTCTGAACTTAGTACAGTTTACTTTTCTGTCCCCAGATGAATTATATCATCATCAATAAAAATAACAGCTTTAATATAAAAAATAATTGACACTCCTCAATTGCTGTATGCAAGGCCCTATGCAAGGAACTTACCTTGGTTATCTAATTCTCAGATCCATACTGAACCAAATATCATGCCCATTTAAAACACAAACTAAGGTTTAAGCAAGTAATAGTCCCTACTTGAGAGAGTACATGTCTCTACTCTCCAAAAGGAAGAACTTAAACCTAAATCTTTCAGATTACAAAACCAGTGCTCTTTCAATTAAAAGCAAAGTAGATTACAGAGTAAGATAAATTTGAATTTGTCTGGCTCTATGGCTTACTAGCTATCTGACCTTGGGCAAGTCAATTTCTGATAGTCTCACTACCTACCCTATTATGTAAAATGGGACCATTAGCCTACTTCTTGGAGAAATTCAATAAGATTAAATTACATAAGATGATTTACCTTAAATATTTTGCAAAGTAACTGGGTCATGGTTAGTACTCAATAGAACACTAGACAAATATGTCTTTCCAATCTTCAAGTAGGAATTATATTTTAGGATTTTAACATGATTTTCAATTATTTCAGTGATATTTATACTTATGTGTACATATACTAGGTATGTGTGAAACTCGGAAGATAATGCATCAAAACAAAAGGGGAGTTGTTCTAGAGAACTTAGCTTCCAATGAGAGGCCTAGAACACAAAGGTATAACACTAATCAGTGAGATGCCTTTAAAGAGGAAAAATACAAGGAATTGGTCAAGAGGAAAATAAGGAACAAAGAACAAGTACTTGGCACATTTTTAAAGAAAATTAGGAATTCAAATCCATCTGCTCAATTTCCAACAAAGTTAAAAAAATTCAACAGAAGGCTAGGTTCGCTCTAATAGCTGGATAAGAATGAAATACAAACTAGAAATACCATTTGGCATCATATAGCAGGCTGGGGTGGCACCAAGATAACCGACATGTGCCCAAATAATGAGGGTAACCTTAGACAAACCCCAGGGAAATGCTGGAGAAGAGGGCTCAATCTAAGATATGGGAATGGGATTTGCTATTTCCTTTTTAATAGTGGGCCCCACTTTTGTAAAATGTTAAATGAGGACTAGACTTGACTACATTCTGCCCTTTGATTTCCATATGCCTATTCACATGTCTGTTGCTTTAACTGCCAAGAACATAAGCCATCAATTGCCAGGGAGAAAAGTCAAAGAGGGGTCTTTTTTCTCCTGTATCTTCCAGTTTAGAGTAGGCAGAAAGGAACTGACTTCCACAATTCCCTTTTATTTTTGGCTGACAGAGAAGAATAATAGTTCTTTTCTCAATGCCTCTTAATCCTTCCAAACAGGTAGAGAAGGGGAGGTACACTAATTCTCACTAACATGTTAGTAAAGAAAAAAAAATGGTCCCTCAAAGGAAGAGAACCCTCATTCCTCTATGTTTTGATGATTTACAGAGGTTTATTTTAAATTAATGAACTACTTTTTATAGCAGTTTTAGGTTTATGGAAAAACTGAGCAGAAAACAAAGAGTTAACTCCCTCTCATCCCCCCATACAGTTTCCCTATTATTAACATCTTGCAATAGTATAAAACACTTGTTCCAATTGGTTAACCAATAGTCACATTATTAACTAAAGTCCATACTTTACATTAGTTTTCACTCTCTGTGTTGTACAGTTCTATAGGTTTTGACAAATGTATAATGACAGGTACGTACCATTACAGTATCATATAGAATAATTTTACTGCCCTAAAATTCCCCTATGCTCCACCAACTTATCCCTCCCTCCCCTGGCCCCTGGCAACCACTGATATATATATTTTTCACTATTTCTATTGTTCACCTTTTCTAGAATATCATATAGTTGGAATCATATACTATGTAGCCTTTTCAGACTGGCTCCTTTTACTTAGCAATATGCATTTAAGGTTCCTTTATGTCTTTTCAGGCATATTTTTTTTTAACAACTCTGCATAATAGAGTTGACTAAGTCATATATATATAACATCTTAGTGCTGAAAAGTCAGCAAAATTACCTCTGGCATTAAGGCTAGAACAAATCTAAACCATAGAGACCTCCCAAGATGTTGCACATTTTCCCTCAGTTTCTATTTCATAGGGTAACAATTTCCCACCAGGAAAACCTTCCTCATATCTGCCCTAAATTGCTGAAATCCTTTCATATTTTAATGAGGATACAAAATAGATAGAATTTTTCTCTTTTTTTTTATTCAACAGACATTTACTGAGTATTTGTGTGCTCAATAAACTGTGTGGCAGACTGTATTAGTAGACACTAGGTGCATAAATATGAATAAAACCCAGTCTTTAGCCTTAAAAATCTAAATGTCTTTGTTCTTCCTAATATCTTCTGTATTCTTACAATTAAAGCATTTTTTTTGCCTTGTCACTATCCTTCCAGAGAAACTGCAATTATTTTTACTTGCCAAATGTATCAAGTCAAAATTTCATGCCAAGCATTCAAGGTTCTACCATATTAACTTACCTAATCATCTCCCATTATTTCCCAAATATGTTTACAATTGTCACAAATTCATGTGACAACGATCTCTTTTGAAAAGAGAAGTTTAATAAACCAAGATTATACCTTGGCAATCCATCAGCTAAGACATGCATGTTCCTGTCTGGTTCCTACTGTTATGTTCCTGTTCTAACCATGAAGCTTCTCCAGCTCTGAGCTCTTGGGCCACATGAGTACCACTGTGGGCCACACAGACAAACATTCTGCTGCTCTGCACTCCATACTCTGAAAGGATGGGGACACTCTGAAGCTGCCCACATCTGCCTGGACACCTCCTGCTGCCATTCTAACCTACTAGCCTAAGCTGCCTTGGCCACGCAGCTTCTCTGTAAGACTTCCTACCTCCTGGGAAAGAGGATACCAGGAAAGCAGAATTCCCACAACTGTTTGGAGATTTATCTGTGTGCACCTCACGTTCCAAAAATTAATTCTGAAACCCCAAATCTGAACATTGCCTCTTCCATCTTTGTGCATATAAATTATAGCAAGTCTTAGGAAAGGAAAAAGGAAAACTTTACTGCTGCTTCCTGAAAGGGGAACATGGTAAAGTTAATAGAAAATACGGGGGAAAGAAGCATAATTGTAATATTTCAAAATATTATTCCACTATACAAGTAGGAAATTCTAGTTTTGTCTGTTTTGGTTAATTAAGAAGTGACCTTGCCAAATAATGGTCAGTCTGGATATCTCTCATCACCTTTCAATAATATTATATGGTTTCTCCTGGATCTACAGATCTGTATTACTTGGTTGGGGAGGAGTGGGTGGATATATTTAGAAACATTCAATAATTAAAATCACTTTCTACTTACTTTCTGCAAACACATCTTAATGATAGAGTTCCCTTCAATTCCATTAAAGCACAGTTTTAATGAAATCTGTTATCTTAGCTTCTTTTAAGGAGATATGTTCCCAGTAATTCTATTTTAAGAGGGCTATCTTTTCTTCCCAGCACTTACTGAGAATGTGCATGTGCACGCATATGCACACACACACACACACACACAGAGTTTGCTGTGATCTCTCTAAAAAGAAATGAAGAAGTAGTAAAAGAAAGGGATCAGAGGTAGACAAGAAAAAACACCCAAGGGAAGCCGCTGTCTCTTTTCAAGTCCACAGGAAAACAGCATAAACAAATACGCCTTTTTAGCAGTTTAATCTTTAAATAACCTTAAAGAGTCATGATTCACTTTCAAGAACAGCTCCTTGGACTGTCATGCAAGTTCCCATCGTCTCACTGACTTCCCACTTCCAAGGAGACTGAGGTCATATCTCTAGACTTCTTCTTGACATAGTCTCAGCTCAATAGGAAAGATTGATTAATGTAAAACTACTTTCTCACCTTCTGAAAAACACAAAACAGGGAAATGGAGCATCAACAGACCAGCAATGTCAATCATTTGTAATTCTTCACGTGCAAGACAACGACCTGCTTGTTAGCTAAGGGACACTGTCCTACATTTTTGTCAGATCGTGTTGGAACCTCCCTGAAGTAGCAGGAGAATCCTAAGGGGATGCAGAGATCAGAGTTACAGGACCTAAAGGACAGCTTACTGGTGGCAACAGCAGCTTCTGGGTTCTGTCAATGGATACAATCAGTTAATTCAATTTGTCCTGGCGCCAGGTTCCCTTTGGACTCTGAGATCTACTAAAAGTTTATGAGAAAAATAAATAGCAGATAGCTTTTTTTTCCTTATAGCTTAGCTTATAAACTCCCAGAAGATGTCACTTGGTGGTAGTGGTGGTATTGGTAGCAGTGGTGGTGGTAGTAATAGCAGTAAAAAGAACAGCAGCAACTAACATTTATTATGTTTTATAAAATGAGCACAAATCTGAGATATAGCTATTAAATATTTACAATGTTCTTCTACAAAGGAAAAAGCTAAGCCTCAAAAATAGAGTGACTTATCTGAAATCACACGCAATTAGTAAAAGGCAAAGTCAGAATTCAAGCCTAGACACTTGACTCTAATACTCAAGATCTTGCCTTGATGCTGTGCTATAGTATGTAAGACCGTAAGATGAAAAGCCATGATCTTGGTCCCTTACTGGATACATACTCTACATAAAAAAGAGAGTTAACTGTTGCTTCATTAATATTCCACTTATAAAAATACCACTCCATAAACGACACCATGGTATCTAGCATTCTCTTCATGGTATTAGAAAACTCTGGCACAGAAGTTATCATTATTCCCAAAAAATGTCCATAGGAGTCACCATCTTTCATTCCTATTCAGCTAGATTTGGGCGTTGGAGATGCAGAAATGAAAAAAAAAAACAAAAACAAAACAGACCAAGACCCTACTTGAACAAGGTTTAAGTCAAGGGAAACACATTATAAAAAAATAATCAAAAAGATGTCAGATCATGGTAAGTGCTACGAAGAAAAATTAAACAACATAAGGGATAAATATTGAGGTGGTGGTGAGGGGGAGGCCATTTCATAAGAAAGGCCTCTCTGATGATGATAGAGTTTGTTTTGTAAGAAACACAAAGTAAAGGAGTGGACATCTGGGAAAAGAGGCACTTCCACCCCAGACACACTCACCGAAACCAACTTTGTGGCAGTACTGAGCAAGGTACCCTAGAAAGAAGATCAATAAGGCATGGTCTTGACCCATCAGGAGCTTTGGGTCTGTTTTTGGAGATGTATATAAATAAATTACTATAGTATGAGAGATACATACTATAGAGCGTTTCATAATACAGGACAAGGACTAGGATGAGGCAAGTGAAGTACTTCATTTTAAATGTAGACAATACCAGGGTAACTGATTTTCTTGTTTTGGCTCAGGTTCCAGTATGGCCCTGCATGGCACTGACTGTGGGTACTTATAGGAAAGATTTCTTACCCTTTCTCTGGGGACTGATGTGTCTGGAACTGATTACATCTGAGCTGAGTCTTAACTGATATAGGAGATAGTCAAATTCAGTGCTTTCCTGGAGTCACAGAGGCAGGAAGTGTAGAACAAGGATTCAAACACACATTTCTATGTTAAGGACCATGGCTATATGGACCTGATAGGCATTTCCTAAAGTGTGTTTGCTGTGTTTACAGAGCAGTGGATCCACAGGATGTTTATAGGTATTACTGGAAAGAATCGTTTTGGTGATTAAATAAATTTGAGAATATTTAGCCTATAAGAATTTTAATAGGCTTCCTTATTGTGGAACTTTACAGAGACTTCATAAAGCAAGAAATACTGAACACTGAGACCAGCATTTCTTCCTTCACAAAGACAACACAGCAGCAAAGTTTGAAACTGAACAACAATAATGCAAACACCATTTATTTTGTATGTACGATAGGCCAGCACTTTATACATACATATATACATACTATGCAATATACATATATACATATATACATACTATGCAATATACATATATACATACTATGCAATATGTATGTGTGTGTATATATTTGTATATATATGATTTCATCCTCATAACAACCCTATAAGATAGTGCTATTATCTCCATTTTGCAGTTGAGAAAAACTGAAGGGCTTAAAGAACCTAATAATTAGGCCAAAGTCATATAGCTTATAAATAGCAGACCCAAAGACTTTGACTCTAAAGCCTGTGTTTTCTTAGCCACTAAAGTATACTGCCATCCTGAAGTCTAGGTAGTATTCAGAAACTGCACATAAGCTGGCTAAGTATCTTTTGTGAGTTCATGAGTTTGGACAATAAAGCAGAACAGTATTAATTCCAAATGGTTTGGGAAATAAGCCTATAGAAGAAAATAAGCTATAAAGATGCGTAGGTCTGCACAGTTGATTTTGGTTTGGTTTGGTTTGGTTTGGTTGGTTGTTTTCTGAGCCAAGTGTGTGTCTTACTATCTTGTAGGTTTTGGGTAATTATGAATTATGAAAAACATACCATTAGGGTTTTTTCATAGGCAATACTGTTTTACCTGTATTTTTTTTTCACTCAAAAGAGTATGTGCAGTATTCCTCTGTGCATTATGAACTCAACAAGGCAAGGATTCGGGGCTACGTCAGCCTTTCCTCTCAACCACATGGGTGGTCAAGGTTGGCCTTTCCACAGCCACAAACACTTGACCCAGTCAAATTTCTTCTATGCTCACAGGAGCTGACCTGCTAGCATGAACTCCATGAGCAAAATGCATAAAAATACAATATGAATATGAAAGGGAGACCCAGGTGGCAGATTCCATGTGCTATTTTTAGTTAGACCACCAAAATGTCTTCATCCTCATAAATAGAACCTATCCGGACTCAGCCTTATTCCTTTGGAGAAGCTGATTAAATAAGAAAGGAGTTTTGCCACTAATAGGCAATGCCCAACGAAAATGAGGCTCTTGTGGCTCATCTCAAAAGCAAAAGCTACAAGAAAGCACTGAATTTGCAAAGAAGTGAACCTCATAAATTGTGCACAAAAAGGTTTTGAAGATTCAGATAAAAAGCTCAGTTCCAGCATGACCATCTGTTATTTCCCCTAAAAGCGGATAACTAGTAGTTTATAAAAGCAATAAAACAGTTCCAGAGCTCAAAGGCAATAGCAAGGACTTCCAGTTACAAACCAGGGAACATACAGACATCCAACCAAGCAGGCTTCCATTTCCCAACGCGCCTCCTCTCCAGACAGAAACAAAGATGAATCTAGTTGCTGGTGTCTGATCCACTCTTTTTCTCTCTCAAAAGGATTATGATGGGACAACAAACCTGACTTCCCACTTTCCTTCTGTTGATATTCACAGGTTAGTTTTTTTTAACCTGGCCATCTTTTCCATACACACGTATCATCTTTGACCCCTTCCGCCTCACTCTGCCTCAGCTCCTTCCAATTCTTGTCTACTTTTCTTAGAAGATTCTTCTCTCCCCTGTTTGATTGAGTAGCAAGCCCAGACTGGAACCAAATCCTTACTGGTCAGTATGGGAAGTTAATGATACAGCTTGATCAAAAAGAAGAAAGCTTAGCTATGAATCAGAGAAATCAACTCCTGAAACAGAAATGCAAGTCTCCCATGGTTGCTCCCCTACAGTCTCCTTCCAGCTCCTTAATGGAGCTCTGCGGTCAAGAGTTTGGGCAAAGGTCTGTGCTGCGTGGACTGCAGTCTTGGCTCTATACTTATTGGATGTCTGACTATGAGTGAGCTATTTGACCTTTAGATCCCTTTAGAATTTCCTCATTGGTAAATTGTGCATAATAATGTACTACCTTCCTCTTGGGGTTGTTAGGATTAAATGAAATAATTCATCTAAAGTGTATAACACAATGCCTGACACATTTTACATCCCCAATTAATGCTGTTCAGCGTTATCAGCAGCATCTACATCTTTCTCTAATTAAACTGTTCTTTTTTTTTTTTACCTTACCATCCTTTTGTAGAAATTGCTAAGATCACAACTCTATTGTTCCTATTCTTTTACCACAAACATACACTGAAATTGCTTAAATAATAATAGAAGCCTAAGTGTGGCCTATGATAATGTCAGAGGAGGCAAAGAGAGGGGATGACCCAAGCTACCTGCTGAGTCCCTGGCTCAGGGATTGACCATCAGCCTCACAGGAACTTCCCCAGATCTGATTTTGTCAGCTCGCCAAGAATAGACCCATCTCTCAGGGGTACATTTGAATTAATCAAACTTAGGAAACATTTATAGAATTACAACACCTATCTTTTAATTTACAACAATTAATATAATTGTGACAGGGCAGTATGACCTGTGGCAACAAAACTGGAAAAATCTTTCCCTTTAGGCAGACACACAACAAGCCAAATTTAACCAGAAGTTATTAGGTGAGTATGCAACTAAAACAAGAGAGTTAGCCGATGTTAGCTGCATAACCTAAAATCATCTGATGTATCTTGTCTTCCAAAGAGACCTGACCCTTCAGTGGTCACTGGCTAAAGCTCCCTCTACAATGTGCAGCACCACCTTGGATGCTGTCAATGGATGTCCAAGATACTCATTTCTCAGTTCTTCTGGGGCTAACTAAGGACTTTCTGTCTCCCTTTGGGTAACATCTCATATAGGCCCAGAAGCTATATTGCTTCTTAAAGGTAACTTTGAAAATCTCTGCTCTGATGAATTTTACCCAATTTTAGAGTTGCACTCCTTAGGGGAAATTCTCTTTCCCTTATAGATAAGCTCTTGGGATGAACCTCAGTGTACGAATAGCATTTAGTAATTCCATTATGTTATGGCAAAAATAGGCATGTGAGAAGGTGGGGCTATTGAAGATCCAATAATGTATCACTTTACAGGAAAATGAACTCCGAGTTTCAAGTAAATAACTTTACAAACTTAGTCAACACTTGCTCCTACACACCCCTCTCTCTATTAATAAAATAGCATTGTGCTAATTTCATCTTTAAGGTAAAGGATATCTGTATTTCCAAAATATTTCTTTTCATTGACAAAAGAGATCATTGTAATTACTTTGGCAAAAATGTACCATAAACAAAGGTGATATATGTGCCACCTACACAGTCTGAAACAGCATTAGAAGTTGTTAATAATATGAGACAACCTTTAAGTGAAAAAAAAATTAAGATTAAAAGTAGCATACTCAGAATATAGGCAGTACAGCATAGGATTCAGCTTTGCTCTGAAACTTACTGCCTAGAACAGACACCTTGCTTTGCCATGTCTAATCAGATAAGGCAGTGTACAAATTTTGAACAGTGACTACATCTGTTTGCCTTAGTTTCTTCATTTGTGAAATGGGAAGACGGTGTCTAACTCATAGACTGTAATGAGGATTAAATGACTTAATATCATTAAAATGTTTAGAACAGGGCCTGGCAATAACTTTTAGCTCATTATCATCTCCACTATAAAAATATGAATAAAAACCTAGAAGAGAATATATTAAAATATTATTGTTATTATTATCTGTCTCTAGAAAAGGCTTTATTCCTCTTTATAGCATCTAGTGCTTTCTCTAAATTTGAATAATGACCACACATTACTTAGATTAAACTTTCAAAAAGAAAAAAATCATTTCAGTTGGTGACTTTTAGCCTGAAATAATGTTTGTTCAATGCCCCTTTTTTTTAATTTTTATTTTTTTATTTCAGCATATTATGGGGTACAAATATTACGGTTATGTATATTGCCCACGCCCCCCTTTAATGATGCCATTTGAGGTTTCTAATTGTATTACTTTTCTACTGCTGCCATAACAAATCACCACAAACTCAGTGGCTTAAAAAAATACAAATGTATTATCTTACAGTTCCACAGGTCAGAGGTCTGACATGGGTCTCGATAAGCTAAAATCAAGGTGTGGGCAGGGCTACATTCCCTTCCAGAGACGGGACATCATTAATCTACAGTCACACTGTCCAAAATGTAGCCATTAACCACATACGGCTATCTAAATTTAAACTAACCAAAGTTAAATAATATTACAAATTCAGTTCCTCCATCACTCTTGCCACATTTCACATGCTCAAAGGCCATACATGGGTTCTGTACTGGACAGCACAGATATAAAATATTCCCAACATCGCAGAAAGTATGGACAGTGCCAAGCTAGAGGTGAGACTCATGCTGACCTCCTTACTGGTGTTCTTGTGGTGGCATGCTTTATCTTTTCAGATGTGGATGGGCTCGAGGCAATCTCCTGCTTTAAAATTTCCTTTGGTCTCTATAGCCTGTAACCTTTTTCAACATTCTAAAGCTATAAAATCTTTAATTCAAACAAAATCTTATATATAAATCATAAAATATAGTTGTTTAGTTATAGCTCCGGTAGGGGCTTTGAAACATCCATTAGCCCCATCCTAAGCCTGGAAACCACTAAGGAGACCACACTGATAACCACCAGTCTGAAATCCTTAGCGTGGCATAAAATACCTGTTGTTCATCTAGTCCCAGCCGACTTGCTCTTCCCCAAAGGCCACCTGACTATTCACTTTCACCCTTCTGTAACTTCATGCATGAAATCCCCTCTACTCCTCTCTTTCCTACCTACAAAATTCCTCCTCAGCCTTCAATCTCCAAATCCATGGTCACCACTGAGGAAAGTTTCCTGATGTAGAAGAATCATCAACGTTTCTCTAGGCCAGGTGCCCTCATCCTGAGAGCAATGACACAGATGGACACAGCGGATGTTTCTGTGAATCCTCAAACTCATATGCATAATTTTATGTGTATGTGCATTTGGAGGGTAGATGCTTCCCTGGTCCTACAATTATGAACTATAATTGTGACCCCAAAAGTTTAGGAACATTGCTAGAGAATGTCATGGTTCAAACAGGAGTCCTTTCAGCACTTTATAATCCCTCTTTTAATCTTAGTTTCCAAACACACCTTATTAATTTTTAATTCCCTCACACAAATGCAGTCATGTGCCACATAACAATGTTTTGGTCAATAATGGACTGCATGTACAACAATGGTCCCTTAAGATTATAATACTGTATTTTTACTGTACCTTTTCTATGTTTAAATACACAAATACATATCATTGTGTTATATCTGCCCACAGTATTCAGTATAGTAACATGGTACACAGGTTTGTAGCCTAGGAGCAATAGGCTATATCGTATAGTTTAGGTATATGATAGGCTATTCCATCTAGGTTTGTGTAAGTACATTCTGTGATGTTCACACAATAAAATCACCTAACACATTTCTCAGAACATATCCCCCTCATTAAGTGACACATGACTGTATATGACAATACATTTAGTCACTTCTGTAGTCTCTTCTCCAGGTTAGAAGCATCTGCTCACTCTGCTTAATTCTCTCATTACCTGGAATGCCAGGCACTCTAACACACATGCTCTACAGGAGAAAAAAAGGCAAGGCAGTGCACATCCTTGAACTAGGAATATAGTTCTACAATTATTGATTCAAACTCTGTGTACTTTGGAAACAATTACTGATGGCATTTAAAGAGCTCTTACATGTGCCGGGTGCAGTGCTAAGTGGTTTACATATAGCATCTTAATTAAGCCTCACACCCCTTGAGAAGTAAGAATTATGCCAATTTTTACAGATGAGAAAACAGGCTTAAGTTATACAGCTAGTAAATGGTACACTGGGATTTGAGCCCAGGCCATCCGACAAGTGGATATTGAGATCACTGCATTCTTGGAGTGTTCCTAACTCTACCTGAATAATCACTGCCAAGCATCTCTCTTGAAGTTACATTTGTGATTGTCTAAACTTGGAGATCCAACAGAAAAACGTGAAGATTTTTGCCTCAATATGAAAATCATTCCCTTTTAAAATGAAGGCAAAGGCTAAGCATTATAAAGTTACTATATTTTGGATCAAAATATATCATGAATCCACAGATAACTCTGTCATTCACCCACTGTATACTGTTGGAGAAGTTCCTTAAACTCTCAGCACAGTCTCTGATATGCATAATGGGAATCATAAAAATACTTGGTTCTTGGGAAATAAATTGTGTATAATGAGAATCATAAAAATATTTGGTTCTTGAGGAATCAATTAAATAATATATAAGGGTGATGGTTAATTTTAGGTGTCAACTTGACTGGGCTAAGGGATATCCAGATAGCTGACAAAACATTATTTCTGGGTATATCTGTGAGGGTGCTTCTGGAATAGATTGGCATTTGAATGTGCAGACTGAACACAAAGAATCCATCATACAGATAGATACAGCCTATTGATTCTGTTTCTCTGGAGAACCCTGAGCAATACAATAACTAAATGCATATTAGTAATTATTATTATTTTTGCTGGAAAACAGGTTTGAGGCAGAAGAATATTCTTTCTGATTTATTAAATCAGTCTCCCTAAGTGAGCTAAAATAGCTGCGTTGAAAGTAGTTAGATCACCTACTCTTCTGCTTTCCTATAAGAAGGAAATAAATCAGAGATAGGATCCCTGCTTCACATGTAAAAATTTTACAGGAGAGTAACCAATGAGAAGCTTGCTCTTCTCTAACTATCAGGAGTTGGTGGGAAGCGGGCAGATGAGATCACAAAAAATCTGAGTCCCCAGACTGGGGGTATGGCAGCTGGCTTTACCTCCACCCCATCAGAATGACACTTTGGATCCAGCCCTGCTCCTCCAGCACTGGACACGTCGGAACCCAAGCAACTGAACTCTGGCCATGGGAGACACTAACATTGTGTCTGTCATAACCACATTTTTCCCAGGAAATACTTCTTTATCCATAACACTCTTCCATCCTGGGGCCAGGGATAGAAAAGTACAATGGCTGAGTAACAAATAAATTTCTATCTTTTGTTTTGGGGCCACATCTTAGTTAGTTTGGCTGCTATAACAGAATATGATAGACTGGATGGCTTAAACAACAAATATTTACTTCTCACAGTTCCATAGGCTGAAAGTCCTAGATCAGGGTGCCAGCATGGTCAGGTTCCTCTTGAGTGTCCTCTTCCCGATTTATAGATGACCCCTTTCTTTCTGCACTGTCACATGAGAGAGAGAGTGTACTCTGGTCTCTTCACCCTTTTATAAGGACACTAATCCCATTCATGAGGCCTCTGACCTCATGACCTCATGACCACCTCCCAAAGGCCTCACTCCCAAATATCATCACATTGGGAATATAGGCTTCAACATATGATTTTGAGGGGACACAAACATTCAGTCCATGGCAGGCCATGAAACCAATAAATGCTCTTATATTCTGGTTTTAACATGTATAGTATTACAGAGAGTTTAATGCAGACAAACCACACCGGATAATAGAAATTGAACTGTGTGGCTCCAACTTGTAAAGTTAGCCCACAAAAAGCATTTTACAATGGCCTTTGAGTTAAAGCAAGGCTAACCTAAAACTTTCAGTGAAGAAGTTTCCATACTTCTATTCATGCTTGACATTCTAACGCCATGACACAAACCTTCCATTCTTCCACACTGTCTCCCAGACTGTCTGCGTACTATCCAAATAACATATCTGAACTCATTTCTGACTCCTAGATGTATCTCCTGCTGTGTTTCATTCCACATGTGGAATATTTTTCCTTCTCTTTGCATATTCCAAACTTACCCAACTTTCACATTTTGTCCCAAGTTCCATCTTATGTTTAGATGTTAAGACTTCCCCAATTCCCACCATCTGCAGTCACCTTGCCCACACCTGGGTATATTCCACAAATCGTGACTGTATTCTATGACAGTGTGCTAGGCACTGGAGATACAGCAGTGAACAGACAAGTGGTAAACAAGGCAGAGCAAAAAGCAGACAAAAACGTTAAAAGTATTTCTATATGGCAGAAGAATATGGCAAGATTACTAAAATGGACTATCAGGATAAGTAGTGATCTCATCAGGTCCTGGAGTCTGGGGTGATGCAAGATTAGGTCAGACTTCATTGTGAGCTGTCCTTGAAAAGAACCAAGGTTTGAGACTCGTAGTTACCACTGCCCCAAGAAGTAGAGATAGAAATAAACTGGGAGTACTCTCAATCTCTCTTTCTCTCTCTGTCTCTCACACACTTTGTTGAGGTTAAGCTTGGAGCTCATGCAAAGCCTATCTTCTCCTCTTAAGATGTAGCCTGCTGTACCATTAATGATATACATACTTTGCCTTCTTTATAAAATGAACAGGTCTTTTTAAGTTCTGGTAGTTATGACTCTTTCAATATATCATTTCAATGCTATATCTCTTCAAGCAGCATAAAGTGAATTTTGAAGTGTTTTATTCTGATAATGTCCCTTGAAAGATATCCATTTGTTAAGTATCTCTCATGTAATTTTCAGTCTAAAGTCCATCATCTGTAGACAGAAGTAAGGACAGCACAGTTGGAAAGAGGTCTAAAGCTGTTATTTTAAACAAATAGCTAGTTACAAGTGCTGATAAGGGAGAGCTTTTCCATTTGTCTTTTCATATATACGCTAGTTTGTCACCACAGCATTCATGTTCCTAATCTGATTAGCTGGAGGGGTGTCCAGAAATCCCCTAGCTACAATAGCCACTTGCAAAATCCAAATACATCAAAACAATGATTAATAAAATATATCTATAAGTGTGTTTACAGTCGCAGGGGGTTCAAAGGGAAATGAAACAGCAGCTATTGCAAACTCCTTTCCCCTGGAATTCATAATTTATTTACCTTGTCTGTCCTGCTCCCGGCGTGGCTACAATCAATTGCATTCAATGTCAGCTCCTAGTACAAGAGTCTACTGTGCCTGCATTTCTAGTTCTACATGCTAAAAATTCTACCAACACTTTTAAGAAAACATCAGCATGTATATATTAGTTATCAATGTGAAATATAATTGTTACTAGGAAATGATCTGAGTGCCTAACCTTTCCCCAAAAGAGAAGTATATTAATCACAGTAGGATAACTGCTGAAAGAACCCCAAAACCTCAATGACTTAACATAATAAACATTTATTTCTCATTTATGCCAAATGCAGTAGGGATATTCCTGGTCTGGCAGCTCTCCTGGGTGGCTCTCCTCTAAGCACAAACTCAGGGATCCAGGTTCTAACTTAAATTGCTGACATCTGCAACATGACACTCCACTATTTTCATGGAATTATGAGAGAGTGTGTAGACATGGCCTACCAGAAATTTAATCACTTCTTTCAAAGTAACACACATCATTTAGGCTCACATTCCATTAGCCAGAAATAGTTAAAAGGCCTCACCTAGATTTAAGAGCTTTGAGAAATGTAAACCCAGCTGAATGGCACTTAACAACATGGAAGGAGAGCTCCAAACTGGTGATTAGCTAGCATCTCTGGCCTAAGGACCTAATGTAGACATATTTAAAAAAAAAAAACAAAAAAAAACACTTGATCTTCTACCCATCTCAACTCCTACCAGTCCTACAGCAGATTATCAATGCCTGGCTCCTAAGTACTCACAGTAGGACAGTACCAGTTTCAAGGCAGGGGTTTAGGTGGCCAACAAACCCAGATGCAGATTCTGGCCCATCACTTAATCATGTGACCTTGTGCAGATAATTTGTCCCCTGAAGCCTTCATCAGAACAATGGAGATAAGAGTAATATTTAGGGTTGTTGTAAGGATTAAATGATGGAATGTGTCAATAAAGACATCCCCAAATGAGAACAAACAGAGGTTATTTATTTGGAGCTTGCTATTACAAGGAGCCAGCCACTGTCACTTGCATTTGGCGAAGACTTACAGACAGGCAGGGAATGAGAAACTTTATAATGAACAAAGGGAAGACTTCGGGTATGCTTTGATTGAAGGTTTTTGGCAGGGGCAGATGAAGAAGGGCTAACCGGAAGCAGACATCTCAAGTGATTGGACAGGCATATTTGACTTTCTCTGCTTAATACTGAGTTGCAAGTGGGGGCAAAAATTAGGGTAGCAGGAAGTCATTGGCCAAGTCCTGACAATAATGGGCTGATGCTGTGGAGGTTGTGGTTTGGCTGCCCAGGTTGGTGGTTGTCGAGGTTGTGGGTCACAGTTCCATTGTCATGTATGGTCTGGCCATTGTCCCTTTGTATGTTCAGTCTTTCATGAGCTATTATTTTTTCAAATTGGATGGTGGGTCTACTCTTCGTTCACACTGACAGAGATGATCTTCCCAGGTCTATATTCCTCTGGAAAAACTTTAATCAGAATCATTTATACTCTTAAGCCCTGGGAATTAAGGGATGAGGGGCAGGGAAGATACAAGACAACCGCTGTACGTTCCACACTGTCTGGCAAAGCCAGGTCTACCACTATGCTACACTGCATAGAGCAAACCTCTCCACAGCCAGGTGACGCCACTATTAAAGACCACTGATGTGCTCCACGGCACTGTAAACGAATGGGCTTTCCAGGATGCCGGAGAGCTGAGGGCAGAGAGAGAGTGCTCAGAAATGCCTGCACACTGACTGCCTTTTTCCCCAGGTGAAGATGGAACACTCTGACACGAGTTTGGTTCGAAAACCAGCAGAGCCTAAAGTTTGCAAACATCTCCTTAAGTGGAAAAATTAAGCACAGAGATTTTACTGAGTGTGGAAATTCTTCCCGAATGGCGATGAAAAATACAATACAAAGTGACTCTGGCCCAGCACAAAATTAAGCTTCTTGGATCCTGCAAGACTTCATCTTAAATACATAATGTTGCTGGTAACTATACGCCCCCTTCCCAGCCAGTAGAGCCTCTCGGGGCCAAGTGAAGTTGCAGGAAGATACTCCTCATCTGCTTTTGCTCTGTGTGGCCATATTGCCTCTGCTGAGTTCCCGTATCCTTGACTACAGCAAGCCTGCCCGTGTGTGCATAAACACGCACACTTGCACCCCAGGGTTTGTTTAAAAACAATACATTTGCATTAGGTTTTGGTAGTGTTTTAATTTTTATTTTATTTTTTTAGAGAGGAGGTCTTGCTCTGTCACCCAGGCTGCAGTGTAGCAGGTCAAACGCAGCTCACTGCAGCCTAGAACTCCCAGGGTGCATCACTAAAACAGAGACTACCTGAAATTATGCGAGTGCCCTGGGGTCAGACCACAGGTGGTGGCCAGGCTCAGCCACTAAGCTTAAAAGAGACATGAGGCACATGCAAAGAAAGCAACCAGGACACAAGAGAGGCTTAAATAAATGTCACAGGAGAGTGAATAGTTGAATAATGAAGGAAGGAAAGAACTGGGGATGTTAAACCTGGAAAAACCGAGTTCATCCTAATAGCACAGTCCAAAAATGGAATGGGTCTTCCCTGGGCTGGGAAGAGGGAAAAGAGTTACTCAATGCTCTATCTCTGGACATATTTAAGCAAATGTAATGATACTGTTTTTTCAGTGTTAATTGACTCTCTCTGCCCACCTCTAAGAGTTTTCTTTTGCCCTCTCAGCCCTTGCTTCTATGCAAGCAGCTAAGTTGCCTGTGATCATTGCCTCAGGGAAGGGACAAGCACAAGGTAGAGAAAAATGGAGCCCTTTCTTGCATTTGTATTCCAAAAGCCTAGACTCTTCAGGGAATGAGAGGAGGTAGAAAAAAAAAAAAAAATCACCTGCTACACGAGAAAACAAACTCTGCTCTGAGGCAGAGATTGGAGACAGACATAGACACTTTTAAACTCAGAGTATGTGAAACTCAGGATGACAGCCACTTACCTGGAGAGACCCTGCAGGCAGGAAGCAAGTCCACATTTGAGATAGTTCCTGGAATAAGATCCATGCACTGCCTGTGCCTCAGAGTGCTGCCTGCTGCCTGCTCCAGTGACCCGACAGTGGCCAGCACTTCAAGCACATGGGTGCCCGCCCAGGGGAGAAGCTTGCCCAGGCCTAGAAACTTTGTGCAGGCCCTGGAAAACTCACCCCATGAGGAGAACTCACTCTCACTGCAATCTTACCATGTCCCCAGTGCTTTAAACTTCAGAGACAAAGAGTGATGGGTGGAACCCTAAACAAGATAAGGTTGGGGGATGAAAGAAAAGGCCTGACCACTAGACTTTGGTAGAGCTGAGCAGAACCAACCCCACATCCCCCCAAGCCAGGAAAGTGCAAAACATTTTCTGATTACACACAGACTGAACCATCACTTGGCATAGAGTTGCATAGAGGGAATCAAATTAGGGGTCCGCACTCGTCAGGGTTCTCCAGAGAAACAGACGTGATAGGATGTGTGTGGCTTATGTGATTATGGGGGCTGAAAAGTTCCAAAAGCTGCAGGGTGAGTTGGCAAGCTGGAGACCCAGGGGAGATGAGGAGATAGCTATAGTCTCAGTTCAAAAGCCTGCGGATCAAGAGAGCTGATGGTGTAGTTCCAGTCCAAAGGCCAGCAGGCTTAAGACCCAGGAAGAGCTGATGTTTCAGTTTGAGTCCAAAGGCAGGAAAAAGCCAATGTCCTAGTTGTAAGGCAGCCAGGCAGGAGGAAGTCTTTCTTACTTGGGGTAGGGTCAGCCCTTTTGTTCTAGTCAGGCCTTCAGCTGATTGGATGAGGCCTGTCCACATTAGCGAGCAATTCTGCTTTATTCAGTCTGCCAATTCAAATACTAATCTCATCCAGAAATGCCCTCATAGACACACCCTGAATAACGTATGACCAACAGTCTGGGCCCTCTTTGGCCTAGTCGAGTTGACACATAAAATTAACCATCAACCACATGTAAAATTAACCATGTCTCAATGGGATGGCATTTAAGGGCATTTCCAAACTTAGATCTAAGACAGCGTATAGACATACAAAACTTGGAAAAAAAGAAAAGGCACTGGGGAAATTGTTAAGGTTTATATATGTTTGCCTAATCTTGCTATCAATTGATGTTTATTTCTAGGAATATTTCCACGTAGCCAGTCTGTGTTGATCCTTAGTGGAGCACTCAGGTATGGCATAAGTGCTCAGCACATTTTTGCAGTTAAATCCCTGTCATTTATCCAGCATGAAACAAGCTTTTTAGAGACATGAATTACAAAAAATGTCCAAGGCTATGAAAATTGTTCTTCTTCCATCTTTTCTGATAACCCAATAAACTTTTGGATCCAGCCAAGTCAGGACAGGGTAGTGATTAAAAGCATGTGTTCTAGAACACACAGACCCAGATTCAAACCCAGGCTCTGCCAAGACATTCGCAATAGACTTCAGCAAATTATTTTAAATCTCTGAACCTCAGCTTCCACATCTACAAATGTGGGGATAATGACACTGCTTACTTGCCCTCATTAAATCAGAGGATGCCAGTAAATAACTTAGCATTGTATTTGCCACACACCAAATGCTTAATATGTCTTAGAACTGATTATTAGAACTTAGATAGAGTTCTCTAAAATGTGCTGCCAACATTACCCTGAAATCTCTTAAAAACCCTTCCTCTACTCTTCCTCTTTCATCCTACAACGTAGACAGCCAAAACAGAACTACCACTGATTTTCAAGGTTAGCAGATAGATTTCTGGCTAAAATCCTGGGTGACAATTTCCTCAGAAACCCAGGGACCCCATTTACGAAGGGCAGGTATTTGACTTGCATGCCAGAAAGAACAAAGATAAATAATCCTATTTCCTCCTTCAAATTAAAGCTTTGTGTGCATGCGTGTGCACCAGAAAATACTGACTTAATCAGAAGCATTCAATTAAGATTAGAAAAAGTAAAATAGAGCCTCAGAACTGAGGCAAGCACAGTAAACAAGCAGTTATTTCTAAAAAAAAAAAAAATCCAACCTCATGACAATGCTCAATATCGCTGACGCATGGATATGAGCAATCCCAGAAAGTAGAATAATTGCACCATTTGACAATAATGCAAATTTTCTCTCCCTTACTATGTCACTTTATCTCTGGCTGTGAGTCTGGAATTTTCCAGAGAGAAGAAGATTTTGCCTTGACTAGTTCTAAAGATAGATACCCTAATAAACTTCTAGATGCAAATTTTTATTTACATAAAGAAAAAAGGCAGGCCAGCTACAGTCTGTTACGTTATATTATTTTAAACTACATTGGTTTCAAGCAATGATTTCAAAAGGCAAATAACTTTCAAAGAGTAAAATGGTTTCTTTAGAGAAAGTTTCAGGGATATAATTAGTCAAGGGAGATGCCACATGACTGAACTGTCATTAATTTCACATGAGAAGAGTACTTTTTGTGCACAAGGAACTCAAAAGTGTTTGGTCTATAGATATTTAGAGAGAAGTTTTATCTAATGGGAAAATCTCACCATCTCTAGGTAAGAAATAATGTCAGAATGATAATGTGTTATTAATTATCAGGAAGACCAAAGTAAACCTCACTGAGATACTACTACGTACACATTAGAATGATAAAGTTTTAAAAAAAATCGGACCATACCAACCAAGCATTGGCAAGGATATGTTAAAAATGGAACTCTCATGCATTCATGGTAGGAATGTAACATGGCACAACCACTTTAGAAAACAATCTGGCAGTTTCTTATAAAGTTAAACATACACCTGCTGTAAGACCCAAGTATTCCACTCTAAGGAATTTAGGGAAGAGAAACAAATACATACGTTCACACAAAGACATCAACACATCTGCATGAATGTTCCCAGCAGCTTTATTTGTAATAGCAAAAACCTAGAAACAACCCAAATCAACATCAAATGAATGGACAAATTGTAGTGTAGCCATACAATGGAATGTTACTCAGCTACAAAAAGGAATAAACTATTGATACATGCAACAAGGATGAACCTCAAAACCATCAAACTACGTGAAAGAAGTTAATATGAAAGAGAGTATATACAGTACACTTCCATTTATATAAAATTCTAGAAAATGCAAACACTAATCCATAGTGACAGAAAGCAGATCAGAGAGATTGCCTGGGAAGGGTGTAGAGGAAGAATGGATTACAAATGTGCACTAGGAAAATATTAGGGGTGACGGAGATGTTTGTTTTCTAGATGTAGTGAATAGTTTCATCGATGTATACATAGGTCAGATCTGAACTGTACACTTTAAATATGTGCAGATTATTGTGCTTCAATCATACATTAAGTATAAAGACAAAAAAAATGAGAATGTAAATGTAACTGTCACAGTGCCTAGCATATAGTAGGTGTTCAAAAAATGTTGAATGGGGCTGGGCGCGGTGGCTCACCCTGTAATCCTAGCACTCTGGGAGGCCAAGGTGGGAGGATCGTTTGAGCTCAGGAGTTTGAGACCAGCCTGAGCAAGAGTGAGACCTGTCTCTACTAAAAATAGAAAGAAATTAGCTGGACAACTAAAAACATAGAAAAAATTAGCTGGGCATGGTGGCGCATGCCTGTAGTCCCAGCTACTTGGGAGGCTGAGGCAGAAGGATCGCTTGAGCCCAGGAGTTTGAGGTTGCTGTGAGCTAGGCTGACACCATGGCACTCTAGCCGGGGCAACAGAGTGAGACTTTGTCTCAAAAAAAAATGTTGAATGAACAGTCACCATACTGGAGCTGTGTTCTATACATGTTATAATTCAAACTGATTTTGATGAAACTTTTTCTCTCAGGTTCTACGTTAGTCTTTATGACACAGCTTCTCTCGCTCTGATTTCTATGTTCACTGCATCATCTTCTACTTTATGAATGTCTCTTCCTCACTCCCTTATCTTGCTTCCTATGTATGTATCGTGGATACCGACTAACAGTATCTTCATTTTTCTTTGAGGAATGTGCTTTCCTGTTTCTCGTTCCTTCAGCTTCTGCACCGCAGCAAGCAGGAAGGCCATGTGACTCAGTCTTAGCCGGAGGATGGTATCCTCCTAGCCAGGATGATGGTTAAGAGACAAGGTGTAGCCCAACCTGGGTTAATGAGATTAGATCTAAGAGTCCTGGACTACGACTTTTCTTAAGATCATGGAGAAAGAGCCTGACTTCAAGTGGTAAAAATGTAAGCATGGAACTGCAGGCAGACATCTGGCTCTACCAAGGGAAAGCCTGCCCCAAAATGAGCCAACACAGAAGAGAGATGGCATGACACCTTGAGACTTTGAGTTCAGATGTGCCTGAAGGTAGCACTATCTCTTTGTGACCAAAAAATTCCACTTTTCATTAAGCCAATGTCATCTCGGTTTTTTGGCACCTGCCATTTTCTCCCTCCACTCAAAGGATGTGGAGATATCCATGGGAAACCATTACATATGTGGGAGTTTGCCCATGAATGCAAGATTGATGGGAATGTGCTAAGAAAGGCACTAGTTGACTTCTACAATTATGAATGTCAATAGATGAACAGACAATTTGATAAGCCAGTTGATGCTCATAGTATGGTCCCCTCTACTAAATGTACCTAAAGATAATCTTGGACGAGATGAACACAAGAAGTAAAATAACTCTTGACTTTAGGTAAGTTGCTTAACCAAAGTCTCAGTTGTCTCATTTTAAGAGAAGGCTAATAATACTATCTATTTTTTGGGTGTTTAGGACAGTTACATTAAATCATGCACTAAGCTTTTAGTACAATGCCTGAAATAGGGTAAGCCCTCAAGAAATATTTGCTATATCATTGCTACTAAGTAAGATGCTATTAATCTTCATCTATACTACAAAGCCCTAATCATTCTCCCTTCTATTCCTTAATATAAACCCTGGGCATTCTTCAAGCCCCACCACCTCCTTCAGGAAAATCTTCCTTGATTATTTCAATACAAAATGTAGTGATGATTTTCTGTTCTGGATTTCCAAACCATTTACTGTAAACATGTGTCTTAAACTCCTATCTTATTTCGTCACAAATTGAATTTCCAGTTCTAAGCTGGAGCCAGTTCACATCAGCTCCTTAGACTAAAGTATTAAATTCTCAGGAATTTTGAGAGGTGGGTGTTAAATACTGCCATTATTAAAAATTAATTACACAAAATTATGATTAAATAAATTATACTAAAAACAAAGGCAATACTCAAAACATAATGCTTTTTAGTTGTATGACATTGTACTATTATCTATGCTCTTGAGGTTCTATCTTATATGTATATGGAGGGAATGCTATAAAACAGAGTGCTACTATGCATCTCCTTCCTACTCCAAGGTCAGCTACATCACACTGGTAATTTGTAACTTGCAGTCGGTCATGCAGGAGAATTCACACTATAGATACCAACAAACACTCAAATCAGGATTCCACACCCCGCTCCACTCCACAAAGCCAGTGTTAAACATTTATGGGCACACCACTGATTTTAACTTTTTCATGTTTTAAACTGTTCTAATAGGTTCAATTAGCTCTTTGACCAAAGGAATGTTTCACATTTCTTTTTGCCATCTGTGTTGTTCAACATAGCATTGCATATATAGTGGGTGCTAAATGCTTTGCCACTTGATAAAAGCTTAGAAAGAGACAATCATTTTACAAAGATGTCTTTGCTATGGCTAACATCTATGTGACCTGATACATTTAAAAAATGTCTGCACACACACAAAAACCTTGCAGTCTATCACTGCTTGAGTTGTAAACAATGGGGAAAAGGCCAAACATGAAAATAGAGTAAAAATATTATAATGTGACAGTTAAAGTGAATGCATACTGACACATCCTTACCCCATAACAAAGAGCTGAGATCAGTTAAATTCACCTCATTGGGAATGGTCAAAAAAATCAGCAATGTCTCACTTAGGGAAAGGAAAAATTATAGGTACACAAAGGGCAATAAAAATGTCTTCAAATAGTTGAAAGGCTATCACAAAAGGAAAAGACCAGATATGTTCTGTACTGCACTAGATAATAACACTGGAATCAATGTTTAGACATTACAGAGAGATCCCTTTTGATATAATGAGGAAGAACTGTCCTACAAAGATGACCCAAGATGCAATTGCCAACTTCGGGAAGTAGTGAATTCTTGCTCCAGCGTTACTTAAATATGCGGGTCAGTCACAGGCTTGGCACATTAGCAGCAACTCAAAATTTTTGCATGAATAAAAGATATGGAGATATCCATGGGAAAGCAGTGGTTCTCAACTGGGGCCATTACTGCCCCATAGAGGAAGTTTGGAAATGTGCTGAGGCATTTAGTGAGGGGACAGGAAAGCTAAATAATGCGAGGCAAAGATGTCCCCACACAACAAATAACTCTACCACACAAAATGCCAATAGCACCCCTACTGAGAAACAGTAAGCTAGACAAATCCCCCCCAAAAAATGTTTTAGTCAACATTCAATACTTAATCACGCAGCAAATGTTTGCTGAATGATGGTTAAGTTTCAAGCACTTTGCTAAACTTCAGGGTTAGAAAGTTGCACAAGATGAAGTTTCTTCTTGCAAGAGGCTTGACACTAATGGGGGAGACAAGGAAGTAAGTAATCAGTTTCAAGAGAGTGATAAGTGTCTAATCTAGAAATCTGAACAGGCACTGAAAGGGCAGAAGACTCCTCTAACTACTGGGGCAGTTCAAAGGGTAAGGAAGGCCCTTCAGAGGTGGTGGTACCTTGAAGTTGAGTTTTGTAGAATATGCATAGGAATTTGCAAGATGGAAGAAGGAATTCCAGATGGAGAAAACAGTATGTGTTAAGGAACAAAAGTGTGAGAAAACATGGCGCTAGAGGTCTGGGAAAGCAATCTATGTAGAAAAAAAACGTTCTGCAATACTTACATTTGGGCAACTGGTATATTTTCTAAACACTCCCACACAAAGGACATTACGAGAACCTAAGCACAGCTTGAGTGAAGGTTGAGTATGGGCTCTGTCGAGAGAGGAGACTTGGGAGTTTGGGAAATGTCCCTTCCAACCCTGAGAATCTTTGACTTCTGCAGAGATGAAAGTGGCAAGTTATTACCAGGATACCATATGATGAGCAGAGACCAAGACCCTCACCTACACCAAACTCCTCCTTCTTCCTGTTCACTCTGCTTCAGCAACATGAGCTTTCTTTATGCTGCTTGATCTCACAGCTAAGCTTGTTCTCACATCAGAGCATTTGCACATGCTCTTCCTCTACCTGGAATACTCCTTCCCAGATATTCACACAATCGATTCCTTCTCAACCTTGAGATTTCACTGCAGTGTCACTTCCTCAAAGAGGTTTCCCCTGTCTACCCAATCTAAAATAGCATTCTCTGAAGTTTTCTTATTCCTTTATGTGATTATTACTTATCTTCCCCACCAGAATGCAAGTTCTACGAGAGCATGGCATCCTCTGTCCTGTTACTTGTATATTCCAGTGCTATGAGTACCAGTAGGCTATCTACTCACACCTGGGCATTTCGGTCTCTTATAGACAAGAAGAAAATGGGTCAGAGGAGAGCACCTGGTTGGTTAGGAAACTCCAAGCCACATTATATGAAAAAGGAACTGGTGTGTGGTCCATCTAATAACATCACATGAGTCTATAGCTAACTCAGAAACTATGTCTTTTGAGGAAAAAATTGTAGGACCTGGAATATTTAGCCAAGCAAAAAGTGCTCTCAAATGCTGCATACTCTTTTCAAATGTCTAGAGGGTACCATGTGGAAAAAGGACCGGGATTGCTCTGAAATGATCCCACAGGAGAGGGGCCACAAGCTAGAAGCTGCACAAGAAAGTGAGATTTCAGCTCCACGTGAGGAAAGATAGTAAAAAGTTCAAAAGGGTGACAGTCAAAGTTCAAAAGGGCCCTTCCAAACATTCAGGGTTCCCATCAACAGAGTTATTTAAGCATAAGCTGGCCAACCAATCCCACAGGGATGAAAAGCTCAAGTCCTAGGCAAGAGAGCAGACCAAATAACTGACATTTGTGTATCACTTACTGCATGCCAGGAGTATTCTGTAAGGTACATGGCAAACATTAACTCATTTAGTCCTACGACAATCTGAGGAGGGAGGTGTTATTATCATCATTTAACAGAACAAACTAAGACACGGAAGTCAAACAACCTGACCAGGTTCACCTTGCCAGTAAGTGGCAGAGCCAGCTTTTTAAATGACCTTTAATGTCTCCTCTAAATTTCACAGTAATTCTTTTTATGCCTCAACTAGAAACAAGTTGCTATCCTATTTTTATCATCTCCAGGGAAAAGCATTCCAAAATGTCCAAGTGTGGCTGTCCAGCACCATGGGGCTCAGACTGTAGGTGACACACAACACAGGACTCGCACAGAAAAGACAGCCTGAAAACCTGTGCTGAGTGAGGAACTCAGCCCATACCATAGCACGCATTTCTTTATTTTTATTGTCTATCTCCCCCCAACCTCCAGATCCACAAAGGAAGGGATTTTGTTTTGTTGACGGCTACATCCCCCAGTGTTAAATAAATATTTGTTGAAAATAGAAACGAAAAGAAAGAAGGGAAGGAGGAAAAAAATCAGTATCTTCAAGGAGTCTCCACCTTGGACTCTGTACATTAGGTTTTCTGTGGGCCTTTTCATTTGAACTTATCAAGAGAAAGAAACCACTAGGAGCCCAGATCTCAAACACACTAAACATGTAGCTTTTGTGGTTTTCAAAAGAACCCGTTGCAAAGAGTTTGGTTTCTAGGTTAAAAGAAAAACAAAAGCAAGCATTTTTCAGCAAGGTAGCTGAAGCATGGATAAAAGTTGAGAGTACATCTCTCGGCTGCTGTCAAAATCCCATTCTGATTAAATATAATAAAATAGAGTCAGTACTAAAATGTTAATAAAATACTGTTTTTCCTCTAGTCACTAGCATCTAATAAAGGTGTTTTGATCCTATTTAGAAAATAAATTATATTACTTAGTACCCAAAGGTGCTATTTTGTCTGTGGGAGGTAATCATATTCTAATTTAATGACAGAGGGGAAAAAAATCATGCATGACTAAAATAGCTATAATACAGGCTATGCAGCTTTAAGAAGACTTACATCTTGTGAGGGGCTGCAGACATGTCAATGCTTGTTAAAGTATTAAAATTAACATGGTTAAATTTTTTCATTTGCTATACATTCAGTTTGCCTTCTTCCAGATCCTGTAAGCCCATACTACCTTTCTCATAAATATTTAATTGTTTTCCCCCCTGGGAAGTCAACTCCACAACCACCCCTCCAGAAAAAGAACTGTAAACAAGGCTGAAGGGAAAAGTGAGACGGAGATGAGGCAGGAGCAATGCACAAGGACAGACGGCTAAGAGAAGCAGAGGCCGGCACAGGCAGACAGAGATAATTAGAACCCAGAAGTGAGCAGATTCCTTTTGGAGGCATTTAAAGCTCTAATACCTTCCCCAAACGGAGAAATAGGTTCTATTTTGAGGCAAGGGGAGGCTTATGAATACTTTATAATGTTTGCACTAGAGAGCCTATGTCAGCACGAACAGATTGCATCCTTTGGGTGAGTAAGCCACTCCTTGGTCAGTGGTTAGAAACGTTAAACGTCTTCCCTGAAACCATTTTCCTGGGGGCAGTTGAGTCACCAACTAAGGTGATTTAGAGGCAGACTGAAAACCTTTAGTGGAGGAATACATCAGACCCAGGAGTATAGGAGGCCTCCCAACTGAGTTGAGCGGGAAACCATTAGTGTAGCCACATCTTGAATGGCACGAAGACCACTGGGGAAGGGCTGAAAGAGTGACTCCTCTCCTCACCCACCCCACCCGCCTTGTCTATCTGAAGTTGGGATGGCATGCCTGGGATGTGATTCTGTCAGAAAACACTTAGAGATCAGCATGGTTTATTAAAATTCTAATTGTTGAATCAAAGTTCCTAGACAGGAGGACGTCTCTGTCCAGTACCCAGGAAACCACAACTAAAGCCACCTGTTGCTGCCCACGCACATGTTTCTTTCACCCGAGTAAGGGACGTGCCGTGCCTGAGTCCTAGATTCGGTAGAGTTATGTCAGAAATACACACTTGCCTTAAGATTGCTAAGGGCTAACTAAATTCTATGCCTAATTAATTTCATTCAAGTGGCACTGGGTTTGAAAAATATCTTAATAGTTTTGGTTCCCCCAGAAGCAGAGCTAGAGGTGGATGTGAATGCAAGTGGGAGGTGATTCATGGCAACTCCAGCAAAAACATGAGACAGGGAAAGGGAAGAAAGCTAATAAAAGGTTCATTATCAATAAATTACCATGGTAGGGAAGAGGAGCTTGATCTCACTGGGGAATTCTGGGGAGCAGCATAGAAAAGGTGCCTCAAACTCATCCCACCTGAGAGAGGATGTGTCGCTGTAGTCACATACCAACCCCCACTGTGGGCAGCTGGGGTGGAGGAAGGACCTAACCGCTCAGCACTTCCAACCGGCTGTGTGCCTGGGGGCTGTGGGCTCCAGCAGCCGGAGGAGAAAGCACATAGGGAAAAAGAAGCAGGTCCTGGCCCCAGAAGTCAGGCCCAGCGTGCCCTGAGATGGCAGAGGTCTGGGGACTATGAGAGGGACAGCAGGAGCAGCTGCTGCTACAGGAGGAGAAGGCGAGCGCCAGTGGACTACAGTGAACTACCAAACACGGGCTGTAAGCACCACATTTAGATATTGACATCTGTTGTAGGTTTCAACCAAACCAAAAAAAATTTCTCACATACCCTCAGCAGCAGCAGCACCCTCGCCCCCCAGGGCCCAGAATGCTCAGGTGTGGGGCAAAGCTGGCTCGCTCTGCTTCATACAGGGGGTGGAACTTGAAGTGCCCTTTAAGTGACTCAAGGAGGGAAGACAGATGCTTAGGAGCCTGGGAACTGTGTGAAGGTGGAAGAGGAAAAAAAAAAATCACTACCACCACTTCTCCTTCTGCTCCCACCCAGGCAGAGCAGCTGTGCAGAAAGGACTAGAGAAAAGAAATCTATAATAGGGGACTGTTAATAGTTTTTCTTGTTGTTTCATAATGTGGGACAAGCATATGCACAAACAATAAACTTCCTCTCCCTCTATTCTTCGACATCATTAGTGAGAACCACATTATCCACTAATGCTTTGTATGAGGGATTCTAGGGGCGCTCGAGAAGTTGCTGAGCTCTCCATCCCTCTGAGGGGGACCCTGACAAGGGGACAGTGCACATCCAGGCCACATCTCTGTTCAGAGCCCTTTCTTAAGTACCAGAGTTCTAAACAGCGTGACCTGCTGGCTAATTTAGTCTCGGACATAGATTTGGCCATTCCCCAATCCCTACATTTTTTAAAAACTGGGACCAACATTTTTTATATGAGAGCTTTCACATTAAGCTCTGGTTTTTGGGGGAAAAAAATCAGAAGTTTTTATACACTGGGATAACCACCTAGCACCAATCAGCTGAACAGTATGCATATTTAGATGGCCACAATCCCTGCCGCTCCTTACTGCTCCGTAAACATCACACTTGCACTAATTTTTCCTTTCATAGCAAAAATGTGTCTATCAAAAATGAAAAAAGGAAAACTAGTGCTAGAGTACTGCATGATTCTAGAACCAAAGGAGAGTGCCTCGTTCTCAAAGAGGCGAACAATCCTATTGCTAAAACAAAAAGTGTGTGTTATGTGAGGTTTCTAGAATCCTTGAGGGTGACCTTAGTGCTCAGAAGAGATCAGTCCGATGGTACTTTGGTTTTAAATATTAATATTTGATTTTGTTAAGTTACAAATGTAAAAGCCTAGTTTCTGCTTACACTTCTCATTTTAGCATACAAATACAATTCTGTTTATAATCTAGTAAATTTTAGTAATTGCTTTTAAGGGTACTTAGAGGAATATTTAGCTCCATTTATAAATGGTTAATTAAATCTCTTCAAACATTTTAAAATTCATTTATAAATTTAATATATTTGATTTCCTTTAAGTACTTCAATTGTCTGACTTTAAACCTTCCTGAGTAATTAAATAAATCTCCTAAATCAAATGAATTAAATTTATAAATATAGTGAATCAAATTCTTTTAAACATTCCAGCACTGTAGATCAATTTAGTAATATTTCAACCTAAAATCACAAGTCTAAATCAATTACTTAATTATGCATTTTATATTGAAATTACGAGACCGATCTGTTTAACAGACCAAATTCTCTTAAGCATTACAAAAACTTTAAATACCAAATAAATACAAATTTCTTTTTAACACAAAAACATTTTGTGTTAGTTTTGATTCTCTTAAATACTTCTATATTTAATTTAAAACCTTGCCTAGTTAAAAGTGACAATTATTACTTTTCTAGCTAACGAACACCACTGTTGATTTTGATCAGGGTACTCACTGGATTCTTGTTGGCAAAACTGAGGGAAGAATCTGAGCCCTATTTAAAATCTACATGAGGGACTCCAGACTAAATTAGGTGGTCCACATAACTGGATTCTTAAGATTTGAGTCACATCTTTACTAAATTTCAAACTAGATTAGAGTCTGTAATGGCTTGATTGAGTTATGTATTTCTTTGGCTCTTAAGATACATAAAATCTCCCCTTTAAACATCAAGATCTGTGATGTAATAACAGAATACTAGTTCTTTTCCTCTATTTCCTACCTCTGCTCTACCACTCTTATGGACATTAAAATGACATTGTCCAAATGGATCCTTGACATTTCAAATAGACTTTGTCTATTTGGTAATGATGCCCAAGATAATTCCACTTGGACTCTGTGCTATGTGGAAAGACCACACCAGGCCCCTGTACTCACCTATACCGGTAGGAATTTGCCTCAGCCACCTGAGAGACACACTACACCACAGGAATGGCAATGTAAAGGCTGTTAATGTTATGGATTTCAGGCAAACTGTACAAACACTCAAGTGAAAATGAAAGGGGAGGGAGGAATGTATTGTTTATAATGATGCTTAACTTCTTATGGGTTACCAACACTTTAGAGGATCTGGTAAAATTTCTGGACCTTCTGCATAGACAAAGAAACCCTATGGTTTATAATTTCCAAGATTTTATGTTTCCCCTGACATTCACCAATAAATATCATGTTAAAAAAAACAAAACAAAATCTTGGACTAGATGATCTTTAAGGTCCTTTCCCAACATAATCCTTAAAACATAATCTGAAAAAGTGACATATTACAGAGGGGATACCAGAAATTTCATTCAGAGGATTGGTTTTCACAATGATTAAGACAGAGAGCTCATCAAAATCAAAGCGATATAAAGTTCAATGGAAATTAGATAGAGTAATTTTCTTCATTTAAAAAAAAAATGTTTGTGGTCTATCCTAATTTTCATTGAACATGTATGTCAGAGGTAGGGTATAGTGAAAAATTAACTTGCAAGGTTAAAAAAATAATTTTATTCAGCCTTGAGAAGCAGCAGTGAAGAAGATGTTTATGATGGGTCTAGTCTAAAAGGCTTTATAAAATGAAAGATAATAAGCTTGTTTTCCACCATTGCTTTAGATAAAATATAATTTCAAGATATAGGAAGCTTTTGTTTGGTTTGTTTGGTTGGTTTTTGGATGACTTACTGAATATAGAAACAACTTCTCTGGAAATCACAAATTCAAGTGTTCCCCATCTGTCTGGGATAATTAAAGACTACCAAACAGCAAGAAGAAGAACCACAGGTTCTGTGGATGAATGAATGACCTCTCAATATTTCTTTCTAACGCATAATTCAACACACTTCATAGCAGATAATGTGGTTTTTCCTTTAGCTTCATCAGCTGGTTGATCCACACACTCAATGCCATAGTATTTACTAAATAGAAATAATTCTATAACATATTATTGTATTTTTTAAAGTCTACATTTTATCTATTAATGTCAATGGAGTTTAAATTTCACACTGATAGCACAAGTTTAAAAAAAGAGTTATAGCCACTTTAGACTCTCTTTGTGTCCTCTGTGTGCTAAAAGCTAAAGGCAAACTTCTAACATGGTTTTGCCTTCAGGAGTATTTTTGGAGGAATGGTGGGTTTTGAAACTATTTTATCTGTAGAGCCCCTCAGAGCCAGGGCTCCTGCATTGAACACATTTAAGTCTTGGGTTTAAGCTGCCTGGCTCTTAGAGTAACAGAAAACAAAGCTCTGATGCATGAGGCCATCAACAAATGCAACACACTTTCTTTAAAGTTTCAGTTCAATAAATGTTTGCCTCACGGAAAAAGTCTTTTTGCTTTTTGAGACTTTTTCACTCAATAGCTCTCATTTTAAATCAAGTTTTTAAAAAAATGCCTTTAGTTTGGTTGCTAGAGATGGTACTCTCCAAGGTACCTACAAAAATGATGGGGTTATAATGAATTGAAAGGCAAGAGTCCTGAACTCTGTGATGACGGGTGAGTTCCTAAACCTCTATAGCAGAAGTAGTGAGAGGAGAATATAAAATAGAGCACAGTGAGAATGGAGACAGTAAATGTCTTCAGGAGTTGGATAGCTACCATAAAAGTGTGGCTTTGGAGAGTGCATACCTCCTCTAAAGGCACTCAAATTTGAATTTTTAAAAAATGCAAGGGCCAGGCATGGTGGCTCAAGCCTGTAATCCCAGCGCTTTAAGAGGCAGAGATGGGAGGATTGCTTGAGGCCTGGAGTTTGAGGCCAGCCTGGGCAACATAGCAAAATTATTCCACAAAAAATTACTTTAAAAGTTAGGCATGGTGGCACATGCCTGTTGTCCCAGCTACTTGGAAGGCTGAAGTGGGAGGATCGCTTAAGCCTAGGAATTGGAGGTTACAGTGAGCTACAACTGGATCACTGCACTCCAGCCTGGGTAACAGAGTGAGACCCTGTCTCTAAAAAAAAAAACAAAAGTAAACAAATGATATCCAAGAGGTGGATTAAACCCAAGGATTCGGAGTCTGAGGTGCTTTTGTCCCCTCCTACACTAACATTCCTGATCTACAAAGAGATTTGCAAAAATCTCTATATATCTTCACTTTGCAGAAGTGGCCTAGAAGCAAAAAAAAAAAAAACTTGCTATCAAGTTCCTCAGTGCTGTTGTAGCCAAACCTGTCAATATGTTAGTAAATGTTTCCATTTTGCCCTCACTTTCTTTAGGGCCAAGTCCCTTCTTTCAACACTGCATATTTTTCATAGAACACTCCAATAAGCAATCAGAAAAAAATTGCTACATATTTATGTTGAATTAAAACATACTATATGCTAGAACCTAAAGTCAGAATATGCAAATCCACAAACTGAAAGCAAAGTGACAAGTAACCACAGGAAAAATAATTCAGTCCAATTACATATAAAATCCAGAAATGATGCTAACTTAGCAACCACTAAAAAAACGCATGTATTCATCTATTCATTCATCCAATTATCCATTCGTTCTTTTGTTTGGTCATCATATCCTGTGCTTCTATTATGTAGGCATGGAGGACAAAAAGATGAAAGAAACAGACACATCTTTCAAGGAGACTGCCTGGAATCTGACAGAGACAGGATGTTGGTTGTAAGATAGCATATGAGAGGATTACAGATGATGTTCTGGGAGCGAAGAGAAGGTATACCTTGTTCAGATAAGGGAGGACATGGGAGCTCTAAAGGTTTTCTGAATAAAGAGTTTTAAAGTATAAGCGGGAGATAGTTGAGTAGAAAGGAGAATAGCATTTTAAAGTTAATAGTTTTTTCACACGTAACAAAACACATTTCCAGTATATAAAAGTTTTCCAAGTCTATCATATCTGTGGAAGACTCAGATCAGATATGAGCATAGCCAACAAAATTCTCTCTGAAGCTCATGGGAAGTTGGCATGGTTTTCCCTAACACAAGCCGCACTGATATTCCTCTGATAGCACAGGGGACATACAGTGAAAATTCTATGGCATCTCAAATAAATGTGGCTTAAAGAAGACAGCAGTCACAATCCTTTCTCTCTCTCTCTTACGCATGCATGCACACAATTACTAAAAGTCCCAGAATCTTAAAGACCTATCCTTGCAAAGAAACATTCATGTCATCTTTCAAATTTAAAAGAAAGAGAACTAAATTTAAAAGAAAGAGAACTAAATGTAAAAGAAAGAGAAATTCTCTTATAAATATAGTTACAAATACACTTAACAGGGAAGATTAGTTCTTGAGACTCCTTGCATATTCAAGTAAGCCGGAGGAGCTGTACCTTCATCCTTCTTCCTTGCTGAAGTTACTTTTGTTTTTAGCTCACTGTACTTTTATCAGTACTAATTGGGACATTCTTCCTGCCAGGGTTTAGCATTTTCAGATTTTCTGTAGGTGCTGATTTAATGGCACTGACATTAAGGTTCCTATCCACTGGGTCACATAAAAGCCAACTAAAATGGGCTGCAAAGGAGAAGAGTATTAAATATCAAAAGGAGTGGGAGGGCAGGAAGAGGACTGTCAATGTGCCTACCCCACGGTACAGACAGCATAGCTGGCGCAGGCACTAGTTATTAGCACGGCATGTTGAAGGTCCACTGAGAGCATCTATTGAGCCTCCCCATGATGGGAAAAAGCTCAGGAAGGAGGAGACGGCGATAGTCTATCTTCTTTGATTTCACAGATACTGAATCAAATATTCTCACCACTGCAAAATAGTAGAGATACAGGCCAATCCCCAAGTCAGCTCTTTGAGCCTTTCCCAAAGGCTTCAGGTCAATTTGGCCACCCTGCTGAAACTTGGGCATGTCCACAAAAACAAAGACCCAAAGGAAGACACAGCACTTGGAGGAGGAGAGAGCAAAGGCACGAGGTGATGACCAAGAGTTTAGTTTTTCTAAGTCTATCTTCAATCAGTTAGTACCTAAATTCTGGAGGAGCCAGACAAGTATTCGAGGGAAGCCAGCACGGGCACACAGAGAGCAGAGAGGACGGGGACAAACTGGAAGGTCCAGGCCCTACAGAGGGGGCAGCCACTATTCGATCCTAGCCCAAGGTTTTGCCATAACAGCATGCAGGTCTAGTATGGTCAGATCTTCTGATATTTCAAGAGAAGTGAAAATATAGATTTTAATGTGAAATCCCCTAATTTAAGTTGGCAACAAATCTAAGGCCTGGAGCATCTATTGAGCCTCCCCATGATGGGAAAAAGCTCAGGAAGGAGGAGACGGCGATAGTCTATCTTCTTTGATAGGCCAAACGAAATACACCTGGTGCCAGAGGCAGCTAAGCAACCACCAGTTTATATCACCTGATTCAAATTTTAAGGCAAAAGTTTAGAGACCATCTCACAGTAGCAGAAAGTACAATAAATTAGAAACCCCCAAAGAGCTCACAGGTACCTGAACTATGCTACTTTTTAACCCAGAAGGGCCCAAAGTGCCATTAACAGCTGGCCTTGGATATAAACACTTTTTATGTTTTCTCCTCTTTTCTCAAAGCAAACTCAATATTAGGTCCAAGATACCCAAGGAAGAAAAATAAAAATGGGCCTGGTTTCGATATTTTGGTTTTCTTTTAAAGGTTTTATGGGGCATGCGGCACTACCCAACAGTTTCCGTTGGATCTCTGCAGTAGGTCTTATTTACTAAAATAAATGTGCCGGTTCTTATTTATTGAAATAAATTTGCTCTGATTCTCAGATGACTTCCTTTCACAGATATTAAAACTGAATTGAGTCTCCCTGTACATTTTGTAGATAAAATGAGGGTCCCTTCACCTGGCTTTCCTCAGCATTTCAGGGACCGTGAGAACAATTTCATTACACAAGGACATCCCAGCTGAATTTCATGATGGTCAAAAGGAGTTCATGGCTAGAAATCATATCATAAGCCTGATAAAGGGTTTCCCAACCACAGGGCCTTTTTCTCTAAAGTGAGCAGTCAATGGGCGAGGATCGAAAGTGCTCTGTCAGGGCCAGGCAGGGGCAGCAGCCTTTCCTTCTCAGAATCTCCTGCGACACAGAGCACAGGCTTGAGATTAAAGCAGCGGAGTAGGGTGGATTCATGTATTCATTGAGTAAAGGTTCGTTTAGTGCCTACTGCAAGCCAGGTATTATTCTAGGCGCTAGGGATCACAGCAAATGATACAAAGTTTCTGCCAAAACTAAAAAAATTCTAAACAAATACACAAATAAATGTATATTATGTCAGACAGTGATGAGTACCATACAAAAAAAAAGGAGAGAAGAATAAGTGGGCCAATGTGATAGAATAATAAGGCTGTTTCAGAAAGTTTTCCCTAACTCCTCCAAGAGCATTTCCTGGATAAGAGGAGGAGTAAGAAACATCACACTCTGGTTTTCACATGTTGGTTTACCCTGTAGGGAAAGGGCGTACCAATGTGAAACCAATGTCAGCCAAACTGGATGAAACATTTATTCTTAGGCTGATTTAAACTCCCTATGTCTCAGTTTCCTCATCTGTAAAATGGGGATAATATCATCTAACCACCTCCAGAGATTACATGTGGATTACATATGGCAATGATCCAAAGTGTTGTACAGACAGCTTGGAACAGACCGTATCAGTCATACTGTTATTGTCGCTGGTACCCAGCACCATATGCAGTTAGTTCCTCCCCCTTCCTCATCTCCCTTCAAGTGATTGCATGGGGTGAACGTGAACATGCACACCAGTGTTTCAAAGCAGGAGCCCTTTTGCAGGAGTGTTATACCAGAGTTCTGCTTAGGCTGAGGGGAGCTAAAGAGTCCTCTTTGAATGAAAGTAAGGAGGAGAGTTCCAAGTCATTAGCTCTTTTCTCTCCTTCCTTTCCACATACAGAGTTAAAATTTATTCACTACTGAAGAATGAGCAACTTTGAAAGGCATTTGATGGACTGTATTATTTCTTGCAGAGAATTTTTCATATGGACTGTATTATTTCTTGCAGAGAATTTTTCATAGTGAAAACTTCATATTTCTATGAAAAAAATATGAAAAAATGAAGTTGTGTTAAATAGTTGTTTTTTTCTCCTTCTTTGAAATGGTATTGCTATAATAGGACTTTACTTTGATTTACATGGGTTGATGACTGCCAAAAAGTTGAATGATAAAATTTTCCAAAGCAAAAATAATAGCTCTAGTGAAATGAATGAAATATACTCCAAACATATTTGATGAATAAGTTGTAACACTAGTTGAATACTGATTGCCAGATTTTTCAGAGATTGTTGAAAATGGGTCCCATTAGCAATTCAGGTGAGGGAAAAGTGAGAAACTGATTTTAAATTAAATTTGCAAATTGCTTCTGCCACTGCTGGTGCTGCTCGTGTGCTCATTCAGTGCAGACTTGGTACCTCTTTTGCAAAGTGTTAGCTGAGGAGACTCCTGCTCACCAGGGGAAACAAAAAGCCTAAGGAAGAAGTTAAGACTGAGAACAACCACATTAATTCACAGGTGGTGGGCAAGATGGTTCTGTGGTGCCATTTAAGATTAAGAGGCATATAACATTTAGTGAACTGATGAAAGCCTATAGTGAATGACACGGTTTGTCAATGAGGCAGACCAAATTCCAATCAATGAAACAGACATATCCGCATAGTTAAAATTGGAGGATGGAGACACAATTGACATGTTCCAGCAGCAGATAGGAGATGTCTACTAGAAAGAGAACCAGCTACTGTACTCCAAAACTCTGTCCTTACAGACTAAGAATATATTCCCAGTTATAAAACTACAATTTGGTTCCACTGTTCCAGCAAGTGTTAACAGCTCTTGTAACAGTTCTTGAACAGGGAAATAACCGAGCGGCACGAGGAGAGTGGGAGAACAGCCTTTATTCTACCAGCAGGCTCAGCCAACTTCTGATCTTCTGACCCCCCCACTTCCTTGTTCTCCTCCAGTTTTTATACCCTTGGTAGGACTCAAAAAAGTGTCCAATCAGCAACAAGCTTTAACATCCAATCAGCAACAAGCTATAACATCCAATCAGGAACAAGCTTAAACATCCAATCAGGATCACGCAAGCAGCACGGCCGGAATATAGAGCAGATGGCCGAGCATCGATTGCGGGGCCGGGCCCCAGCAGTGCTCACCCGCCCGCCGGGCCTCCAGCTGGCCCCACGCAGCACCGGCCCACAGGGATGCGGAGCGGCGGGGAGGCAGCGAGCAGCTGCGTCCTGGTGCCAGACGGTTTTCCCCATCACCACCACATCCTGACTGCTACAGGATAGTTTTCTCTATCTCATTTTCCCCTTTCCCATGCCTTTACTGTACATAAAGTAAGTGATACATCTGCACAAGCACACTGCATTTCTTTTTATTAAATGACCAGTGGTATGTTTTGATGGACATCAAATGGATATGCGATGGGGAAAAACACTGGTTCTCTGAAAATATCCCCTTTCTCGGTAAGTGGCAGGCTCATTCAGCTCTTATCTTTATATTCCAGTAAGTTACTTTGCTCTCATTGGTTTAATAACAACAACAACAAAATAAAAATTCTTGCATACCTTGTTCAATTAGAGAATTTTAATGTTTTTCATTTTCATTGTAAAACCAAAGACAATTTTATGACTTTCTTCTACATAGCTGTTACATGTGGGGCAATGTCTTTAAGTAGGGATAAATTCGTCTTAAAAAAAAAAACAAAACATGAATCCTAGATAGTGCTCCCTTCAAGTCAAGTGTCTTGTTGGTTAAATAAACTTACTCTTTAAAAATAAATAAATTTGCAAACTTAATCAGACAGCTGCTTACCTATATTTGGCCAAATAAATTCCATAGATTTTTCTCACTCTCCATTAAAAAGAGTATATAAATTCATCCCTGAAAAAAACTGGCCCTAGGAAATCTATTTGGGAAATAATGTAAATAAAGAAACAACCATTACTTTATGAAAAACAATTAATTTGTAGATGTGTTATGCAGCATATAACCAGCATATCTGCAAATTTATTCCAATGCTTTCAAATTAATTAAATGTATTAGAGCAGAAGCTGAATAAATCACAATATATTACAAACATCAATGTTTATTTCCTGACTTAACATATCTGTAGAGAAACCATGCCAGTTAATTTCCATGTGCTGTCACAGACAGAAGGAAAACAAGACTGAAACATCTCTGACTTGAAACAATGAAACCACACTGCCATATCCGTTTTCACCATCCAACACAGAAATTACAAGGCCTAGCCTTAAATACATGTTGGAAACTTTTTGTTGAGTAGTATCCAAACTTTCAGCAATATCCAACATAAATTCATGTAAATCAAATCCTTCTGACCACTGTTTTTAACACTCCTCATCCCAACTCCTCATGTCCCTTACCTTATTCCCTTTTTTTATCCAGAGTACTTATCTTACTTCTTCTATATGTATGTGCATAGATGATGCCTAATATTTATGGCCTGCTTCCCCTCAAAAGACTATAAGATCCACAAGGGCAGGAACCGTTATTGTATTGAACTCTATGTCCAGAACACTTGGAACAGTGCCTAGCACATAATACGCTTTCAATAAATATATGTTGTTTGGATGAATTTAAATGCATTATGACAGCTCGTTATTTAAAGCAACACAATACTAGAGGTTTTTTTTATAAGATGAGTTTTTCTTCCATTTAAAAAATGTACATTTAGGCTGGGCGTGGTGGCTCATACCTGTAATCCTAGCACTCTGGGAGGCTGAGGCGGGCGGATCATTTGAGCTCAGGAGTTCGTGACCAGCCCGAGCAAGAGCAAGACCCTGTCTCTACTAAAAAAATAGAAATAAATTAGCTGGACAACTAAAAACATATATATAAAAAATTAGCTGGGCACGGTGGCGCATGCCTGTAGTCCCAGTTACTCTGGAGGCTGAGGCAGAAGGATTGCTTGAGCCCAGGAGTTTTAGGTTGCTGTGAACTAGTCTGACGCCACGGCACTCTAGCCCAGGCAACAGAAAGAGACTCTGTCTCGGAAAAAAAAAAATGTACATTTATTTCCTAATTATCTTTCTGTGCCAGCTGCTCTCAAAGCAAGGCACAACAGTTTATCAAGAGGAAAAAAAATAAAAGATTGTTAAACCACCAAGCAGGTACGTGGGTACAGGAGAAAAGGGGTCACAGCAATGTATGTCACATCCTCATAACCAGCGATCTCATATTTAACAGCTCTAGGCCAACAACTTAAAATACCAATGTACCAAAATACCTGCGGCCACACAAACCCTGCACAGAAATCAAAAGCATACTATTGCAACATCAATGCAACGAGCAGGCTTCCTGCAGGTGACCACCTCTCACCTCAGAGTATTCATTAGGCCACAGTCACAATTTCAGCTATATTTATGTTCACCTTATTTTACTCTGTAAAGTTAAAATGCAAACCACTTAAGCAGAACTCTATAAATAAAATTCCAAGGCACAAAGTTCTTCCTCACATGGACAGCCATGCCTTTTCTCTCTCATTTTGAGTCCGTTGTCAAATCATCTATTTTTCCAGTTTTCCCATCAAGAAACATGTACTAAAGTCTCATATATTAGAAAAGATCCTCTAATCTGAGCTCTGTCATTTACCAGCTGCATATTCTAAGGCTGCAGTCCCCAACCCTTGGGCTGTGGACCGGTACCGGTCCGTGGCCTGTTAGGAACCAAGCCGCACAGTAGGAGGTGAGCAGCGTAGCTTCATCTTTATTTACAGCCGCCCCTCATTGCTGGCACCACCACCTGAGCTCCGCCTCCCCCGCTCCCCAAGTCTGTGGAAAATTGTATTCTGTGAAACTGGTCCCTGGTGCCAAAAAGGTTGGGGGCTGCTATCCTAAGGCATATCATTTCTATCCTGGGATCCTCAGTTTCCTTACCTGTTAAACAGAGCCAATGCCACGCAGAACTGTCAAGGTTCAGAGTCGCTGAATGCAAAGTCTCGAGCATGGTTTCTGGTATGTAGCACTGTGGTATATAATATCTATTGAGACAATCTGCATGGTAACTCACAGCGTTAAGAAGCAGAATTACGAGCAGGATTTTTCTCTCTTAGAGTAATACAGCTATGCCCTTGCAATCTGAGTTCTGGGGCATTATCTGGGGGCTAAAAAGGGGTAGCAGGCAGCAAGGGAAGAGGGTGGGGTTCCTGCTCTCTTACTCATATCCATATTTGGGTTAAAAGAACAGAAATGATGTGATTTGGGAGAGGAGAGGGTTACCCTTCCTTCACTTGAAAAAGGAAACAATGTACCCGAGTGAGTTGTCCAAATAAGACTACATGGTGCCTGGAAAGGGTGAACCGAAAGCTGCAGCTTAGAGCCTTGACAAACGACTGCTATGCCTAACTTGCCTATAAAATGGACCATGTTGATTTAAATAAGTCTTTCATGGCAACCAACATAGCTAAGAACAAATGACACACCACAGAATGTCAGAACTGCGTCTCTAGAACTCACAGACAACTCCAAGAAAATCCCCACCTCAATTTAAATGATCAACACTTATGTGCACATAGTAGTAACATTCATCGGGTGCCTAGCAGGTGGAAGGGGGAGGAGGTGACGGGTATATTCACACCTAATGGGTGTGGTACGCATCAGCTGGGGGATGGGCATGCTTGGAGCTCTGACTCAGGTAGGGCAAAGCCAATGTATGTAACCTAACATTTGTACCCCCATAATATTCTGAAATTAAAAAAAAATAACAATTAGTGTTGGGCATCTCTCTGGTGAGTAGGGGCTTAGATTCAGATTTAATTTGAGCTTTGACTAATGAGAAAGTGTAACATCCATACACCCAAATGTTATAGAATAAATTCATACCCACTAATCAAATGGAGGAGCCACGCTAACCCTACAGAGGGCTTTTTCTTTGCGTGTGGGGAAGTGGAAGTGTCCTCGTCCTCGCTTCACTGGCGTGCTATCACAGCACCTTCGGCGTCACATCATGCCTTCAAGGCCATAGCACATTCCAACGTCCAATCCTTGTGACAAAGCACTGGAACACAGTCACCAGCCTCCTCAACAGATGAGCTGCAACTCCCCTGCAAAGCAACTAACCAACCATTCTAAATTCAAGTCATCAAAGAAAGTTTCCTGCTTAAAATGAACTTCAAAAAGGTGAGTCACTCTTTTTCACAGTCAGCAAGTTTCCTATGGGTAGAAAGAAAAGGAATGATCATTTATGCCTCGATGCTGAAAATGTGGGCTATAAAATGTCTGCTTTAATGCCTTTCAAAACAAAAGGATTTGAAGAACTGTAGCCACAGACGTCAAAAGGTACTCCCCAGGGTGACTACACAAGCATCGTCGTCATTATAGAAACGGATGTCCCTTAACTGAGACACATTCATGTGCCAGTCACGGCCCTCAGCACACTGTAAGCATCATCTCATTTAGTCCCGACCATAATCCACAGATACTATTAACCCATTTTCCAGATGAAGAAATTCAGATTTAAAGAGATTAAATAAGCTATTATTATAATAAGAAATAACTAGTAAATGACAGTGCTGAGGCTCCAGAACCCAAGTTCTTCCCCTCAACTGCATCCCTCCAGCATCTCAGTTAAAGCTTCTCTGGGCCTCTGCTTCTCAGTCAGGCCTATGAAGTCCGAGCCCAAGAGCTGCCCTATATTTCGCTCTTGTACCACTTCTGGTAGTTACGCTGCAATTACTAAACCTTCCATCTTGTATCAGTCTGGATTCCGGGAAGAAAACAGAAACCATATCAAATATCTTACCTAAGAGAATCCAATATAAGAAATTAATTAAATGGGTGTTGCGGAATTGAAAAATTGAAAGAGGGAACACTGAGGCAATGAAGAAAGAAAAACCAAAGGAAGTAACGGCCATCCCTGCGGAACATAAGGAAGAGATGGGGTAGTCACAATCTGGAAGTCTGGAGACGGAACTCTGCAGAGCCGGGCACCAGACGCTGGAGGAGGCAGAAGTTGTGAGGAGTTGCCCAGCTGGCACAGGGTATGCCAAAATTAACAAACTGGAGACTGAAGCTGACTGCCACTGCCAGGGTAAAAACAGGAACTGCAAACACACAGCCGGGAACAAACCCTTCTCTCCCAACCTACCTGCCTCCCTCTAGTGCCCCTACAGGCAGGATCCAACCAAGAGCCAGCCCAAGGACTCCCAGCCCAGACACAAAGCCAAGCACAGAAGGGTGGGTTTCAAGTTAGAGACAGAGCTTGGGCACTAACTGGCACACTCCCATCAGGGCACACTGGTAACCAGAGTAGGCACAGCTCGCCACCCTCACCTGATGTTGACCTGCGACCCCTTGTGCCGCCAAATGAACAGACTCTCCCACCAGGTTTCGTTCCCATTGAATGGCACCATGAAGGGAAGAAAATCAGTCTGGGTTGATGCTCACAATGTGTGAATATTGTACCGAGAATTTTATCACATGCATCCTAACATTTAATCTTCAAGGAACGGTCAGTCAGCTGTCACGCAGCAGTGACAATCACTGTGCTGTGCAAAATCGGACAGGAACGCCACAGGGCTCTTGGGAAAACCGGGGCGAGGGTACAATAGTCACAAACTTTTCTCAGTGACACAGAGGAACCTAATAAAAATAGCATGGTTTCACATGTATTAAATGATTAAGAAATACATAAATGCTACAGTTAATATGTGTGAAGCTTTATCAAATTTTACCTTGAAAAAGGCCTGAAGTTTGCTCGTAGGTGTGGGTGTCAGTTTGGCTGCAGTTCATGAGTTACCGTCGGGTTGGTTGCAGCTTTCAGTGTTAATCTCACGTAAGCAAATGCAAACTCCATGTCATAATCAAATTGTTCTCTAATATACTGATGTTATTGGGTATTGGAACAAGATTTCAAAATAATCATTATAGCAGAACTGATTATATCCTGTAGGACTATGGCCACTTCTACAGATGAGGAAACTGACTCAGAAAGATTAAATATCTTGCTCAAACTTTCAAAAAAAAAGAGTCCACTCCCTTTTCCCTTTCTTGGGCCAGCACTATATTTTCTCATTTAAGATGTATCCCTTGACGGCGTGAGGTCAAAGCAGTAGAACCCTAGGGCAGCTTTCAGTGCAGTGTTTGCCAATGACCTTTTCTAGGTGGGAGTAGTGCCCCAGGAAGAAATGGCTGTTGATCTCAATCTTCTTTAGGTCAATGTTTAACACAGAGCTGCTGAACAAAGAAATTCACTTCTCTCCCGTACTTTCTCATAAATGCACTTCTAGATCTGAGTCACAGTGATTCTCAAAAGATGTTTGATAATACTTGAAACCCATGGAAATAAATGTCCCAACCTCCACAGTCCAGAAATAAAACATAACATGAATTTCTAAGTTTGTTCCTCCATCCTCTGCCACAGTGATCTTTCTAAAATGCAGAAGTCAATAAAGTCATTCTCAAGCTTAACACCCTTTGCCAATTCCCCACTGCCCAAAAGGTTCAAACGCCTTAGCATGGAGGATCGCCCCACCTTTGCATGGGGTCCTTCCAGATATAGCATCTGTTTATACATCCACCTTCATCTCCAGCTAAGCCCCTGCCTAACACATGCTCTGGTCAGCTGAACTCTTTGCTTTTCCACACATAACAGGTCATTTCAGAGCCATGTGAATTTGCTCACACAAATCCCTCAGCATAAATGCCCACGTCCTGTATGCCTGCCTGCTGAATCCCAACCCATCATTTGCTCACAAGCTCCTCTAACAGAAAGCTCTTTCTGATCCCCTCCCCATCTCTTCAGGCATAATAAACTATTCCTTTTAGGGGGCCTCATTGTACCCTACACCATCTCCTATCATAGCACTTTGCCACTTTGCTATGTATATCTGATTGAAGGCTGACTCTCCCCACCCCTGCCTTTTTATTAAACCACAAGCTATCTGAGGGTACTGGCCATGCCTGAGTAATTCTGCATCCCTGGCACCTAGTTCATTGCCTGGTAACTAAATGTGCCACGGATGTTTAAGGAATTAATAAATGACTACAACATTATCATGATAGGAAAACACTGCAGTTATGAGATCTGTACCTTTTCTTTGCTACACCTGAAGTCTGGAAAAGATCCTCAGTTTCACTCTGTAAGTTTCTGTGTGGAGTAAAACCTACTTAACTGGTAAGGCAGGTGATTACATGTATCATATGATTTTGTCAAGATGCAGATGGCCTGAGTACACCAAGGTAAGGACCCTCGAGGACAGGAAGCTCGCAGGTGCTTTGCACTAAAGGTATATTGAATCAAATATAAGTAGTACCAAGGAAGCAAAAATTAGACTATAGGAAATGCTCTCTTTGGTTGTATTATTAAGTATCTACATAAGAAGCTATGAAGGAAGACCACTGTGCATAATAAACACTTCTCTAGAGAATCTCAGAATCATCATTAAGAAAACTCCTCCCCTATAAGTGTGAAGCTGACAAACTCTCTGTTCAAATAAAAACAGCTCATCATCCTGTTCCGCATTAAGGCCAACTTAAATCAAAATGCCATAAAAAGTTTACAGACACCAGATCCATGATGAAATAACTAACACAGACTGCTCAATGACTTGCTTGTCTGGAGTTTTTCTGGATCTGCATTCTTCAAGAGATCTCTTGTATTCCAGGGTGGCTCACTCGCTGTGGGTAGCAGTGGCACAAATCATTAAGCATGCCATGGAATATCCAGTCCCAAGGTACACAAGGCATGATCCTCTTGAAAACGCATATTCTAAAAAAATGCATCCAACAAAAGCCTACTTTTCCTCCCCATTTGGGTTGGGCATTTCTTATCATGAAAATGTAAATCCTGTAAAGCTGTCAGAATCATTTTCTGACAGCTCAATATCTAAAATGGATACAGGCAAGTTTAAAGGAAGATAACACCTGTCCTCCTTAGGAAAAATGGCCTGGCTGAAGCTCTATGTCTGTTTTCCCCAGTGTCTAAGGAAGATTTCCACAGTACATCTCAGTCGCCTCCAACTCCTTATGCCTCAAGCACCTTCATTGCTCTTTCCCCCACGAATGTGCCATCCTGCCCAACAGCCCAGAGTTCTACAATGGTACAATCGGCAGCCTAGCTAGAGTCACTAAAAGCCTCAATTCATTCTTTGCTCCCATTTATCTCCTCTCACCAAATCGCATCACTTCTTCCTTTAACACATTGACTACCACACTAGAAAAAAATGTTTTTTCCTTGGGGCCACAGTGTTTTATTATGAAAATAGAATAAATATTCTGAAAACAAAATGATCCTTTCTAATTTAATGAAAAATTTCTTATTTTTTGTTGTTTTCTGTGCGTGCGTTATATGCAATTCAATTGTCAATATTAATTGTAACAATAAGAACATCAACAAGTAAGATTTTCACAAACCAACTACGGGGTTTTGCCCAGGGGGCCACCCATCATGAAACATGTATGCTACAGCACGGCAGCATGAGTTGCCTGTGTACCATGCGGCTTCCAAGGTAAAGAGACCTGTGAGTTACACACGCCTCAAAAGGCCCCGGGCTCAAAACTAGCATGAGTTAAATACAACTCACATGGCAGTTAAGATGTCAAAATCTTAGTGACAGACAAAAACACCTAAATCTTCCCTTGACCATACTTGAGAACCAGAAGCATACAGTATGAAGTTGGTTAGCTAGTCTCCAAAATTCATGACCCATTTCTATAGTGTAAACTTGTTGTCAGGAAGTGACTGCCCAGCCAGATGTTATATTTCTTACCTTGCTACTTGCAGTAAGGTGTGGTCATGAATTCTAGACCACAGCACACAAGCAGAAGTGATATGCATCATTTTCGGGCCAAGCCCATGAAATACTCATTCACAATGCCCCTTTATGCTTTTCCCTTCTCTGTTTGCAGCAATAAAATTTGGATTCTTAAGTGATAGTAGAGCCACAGAAAGCCTGGGTTCTGAAGCGCCATGTAAAGGAAAGTTATCCTCTGCCCAGCAGCACTCAAATTTAATCACTATGTGAAAAAATAAGTAGTATAAGTAGTACCAAGTACAAAAATAAATAGTATAAGTAGTACCAAGGAAGCAAAAATTAGACTATAGGAAATGCTCTCTTTGGTTGTATTATTAAGTATCTACATAAGAAGCTATGAAGGAAGACCACTGTGCATAATAAACACTTCTCTAGAGAATCTCAGAATCATCATTAAGAAAACTCCTCCCCTATAAGTGTGAAGCTGACAAACTCTCTGTTCAAATAAAAACAGCTCATCATCCTGTTCCGCATTAAGGCCTATTGTACTAATCCACTAAAATATTGGAGATTGTTTTTTTACAGCACAAAAAAGCAAGACGACTAGAAACATTTAAGATTTTAGTTAAAGCTATCTCCATGTACATGATAATCAGGGCTATGAAATTGTCCTTGATCATATGAATCAAAGTTCTCAGAGTATACTACTGCTTTTTGAAAATAATCATAACATAATTATATTTATTAAAAATAGCCACTATCCATCAACCTCTTCTTTCCATGAGCTGGGCAGGGATCATACTACGTGTTTTATGTATTTTAATCTCCTAAGTATCCTATAAGGTAGATACTGCTACTCTGCCTCCTTTTGTAAACTAGAAAGCTTAGAGGTAAAAGGCAAAAGCTTAGATCACACAACTAGAAAGTAGCATGGCCAAAGCTCAAGCCCCACTCTGTCTTTCCAAAGCTCATGTCTTAAACTGTTTGCTATCCTGCCTTCTCTAAGGGGGAAAAAAAAAGCAAGCAAAATAAGAATGTTGTATAATGGCTTTTGCTCCAGTTTCCACATGAAACTGCATTTTACAACATGAATGCAAATTTATTTTCTGCCATTCAGAATAGGCAACTTGGTATTTTAGTTAACACCACTGAACAGTCATCAAAGTCTAGCTTCAGGGTTCCCCAGCCCAACTGCAGCAGCTGGATAATGAAGACGCTTTTCTGATGCTCATCTCTGCCCTCCCCACATTCCATGGACAGAGCTCCACCCTTCACCTCATGAGGACCTCACATGACACCTCAGCTAGTACATTTGCACCATCTCTGACCATCTTTAAATTCAACCACCCGCTTCCGTATCCAGATTTCAGACTTAGTTTTCAAAATAGTAGACCCTCCCTAGAATGTGGGCTAAAAAGCACCCAATTAACCATTTCATCACGCCTTAGTTTTCTTCCTCTCCTCAAGAAAAGCCAGAAGACAGCTTGTATCATGCCTTCTAACCATTGTGAGAAATGTATCAGACCCCAAAATAAATCTACTGTAATTTTTTTTAATAACTGATCTTTACATAAACTGCCTTGTTTATGACTGGTCATTTTCCAAATTACAGGTTGATGGGACACCTATCAGTCACTGACTGCAACTTATCTGACCGACTGTGCCTGACAAATCATTTCCCAGCAGATGACAGGGGAGCCAATTTGTGAAACAGGTAACCAGAGAAGGCAGAGGTCATCTCTCAGAGGGCGCTGACCTGCTAACCCACGAGTGGCTCTGGACAGGTATTTATGTGCCAATCTTGGCACAAAATGTAACTTGCTGAGTTAAAATGAAGACAAAGACAAATTAGGCACTTCTATGAGAGAACTGATTTTTTTTTTCTATTGCTATGGTAACACTACTCCATTTTAGGAGAGGGAAAAGAAAGAGTGGGCCTTAAAAAATCAGCAATAAAATTTGTCAATGATGTCCTATCAAAAAGGACTTTGAAAAAATATTCCTTTTGATTATTTCACTGCTAGAAATTTATCCAAGAGAAATAGTCTGACAAATGTACAAAACAGGTACATACAACATGCTTACAATAACACTTTATTGAAGAGTCAAATTGGAAAAAATGTAAATGTCCAATCATTAAATAAATTATGGTGTATTCACAACAGTGGAATTTCAGAAGACCAATATGAGTTAGGATGTAGATGAGTATTTATTGAAATGGATGTATGCTCATTGTGTACAGCTAAGTCAGTATTCAAGGTACAGGATAGTACATGTCATTTGATTCTGTTATAAAAATTTCCCAGGGAAAAATATCTGAAGGTACTTACATCAAAATACTAACGGCAGCAGTTATTTTTAGTGACAGACATTTTAGGGGTAATTGGAAATGTTTGCCATGTGCTTTTCAGTATTTTCCATGATGATTTTCATTATTTGTGCAATAAAAATAGAAAAAAAATGCAACTGTGGCTGATTGCATTATTTATTCAAAAACATCCACCTCCCCTTCCTAGGCACCATTCCCTGGCGCCTCTTCTTATGATAGGGGTATCGTTCTTGCCCCCATAGACAACAGGCTTAACAATACAATGTGCTTTGACTAATAAAATAAAAATAAAATGTGAGCAGAAGGGACATGTGAGACTCCAAGCAGAAACTTTGAGAGTATCATACGCCTCCACCAATTTTTTCCCTCCACTCCAAAGACAGTCATGTTCTAGGGAGGAGCTGCTTCTTTAGCCTGCATAGCAAAAGGAAAAGATATGGAGCAGATTTGAGCTGAACTGCCGCAACCATAATATGAGCAAGGAATAAATCTTGGGTTGTCATCAGCCACTGAGGCATAGAGCTGTTTGTTACACAGCATAACACATTCTAGGCTGATGAATACAGCAAATTTACCACTCCCCCCACAAGATCAAACTAGGATTTAAACATAAATATAACAGCCCCTCAGTTACCTATCTCTAATTAGTTCTAGATTTCCATATTTAATGTAAATCTCTCTGCTAACAGTATTTTAAAACTGTTATTTACAGGAGTGTTTGGTGAACTCAGCCTCCTCTTCTTCCTTTCTGCCCCCCTATATCCTCTTCGAGTCATGATTACACCTCTACCTCTCATAACTATTTCCTTTAGGCCCCACTGTTCTCTCTGTCATGCAGGCCTGTTCATTTCTTGTCTATATATGGTGGCCATCGCCAATGACACTACCCTTCAACCTTCTTTTTAACATTCACTTACTTTTTAAATTTTATTTTTGATTGGGAAATAATAATCATGTATATTGTATGTATGCATTATATGATATGGGTACATTGTGAGTGATGTCTTGATATATGTTTACATCATGGAATGATTAAATCAAGCTAATTAACAAATCCATCACCTCATGTACTCATTTTTTTTAATGTGGTGAAAACATTTAAAACCTTTTTAGTAATTTTAAAATGTACAATGCATTTTTATTATAGTCACCAACCAATATTCTTTATACACTGTTGTGAGATTCATATTCCTTAAATACCACTGCAATTTACCACTAGTTCAAGGCTCCCCGGTCCTTTAGCCTAGAATTCAGGACACTGCTTAATTCTTTGAACTCACTACTCTCCTAACACAAACTCTCAGCACCAGCCGAACTATCTCATTCATTATTTCCTCCGCATATCTCACACGTTCCCAGAATTAAGGCTACAATGACGATGTTGGCAGCCTGAACACTCTGGGGAAGAGTTATACTGGCGGAATGAAGGAATTGTTTCATGGGCAACTCTGATATACTGCAACATAGGCAGCGCAGGCTTGAGGGACAAGTTTCAACGTGGACAAAGTGATAAGACATACATCTCCAAATATAGTCACCAGCAATTTCTCCTATCCCTGAACACACAAGACCTATTTCTTTTCTCTTAGGATCTGGGCTGGCTTTGTGACTTGGTTTGATCAAGAAAAATGCAATGAAAGTGATGGCCGACTTTCAAGACCATAAGAAACCTGGCAGTTGTCACTTACTCAGAGCCAAGCTGCTAAGTTGTAAGGAAGTCCAGGACAGACTACTGAAGGATGAGAGGTCACAGAGAGAGAATCCCTGAGCATAAGTGTCTATCTGGGACCTACCTGCTCCAGCCGAGTTTCCATCTGAATGCAGCCACTGGTATGACCTCAACCAACAGCACGTGGAGCAGAATAACTGCCCGGTTAGGCCCAATCAACCCAAAGACTTGTGAGGAAAAATGAATTATAGTTCCACGGAATAATTTGTTTCACAGCAACAGATAACTATGACAATAGGTATTCATTCTCCTTACTTCTGCCCTAAATACAATATACCCCTGCAGACTCTTGGGCAACACTGGCTTATGAAGCCTGAGACAAGGTTCTTGGCACAGTGGCAGCATCAGGGGGCCCTCAGATGACTAAATAGGCAGTGAATTTAAACAGTGGCAAAAGGGGTGGGAGTGCACATGGAGTGAGAAGAAAAGGATGGTAGATACCACACAATAAGTATTGCTATTAGACCGGCCTGTAAGATATAACTAGATGAAAACCTAGGGGTGGTGGAAGACTGCAGCTGAAGGTGTGGGCGAGAGTCAGTACAATTTGATTCACTATTTCTATGGCTCTACTGTTCCCACAAGCCAGTAAGGGCTCAGAGAGACTCAGTCATGTGGCAACTAAATCCATCACAGGCAGAAGCACAAATCTACCAACATCAGCGCACTTAAGTCCCAGGCAGCAGAGATTGCTAGCTGATCACCAAACTAATTTCTTCTTGTTCCCAGGCACATAAACAGGCCACATTCCCCAGCATGCCTTGCAGATGGGTGGGGCCATATGGCTGAGTTCTAGCCAACAGACTGGGGATGGATATGATGAACACCAATTCCCAGCTTGGCCATTAAATGTCTCCATGCTTTCCCTCTTACAAACCACCCTTGGAAGTCACAGGTTGACAGTCGTAGAACTCCAAGAATGACAGACCCCGGGGTCTCTAATCTGCTGCTTGCAGACAGCCACCATACAAACCAGAACATCCATTTTGGTGACTGAAAAAATGTCACACTGCTGAGATTTGGGCATTTTTCTTTTCTAGTAGTTTATCTTTTAAGCCCTTCTAATATATCCTAGCTGCACATACAGTACCACCTAGCAGGTATCTACACCTGAAGATGTTCTTCAGCACAAACATATCCATCAAGGGTCTCCAGATGTTTTAGAAAACTGCAATATAGTAATGAAAGTCCTTAGCTATTTTCAATATTCAAAATGCCTAATGGGAAGTCTCTATGTTTCCAGGCTAATTTACACCTCAAGCCTCTCTGCTTTTGGCTGATATATAACACCTCAGCACAAAAGCACTGGCCACCTCATGCCAATCAGGGGCGGGAAGCTACAGATGTGGCCAAATCACTTTAAAACACTGCTTGTTTAGTCAACAAAATCTGTCGTTACATGAAATTAAAAAAATGATACCCGGCGGTACAAAGATTTGGAACCCCTGCTCTCATGCTCTCATATACTATTTATTCATACAGTTGGTTCACGTCATGTCTTTTTCCTTAAGAAATATGAGCATTACAGCAGTGAACCATAAAAGCAGATTTAAAGATTACTAAGATATCCATGAATATTATTTTATCTTTTTGAAAGCATCAGGAATAAACCTTGGCCACACTACTAACCAAGTGGAAAACTTTGAGCATGTTACTTAATCTTTCTGAACCTTAATTTATCTGCAGTGGCTCTCAGCTGGGCAGCCACCAGCACCCACTGGAGGGCGTAGGAAAGCAGATTGCTGGGTCCCACCCCCAGGGTCTCTATCCATCAGGTGGAGGGTGGGGCATATGAATTCTCATTTCTAACAAGCGCCCAGGTGTAACTGGTTCTCCAGCAGAAACATAACTAATAAGTGTGGGGGTGGGTGTGTAAAGGTGGAGGTGGGAGAAGGGAGAGACTGAGATTGATTTCAAGGAATTGGCTCCCAGGCTTGTGGGCCTGGCAAGGTTAAAGTTTTGTAAGGCAGGCCAGCAGGCTGGAATTCTGCTCCAAGTCACTGGTGCAGTTTTGAGTCTGAAGGAAAGTCTGGAACAGAATTCCCCCCTCTTCTGGGGACCTCAAACTTTTCTCTTAAGGCTTTCAACTGATTGGATAAGACCTGCCCAAATTATGGAGGGTAATCTGCTTAACCCAGAGTCTACTGATTAAATGTTAATCACATCTAAAAAATAACTCCGCAGCAACATGTGGACTGATGTTTGAGCAAACAACTGGGTACTACAGCTTAGTCGAGTTGACACCTAAAATTAACCATCACACCAGGTGATGCTACAGTCTGGTATACCTCTGACAGCCACTGCTCTATAGGACTGGGATAAAGATAAATAAGCTGTAGTGAATTGTGCTTCCATAAACATTCGGATGTAGATGTCTTTATAACAGAATGTCTTATGCTCTTTTGGGTAGATGCCTAATAATGCTATTGCTGGGTCGAATGGTATTTCTATTTTTAGCTCTTTGAGGTATCTCCAAATTTTTTTCCACAAAGGTTGCAATAATTTGCAGTCTCACCAGCAGTGTAAGAGTGTTCCTGTCCCTCCACATCCTCGAAGCTCTGATTCAAAGGGGGAGGGGAGGCAAGGGCAATACACATAACCTTAACATTTGTACCCCCATAATATGCTGAAATAAAAAAAAAGAAAAAAAAGGATAAATAAGCTTAGAGAAGTAAAATCTTCTGGTAGCAAAGGGTTTTCAATTATAACGGCCTCTTCTACTCTCCCTGATAGGCCTTTTAATTTTTAATTGACCAGACAAACCAGGTTGAGTGTGTTTGTGAAAAAAGAATATGCAAAAAGGTACATCTGTGGTTGCTCCTAAATTCAAATAAACAATCATGGATTAGCCACTGGTTATGTTACCTGAGCCCCTTTCTCCATTCCATAAGTATAAAAACCAAAAGTTTAATTGCAGTACTGAAATCACCATTCTCAAATTCAATGTACTCAGATACTAAAAGTTAGTACGGCTTTCCATCCACCCCTAAGATTTCTGAAACCTTCATAGATATAGATTTAGAAACTTGAACTCCAAAATAATGCTTGTATTCTGACCAGGCACTTAATAATTACATGTTACATAAACACAGTGAATACTTTTATATGTTGAAGAGTCATAAAACAATGATATAAATAAAATGCTAATTTTTCTCTTTTAAGAGAGTTGTTTCCTACTAGGATTACATTCTTGCTTTTTTGACACATTTTTAAAATCTGTACTTCACAGCAGTTAGGAAATAGCAGAATTTGGTTCGATTTAATCAGATGAGAACTAATTCAGCTTCAGGCCAAAATGACACTTGGTAGGAGAGGCTGGGAGGCTTTCACACCTTAAAAAACAAAACACACACACACATACACACAAACTCTCTTACTCTTCACTTGAACTTTCACTTTGCTTAATACTATTCTTAGGTTTTAATTCCTAACCCCCTCCCCCAAATAGAAAAAAGCCATCTAATGTATTAGAATTTAAGACATCTTCAATAAGATTTTTATGATACTAGAATCAAATGAGCCACTTTTTAAAAACTGATTTTGGTAAGAGTGACAATAATATTTATATAAACATATAGATACACACCCACACCATCTATCTATCCATACACACACACACACACACACACACACCTTTTGACCAAAGTCTTATCATACTAAAACATTTGGATATCCCTTATCTAAATTCATTATTATTGTATTTCACAAATTATACTCCTCAGAATTCCTTGTAATAGACATTGGAAAAAAAATCAAACAGCTGGACGGAATTCTAGATTTAAAAAGCTCCTTTATTCTAGAAAGTCTCTGATATTTTAACACCCTGAAATGCACTGTGTTAAAACATGTGTGTGTGTGTGAGTATTCACTATTTTCCAAACTTATTTGTTCATAAACAGATTTTGTTCCCTCTTTGCAACATCTCTCAGGATTGGGGTTCTACCAAAACAAGCTAGATGATGGCTTAAAGATGTATTCATGAAGAACTTACAGTAACAACTGATGGACTTCCATTTAAGAAAATGTTTATAAATATTGGGCTCTCTTTGTACCTAGATCAAATTCAGGTCAGTAAGGCCAAGTCTTCAACTGAGAAAGAAAGTAGAGTCTGAGCCTTAACAACAGCTTTGCTTCTTCAGTTGTTGAGCATTCCAAAAGACCTATTTCCCTGTAATAATAATAATCATGGTTGTGTTTAAAATCAGTCTGGACAAATGGTATAACAACTGCTAAACACTCTAGGAAGAACATAATGTAACATGATAAAAGAAACCAAAACGGTAGTAGGTGTCATTTCTAGGTTAAGATTACAAGAGCATTTTCTTCTTCATGCTGTTACAGATTTTATAAATTTCCTAAAATAAGCTATATTTTTCTGATCAGAAAATAAATATAAATATCATTTCAAAAGTTAATCTAACTTACTTTCTTCACAGAGGAACTTTTATAACATGAATACTTACAATGTCATCGTTTTCATCGTCATAACCAAGAGAAGGATATAAGAAACCTAGATCAGAAATTAAAACAAAACATGAAAAATGACCCCAAAGTACTAACCTTGCCTTTGTTTTTTCTGTCATGGTATATGAGCTGCCCTTCACTAAGAAAGGAGAACCTTCCCTTTCATGGGAGATGCGCAGCAGACCACTAGAAAGCTGTATTTTTGCCTAACTTGGATTAGGGGGGAAAAAAAGTAAACACCATTATAGTAAAAAAATCATTCTCAAAGCAGTCGCTTCTGGAACAGTTTCTAATGTCCATGGTAGGCTGAATAATGCCTGCCCAACACATAAAACATATCCATGTTCTAATCTCTGGAGCCAGTGAATGTTATCTTCTATGGTAAAAAATGACTTTGTAGAGTAATCTAAGGATTATGAGATAGAGAGATTACCTAGGATTATCTGGGTGAATTCTAAATACAATGCATGTGTCCTTATCAGGAGCAGGCAAAGGGAAAGGTGACAGTCAGAAGAGAAGGTGGCCTGTGGTCACAGAACAGAGGCTGGAGTGACACGGCCACAAGCCAAGGAATGCCGGCAGCCACCAGAAGCTGGACGAGGCAAGGAAAAGGCAAGGTTCCCCTTAGAACTTCCAGAGGGAAAGCATGGTGAATACCTTGATTTTAGCTCACTAGAACTAATTTCAGAATTCTGGCCTCCAGAATTGTGAGAGAATAAATTTCAGTTGTTTTAAGCCACGAAGTCTGTGGTCATTTGTTACAGCAGCCATAGAACACGAACACAATATCCCAGTCTAAAGCACCCAAGTGGTCTTGATTACCACAAGGCCATAGGAGATTCACCTTCTGGCTGACCAGTACCTGAAGGCAATCCCCGCCCTCGGTGACTGTCCCTATGCCTTATGAGGGATGAACAAGACACTGGCTTACAAGCTCTGGCTGCAGCTTCTTTGAGTATGACACTGTCAAAGTGCATCAGCTGTAACTGAGAGCTGTGTGCCCCATCATGTGAAAACTACCTGGGATAATTCCATTTATTATTAAACACTCATTTCCTAAAATCTTTAGTTTAAAATCATCTCTCTGCCCAGGAAGTCATTAAAACATGCACCTAACATAATTGTATACACACCTATAATCCTGATGTCAAAGAGCTCCACAAATCTAGAAACCAGAGTGTTTTAAATAGGAAACAGGTGAGAAAGAGACAGTTCACTGACCTTAGTTATTGATTAAACTTTGAAAGAATAAAACATATACTGAGGAAAACATCATCAATTGAAGAAAGAATTGCTGTACTTGTGAATCAAATTCATTCCACTTATGAGCTCCATTATCTCCAAGTAGTAACAAAATTGAAAAGAGGTTATTGCATTTAAAGGTTTAATTTAAATTTAGGTCCTTCAACAGCCAGTTCAGTGATTTATCACACTGATTGAATTCTAATTCTCTTACTATGTTGAATTCCAGAAAACTATTTCCTTCAAACATCAGTACCACAGTTATAGGAATTCCTTAATCCTCAAAAAAATAATGTAGTTTATACATCATTTAATTGAACGAGGCAGTGTTACTATTACATAAAAGTAGTGGTACTATGCACAGGAGTACTAGGAGGCATGGTATTTCTTTTCAGGTAGTCTTCTAGAAAATTCAGCTCTGCAAAATGATAAAGTATCGACAGCTTACTGTATCATAAATATGGAAAGAATTATATGTAACTACTAGAACACAGAGATAACAATCTAAATAACTCACTTTTCTTCAAGAGGGGCTTAATCCCTTTTCCTACCACCTCACTCCACACCACACTCTATATAAAAGTGACTTACAATGCAAAGTAATGGGAATTCAAATCTAAATGTAGATTCATTCTAAGTAAAGATTATGGCAGAAACTTCTTAGCTGTTTAAAAACTATTTCATCATCTTCATGGGCACACAGCTAGACTAGACTTCCCAGATTTCCCTGATCAGAGTTGAGTATAAGACTGAATGAGATATGGCCAATCAAATGCAGACACAGTAATGTGAGTTGTTCTAAGCCTGGCCCATGAATCCCTAAGGAAATAATTCTCCACATTCCTTACCTATCTGCACCAGCCTCGGGAACTATGTGTTAAAGAGGCTGGCACAGCCAGAAAATAGAAGGAGTCTGAAGGAATAAAAATAAACTATTGGCATTTACTTCTTGCAGTAGCTAACAACGGCTTTACTAATACGGTGGTTTTGTTTGATTTGTTAACTTATATGTTGATTCGGTTAAAACAAAAACACATTGTGTACCCAACGGATGCCAGAAAATAAGGAAACAAATGACAACCCAGAAAACTTACCAAGTCAAGGAAACAACACAAGTAAACAAAGATCCAATGATGCACGGTCCTAAGTCTTATGCATGAAATGTGTAGAGAGTTCTGGAAGGTTCTGTGGAAATGCGAGAACTATGCGAGCCCAAGTTGATTCTTCAGGTAGAGGCATGGCAGGGGCCTTCCCAAACACAGGAAAAATCATGTGCAAGAGCTGCACAGTGCCAGAGACTGTGGGCTCTGTGGAGATGGAAAGGTGGCAGGTAGTAAGAGATGAGGCTGCACGTCCAGGCAGGGCAGTGATAACTGCAGGCTTGGTATTTTCTGCAACACCCTTCACACATTAGTACCACTGCCTAATAATGTTAATACCTTCGCTACAGAGACTGGACTTTATCCTAAAGGCAATGGAAAGTCAGTGAAGGTTTTTATGGTAGGTATAAACACTGAAAACTGTGATTTGGGAAAAACATTCACATATTAGATAGAGGATATGCTTTCTCTCTTAGCGGGTAGCTTGGTTAAGGAAAGCAAAGAACCAGCAGATCAGGTTAATAAGGTACTGGAATTCTTATATCACAAATCCAAGGTTCTGCACATATGACTTTTAACTCATCTTCTAAAATATATCCAGGGTAATATTTTCCAAAAAATATATATTCAGTTAGGCAAATTACTCCCTTATATATCTAAATGTTTTATCACTTTTTATATATTATACATTAATCACAGAGAATTTCCATCCTGTATTTTTTTCTAGATTCATATTAAAGGAGAGAAGGAAAAACACCTAGAAAGGGACAATAAATACAAAGGAACATTCCATCTATCCAGAGCTTAGCTGTCAAGCAACCATACCCATGAGAACCATCCATAAAGTGAAAAGGTTTCTGAGAGGTGAAGAAAGATGTCATATTGGTTACTGACTAAAGACATGGCACTTTTCCCATAGGAAAATCCCTCAAAACCTTATTTTGACAGTTAAAATTGTATGAAAATAAAATTGTATAGAAAAGATAAGCATCTAATTTTTTAAATTTCATTATATTAGGGGGGTACAAATATTTTGGTTACATGTTATGACTTTGCCACACCCAAGCCATGATTTGAGGCATGTTCTTTCCCCCCTGTAATGCTCACTGCGTCCATCAGTTGTGAGTTTAATCATCCCAACCCACAATAAATATTACTACCATGTGAGCACCTTAGTGTTGATCAGTTAGTGCCAATTTGATGGTGAGTATATGTGGTGCTTATCCTTCCATTCTTGTGATACCTCACTTTGGAGAATGGGCTCAAGCTCTATCCAGGAAAATATAAAAGGTGCTAGATCATCATAGTTTTTTATAATTGAGTAGTATTCTATTGTATACATATACCATATTTTATTAATCCACTGATGGATCAACGGGCACTTGAGTTGTTTCCACATCCTTGCAATAGTGAATTGTGCTGCCATAAA
>VBSM01003204.1:36674657-36813692 GCA_008086735.1 Cheirogaleus medius | reverse complement strand
TAATTTGCAGTCCCACCAGCAGTGTAAGAGTGTTCCTATCTCTCCACATTCTCGACAGCATTTGTTGTTTTCGGATTTTTTGATAAAGGTCAATCTCACCGGGGTTAGGCGGTATCTCATTGTGGTTTTGATTTGCGATTCCCTAATGATTAGAGATGTTGAGCATTTTCTTATATTTTTGCTGGCTGTTATTCTGTCTTCTTTTGAAAAGTTTCTGTTCATGCCCTTTGCCCATTTATTGATGAGGTTGTTTGATTTTTTTCTTGATTTATTTTTTTAGTTCTAGATAGATTCTTATTAGCCCTTTATTGGATGTGTAGGAAGCAAATATTTTCTCCCATTCCATAGGCTGTCTATTCATTCTAATGATAGTTTCCTTGGCTGTGCAAAAGCATTTTAATTTGATCAGGTCCCATTTATTTATTTTTATTGCTGTGGTGATTGCTTTGGGGGTCCTTCTTCATAAATTCTTTGCCTAGGCCAATGTCTGAAAGAGTCTTACATTTTCTTCTAGGATTCTTAAGATTTCACGTCTTAGGTTTAAGTCTGTCATCCAACATGAACTGACTTTTGTAAGAGGTGAGAGGTAGGGATCCAGTTTCAATCTTCTGCATGTAATTATCCAGTTTTCCCAGCACCATTTATTGAAACGAGATTCTTTTCCCCAGTGCATATTTTTGTCTGCTTTGTCAAAGATTAGATGACAATATGTGGATGGTTTCATCTCTGGATTCTCAGTCCTGTTCCAAAGGTCTATATCTCTGTTCTTGCGCCAGTCCCATGCTGTTTTAGTTACTAAAGCCTTGTAGTACAGCTTGAAGTCTGATATACTGATACCTCCCAGTTTGTTCTTTTTGCTTAAGATTGCTTTGGTTATACGAGGTCTTCTCTGGTTCCATACAAAGCGTAGAATTACTTTTTCTAGCTCTGTAAAGAATGATGATGGTACTTTGACAGAGACTGAATTAATTCTGTAGATTACTTTGGGTAGTATGGATATCTTAACAATGTTGATTCTGCCAACCCATGAGCAAGGTAGATTTTTCCATCTGTTTACCTCTTCCACAATTTCTTAGTGTTTTGTAGTTCTACCTGTATATATGTCTCTAACCTCTTTCATTAAATATACTCCTAGATATTTAATTTTCTTTGAGGCTATTCTAAAAAGTACTGCATTTTTTATTTGATTTTCAGCTTGACTATTATTGGTATATATGAATGCCTCCGACTTGTGTGTATTGATTCTGTATCCTGAGACTTTACTGAATTCATTTTTCAATTCCAGGAGTCTCTTGGTTGAATCCAACAGGGCGTTTTCTAGATATAATATCATATCGTGAGCAAAGAGTGTGAGTTTGATCTCTTCTACCCCCATTTGAATGCCCTTAATACCCCTCTTTTGTCTAATTGCTCGAGCAAGGACTTCCAGCACTACATTGAATAGAAGTGGAGATAGTGGGCAACCTTGTCTGGTTCTAGTTCTAAGTGGGAATGGTTTCAATTTTTCCCCATTCAGTATGATATTGGCTCTGGGTATAGGTATGTCCCGCCTATGACTATTTTGTTAAGAATTTTTATCATAAAGGTGTGCTGTACTTTGTCAAATGCTTTCTCTGAATCTATTGAGAGAATCATATGGTTTTTGGTTTTGCTTTTATTTATGAGATATATCGCATTTATAGATTTGCATATGTTGAACCAGCCTTGCATCTCTGGGATAAAGCCCACCTGGTCATGGCGAATTATTTTTTTGATATGCTATTGGATTTGATTTGCTAAAATTTTGTTGAGGATTTTTGCATCTATATTCATGAGGATATTGGTCTGTAGTTTTCTTTTATTGTTGTGTCGTTTCCTGGCTTCTATATCAAGGTGATATTGGCTTCGTTGAATGAGTTGGGGAGGATACCATCTTTCTCAATGTTGTGGAATAATTTCTGTAGTACAGGTCTGAGTTCTTTGTATGTTTGGTAAAACTTGGAAGTGAATCCATCTAGTCTAGGACTTAACTTTTTGGAAGGTTTTTAATTGCTGCTCCAATTTCTGTGTTTGATATTGGTCTGTTCAGGAATTCTATTTCCTCCTGGGTGAAGTCAGGGAGGTTGTTTGTTTCTAGGTATTTGTCCATTTCCTCCATATTATGTAGTTTTGGGGCATATAGGTTTTTATAGTATTCAAAGATAACGCTGGGTATTTCCGTGGCATCTGCTGTGACCTCTCCTTTTTCATTTCGAATTGAGTTTATTAGAGTCCTTTCCTTTCTAGTTCTTGTCAATCTAGCAAGAGGGCTGGTTTCGAAAAACCAGCTTTTGGTTTTGTTGCTCTTCTGTATAGTAATATTGTTCTCAATTTCATTTAATTCTGCTCTGATCTTAGTTATTTCTTTTCTTCTGGTAGGTTTGGAATTGATTTGTTCTTCCTTTTCCAGTTCCTTGACTGTTTATTAGTTTGTTGATTTTTGAGCTGTTTTTTTGATGTGAGTATTTAATACTATTAGTTTTCCTCTCAGGAATGCTTTTGCTATATTCCACAGATTTTGATAATTTGTGTCCCTGTTATCATGTAGTTCGAAGAATCTTTTGATTTCCCTCTGTATTTCCTCCTTGACCCAATAGTTATTAAACAATAGGTTGTTTAATTTCCATGACTTTGTGAAGTGGTATTTCTGTTGGAATTGAACTCTAATTTTATACCACTATGATCTGAGAAGATACACAATATAATTTCTATTTTTTTGAATTTGTTGAGGTCCTATTTGTGGCCTAGTATGTGATCAATTTTGGAGAAAGTTCCATGAGCTGATGAGAAGAATGTATATTTGGCTTTATTTGGGTGGAATGTTCTGTAGAGATCTGTCAGACCCTTTTGTTTTAGAGCTCTGTTTAAGTCCATTATGTCTTTGCTTATTTTTTGTTTGGAAGATCTGTCAAGCTCAGTCAGTGGGGTGTTGAAATCCCCGGCTACTATGGCACTATTGTTTATCATGCTATTGAGATCAGATAGGGTTTGCCTTATGTATCTGGGTGCTCCTGAGTTGGGTGCATAAATATTAAAAATTGTTAAGTTTTCTTGTTGGATCTTCCCTTTCACCATTATATAGTGGCCATCTTTGTCCTTCCTTACTTTTGCTATTTTAAAGCTTATGTTATCTGAAATAAGTATAGCTACCCCTGCTTTCTTTTGGCTTCCATTTGCCTGGAGGATTGTTTCCCATCCCCTGACCTTCAGCCTGAAAGCATCTTTGTGGGTTAGATGCATTTCCTGTAGACAGCAGATACTAGGCTTGTGGGTTTCTATCCACTCTGCCAGTCTATGTCTCTTCAGAGGACTATTCCAGCTATTCACATTTATTGAGAGGATTGATATTTGTGGTAGATTTCCATTCATATTGTTGGGTGAATTCCTATTTTTCTGTTTTACTCCTTGAGCCATCATGGAATCCAGGTTCTAGACTTTAACTCTTGAGTGATTTTACTATGAAGAGTGTCTATTGTGCTATTCAGTGTGTCATGTATGTCTGAGTACTTCCTGTAGGACTGGTCTGGTCTTCACAAATTCCATCAGTGATAGCTTGTCTGGGAAGGTCTTTATTTCTCCCTCATAGATGAAGCTTAGTTTTGTCGAGTAGAGAATTCTAGATTGGCCATTATTCTGCTTTAGAAGATTAAAGATAGGTACCCAGTCACTTCTGGCTTGTAAAGTTTCAGTTGAGAAGTCTGCAGTTAGTCTGACAGGTTTTCCTTTGTAGGTTATCTGCTGTTTTTGGCTCACTACTAGAAGGATTGCTTCTTTTGTGTTTACTTTGGTCAGCCTAATAACTATGTGACGTGGTGATTGCTTTTTCACATTAAGTCTTCCAGGAATTCTATGTGCTTCTTGTATCTGCATATCTAGATTTCTGGCCAGGCCAGGTATATTTTCCTCAAGTATTCCATGAAATAAGTTTTCCAGCCCTTGTGTATTTTCTTTTTATCTCTCTTGGGTGTCTATGAGTCTTATATTTGGCTTCTTTACATAATCCCACATTACTTGTATTTTTTGGTCTTTTCTCATTTTTGTGTTCTTTCTCTTCATCTGATTTGTTTAGCATATAAGCATTATCTTCAAGCTCTGAGATTCTTTCCTCTGCATGATCCATTCTGTTCTTGAGACTTTCCACTGTGTTTTGTAGTTTCCTAAATGCATCTTTCATTTCCAGTTTCTGTTTGGTTTTTCCGTAGTATTTCAATTTCTTTAGAGAATTTTTCATTCATTTCCTGTATTGTTCTTGTGGCTTATGTTGGGTTTCTATTTTCTCTTCAATTCCATTGAGTTTTCTGACAATCCATATTAGGAATTCTTCCTCTGTCAGTTTAATCATATCATGTAAGTTGATATCTATTGCTGGAGATCGAATTGCTTTCTTTTGGGGGTGACTTTTTTCCCTGATCTTTCATTTTTCCTGTTTCTTTTGCTGATTCTTTCTCATCGGGCTACTTTGTTGAGAACTGGGGGTGCTAGGGCTGGTTTATGGCCTTATCTCCAAGTCCCCAAAGGGACATTCCTTGACAGTGCTGGGAAGATGCGATCTGGTCCTGTATTGCCTTAGAGGTGTTTTAGCCTGTTGGGTTATCTCTGACCTATTGTCTTCACCTCTTGCCAAAGGAGATTAGTGGGTTTGGACCCCTTGCTTAAGCTCCCAGGTGGTGAATCCCTCTTGTGTGTGACTCCACTGCCCTCCAGTAGTCTGAGACGGAAGGCACGGTGTTGAGCTATGGGGTTACCCTCTCTGTTGTTGCTTGTAGTTTGCATGGAGGAGTCAATTATCAAGGTATTCAAATACCTTTGTGTTGGGCTCTAAACCCTGAATGGGTTATACAAGTGCCCTAATCTTTGGGAAATGTCTTGTCACTCCCAAGAATTACTTAAGCCCTGTTGCCACTTTAGGTGGGTAAGCGAAACAGGTACCTGCAAACCTGAGAGTGTAAAATTCTGTGGTTGCTTGATCTGCTGCTAGGAGAGAGCTGCTAATGTTATTCAGGGCTCTTTTGCCTCACTTATGAGGAAGCTCCAGGTGGCAGGTGTCAATTGGTGCAATTGCTGAGTACTCTGGCCAGAATTTTCCTTCCCAGTCCACAAGCCCCAAAGTTGGCAGCAGCCTGGGCACCAAGGGCAAGCCCTAGTGTTATGTTCTTATCAGATGATCAAAACCAGCCCGCTGGGCCAAATTAACAGTCTGCCCCCTTTTGCTTAGTTCCAAGGTCCCATAGATTCACGCCAGCTGTGCAGAGCAAGTGACTTTTCTCCCTTCTCCCTGCCTCCAAGGGTAGAGTGTGCCCTGCCAGGCTGGGGGAGGGGCGTTGCCTGAGATCGCCACATGTCCCAGCCCAGAAAATGTCTTCTCTCGTTTCTCCCCTCCTCCAAGAGTGGGGTTTGCCCTGTCGGAGAGAAAGTCAAGTGGCCGGGCTGGGGGAGAGTCGCTGCCTGGGGCCACCACCATCTCAGTCCAGGAAGTGGCTTCTCTCATTACTCCCCACCTCCAAGGGTGGGGTTTACCCCAGCGGTACAACAGACAAGGTCGGGCAGGGGGAAGAACGCCACCTGAGACTACCACGTGTCTCAGCCCAGAAAGCGGCTTCTCTCTCAGAAAGCATGTTCTCTGGTTACTCCTCTCCTCCAAGGGCAGGGCCTGCTCTGCTGGGCGAGGGCAGGGGCACTGCCTGAGACTATTGCCTGAGCTTGCCCTGCTTGGCTGGGGAAGGGGTGGTGCCCAGAACTGCAACACGCCACAGTGTTTCTAGGCTATGGACCCCCAAAATGGTGGCTGCCCACCCTGAGAGAGCCAGCACTGGAGGCAACTGCCGGGAGGGCAACAGGTGCTGGGTTTGGCAAGCTGTCTCAATGAGCTGCCGGCTGTCTCCACTGTTTCCCTGACACACTGACTCATACCAGTCCAGTAGAGGGTCCTGCATTCTCTGTCCCACCCTGTGCCAGCCAAATCTTCCGTGGTTTCCAGGGGCAGAGCCTCCCTTTCAGTGTTCATCTCCTTTGTTCTGGTCCCGCTGACCCCCAGAGGTAAGGTGCCTGTCTCCAAACTCCTTCCTGCAGACCCAGGAAGTGTCCACTCAGACCAGTCCCTCCCTCCCCAGTGCAGACCTAGCATAGAGCACTGTAGATTTCAAAATGTTTCCCGCTATTGTCTCTTCACATAGCCTGTCGTCCTATGCCACAACGTCGAACAGGATGGAGGAAGAGTCATCCTCCTGTGCATCAGATCACACTGTCTCGGGCACGGCCGGCCCACACTCTATTCCCTATTGTGTATCTCGCACTCTCCAGACTTTGTGGTCAATTCTCCAATTCACCTTTTTTTTCCCTTTTCCAGTGCTGCTTGTCCCACGCTGCTTCTCTGAAGATTCACGATGCTGTTCTTGTGGGAGAGCGATCCACTCATGTGTAGCTGTCTGCGTTCTTCACCTCCTACTCTGGGAGCAGAGAGCCAGGAGATCACCACTGATCCGACATTTTTTTGAGTCAGCATCTAATTTTTTAAAATTAACATAGGCCTTGAAGAACAGGTTTAGGTATATAGAGAAAATGGACAGAAAGTACATATAATCTTCTTTCTACCCTGAATATAGTTTCCTTTATTATTAACCTTTTGTATTAATGTGGTATTATCTGTTAAAATTTATGAACCACTTTGGATACATTAAGTTCATAGTGTACATTAGATTCACTCTTTTGTATTGTATATGCTATGGGGTCTCAACAAATGCATAGTGTCAAGTATCCACATTTACAGTATCATACAGAATAGTTTCACCGCCCTACAAATCCTCCATGTCCACCAATTCATCCCTCCATTTCTCTCACGTCCTGAAACTCTAGCAATCACTGATCTTTTTATTGTCTCTATAGTTTTGCCTTTTCCAGAATGTCATATAAATGCAATCATACAGTATGTAGCTTCTTTCACACAGTAATTACTATTTCATAGTAATATGCATTTAAGGTTCCTCCATATCTTTTTAGGGCTTGAGAGCTCATTTCTTCTTATCACTGAATAGTATTCCATTGTATGGATGTACCATAGTTTATCCATTCGACTACTGAAGGACATCTGATTGCTTCCAATTTTTGCCAATTATGAATAAAGCTGCTATAAACATTCATGTGTAGGTTTTTGTGTGTAAGTTTTCAACTCATTTGGGTAAATAACTAGAAGTTTGATTGCTAGATTGTATGGTATACCATCTTTTGCTTTGAAGAAACTGCCAAACTGTCTTCCAAAGGGGCTGTACTATTTTATAAAACACACTGGCCCCAAGAAAAAAAATTATTTTTCTAGTGTGGCAGTCAATATGTTAAATTTTAGTCCTTCTACTAGGTATGTAGTAGTATCTCATTGTTGTTTTAATTTGCAATTCCCTGATGACATTTGATGTTGAGCATCTTTTCATATGATTATTTTCCATCTATATATATTCTTTGGTAAAGTGTCTATTCAGGTCTTTTGCCCATTTTTTAATTGGGTTGTTTTCTTACTGTTGAAGTAAAAGTTTTTTGTATATTTTGGTTAATAGCCTTCTATCAGATATATGGTTTTGCAAAGATTTTCTTTCAGTTTGTGGCTTCTCTTTTCATTCTCTACCAGTATATCTTTTGCAGAGAAAACCTTTTTAATTTTAATGAAATCCAACTTATCAATTACTTTTTTTCATGGATCATGCTTTTGGTGTGGTATCTAAAGTCATCACCAAACCCAAGACCGCCTATATTTTATCCTAGGTTATCTTCTATGAGTTTCATAGTTTACATTATACATTTAGGACTCTAAATCCATTTTTAGCTAATTTTTATGATAGGTGTAAAGTTTGTGTCTAGATTCTCTTTTTTTTTTTTTTTTGCATATATATTCAGTTTTTCCAGAACCATCTGTTAATAAGACTATCCTTTCCCTATTGAATTGCCTTTGCTACTTTGTCCAAGATCAGTTGATAATATTTGTGTGGGTCTCTATTCTGTTCCACTCATCTATTTTTCTGTTCTTTCATCAATACCACACTGTCTTGATTATTCCAACTTTACAGTAAGTCTTGAAATCAGGTAGTGACTTCTTAACTGTTAAGAAAGGAGAAAAAAAAGACTTACCACAGAAAGGTTTGTGAGTGACCCATTAAATATCTCTAATTTGGTGAGAAGAGAAGCACCTAGGAGCCTAGACTATTCAGCCAGCCTGGATGGATCCCAGAGTGAAGGCAATGTGTGGCAGAGCCCTCAGCTAACCCCTGATGAACCTGATGAATAAGTAAAAAATAAACTATTGCCATTTTATACCAATGAGGTTTGTGGTTCTTTGTTACTACCACAAAACCTAGCTGATCCCGGCCACAGAGTCCTGACCTAGAAATATTTTCAACTACTTTAATGAAGAAAAACCACTTTTGATCTCTGAATTCTTCTTCAAGAAAAGAACAAATAAGTACCAAAAATGCTCCTTTCTAAGCATAGCCATATAACAAGAGATGTCACCCTTTTAAGAAATAAGATGTAAAACCCTCAGCTTTGGCAGATAAAGAAAGACAGGGCTCTTAGATCATAATTATTCAGAAGTATTTAGAGGGAATCTGTGCTCAGTGATGAAACAGTTTTTAGTCTGAACCTCAGTTAGACAGGGAATCTTACTACCCAAGAGAGCAGAATAAAACTCTTCCCACCATGGTAGGGAGGCTGGAAGAAGGGACAGGTAGTCAGAGCAGACAGCAGGTAAAGCTGCCACACCACACCTCATGCAGACAACAGTGCCCTGACAATCAGTGACTAGCTGCACGTATTCGTGGAGGAAACTGGATTCAGATCCCTAGTGAATAAAGGAAAATACTTGGTACTTGAAGAAAGTTTTGACCAATTTCATTAGAAGAGATTGAGAAACTAATGCAATGAAGGTAGCTGATTTTGGTACAGACTTGTGGTGAGGATCAAGAACAGGGCAGGATACACAGAACAATCAGCAGAATGTCACAGGGCAACCAGACTGGCCGAAGGAAGGCCATCCTCAGCCATGGGACATGTGTCCCCACTAGATCCTTGTGAGGAAGAGCTAAAAGTTCATATTGCATTCCATTGTCTGAACTGTTATCATTATTGTGAATATTCACATTTTGATACACTGTAATTAATAATAGAGCAGGTGTCAGCAAATAGAGAGTACGGTCCAAATACTGCTAATTGTAAATAAAGTTTTCTTGGAGCACAGCCACACCCATTTGTTATTATCATCTAAGTCTGTTTTAGCACAACAATAGAGTTGGGTAGTTGCAACAGAGACCAGTAGCTTGTAAAGCCTAAAATACTTATTATCCAGCTATTTACAAAGAAAAAGTTTGCTAAACACTGATCTAGAGAGTAAGATTTAGGCATCCAATAAATCTTTTTGCTGTCTTTGGGAAACTTCAAGTTTTACAAAACAATTCCATTATCTTTATTTTAAAGGCCCTATCTGTCTACCAATGTCAATATTCTGTACCTCCAAGAAATCGTTAATGGCACCTACTCTGAGGAGAGGGACCAGAGGGTTTGGGAGACAAACATCACCTACTCTTCATTGTGTTCTTTCTGTTCATAGTGACTATTTTATCAAGAGCACATGTTAAACATAATTTCTCTCTACATATGCATACATATATGCACACTTTTTAAAACTAATTTTAAAAAAAATGGTTCTAGCCACCAAGTTTACATGAATTGTAGGTGTTATTAGGGTTCATTTTTATTTAACTTAGCAGTTATAATAGTAAAATAATCTTAAAAGCTAGAAATGGAACAATATGAATCTCACAATTATTTTTCAAAATCTATGTGCACATACAGGCATTGAAAAGACTGAAAGGATATACATCAAAATGCTAACAAAATGTATACATTAAAGGAGAGTATAACGTTTTTTCCTTTTTCCTGTACTTTTAAAATTTTTAGCAGTGACCATGGATTCCTTTTCATTATTGAAAAGAAAGAAATTTTTAAAAGATAATGGAGTGAGTGGGAGAGAACACAGGGAATCTCCTATTCTGTTCCTAATCTGGGGGCTTGTGACATGTGAACGCCCAAAATGTGAGAATTCATCCAGCTGTACACGTGTTTGCACATTTGGGGGTATATACGTTATACCTGAGTAAAATGTTTTTTATAAAAGAGCACAGAACTCAAAAGGGAGGGGGAAAGTAGGTATACCTCATCCCTTATAGAATTTCATGCAGTCAGCCTTGATCAACTACCTCCCACAGACTGGACTCCATGCTAAGTATGAACATGAAGATACATAAAAGCATACATTTACAGAGCTTGGTGGAGTAAAGAGGCAATGTATGTAAAAGCACATACATAACTACATACTTACAGGCATGTAAACTGTAGAATTCACTTACAAGTTCATAGATATCCAACTAAACTATCTCAGGCAAAGAGGAATTCACTGGCTCAGAGATTCCAAGGAAGGGTTCAGAAGCCAACTAAGGGCAGGAAAGATCTAGGCCAAAAGTTCTCAAGTGGAGATGATTTTGGTCCTCCATGGGACATATGGCAATGTCTGAAGACATTTCTGGTTGTCAAAACTGGGGGAATGCTAGTGGCATCTAGTGGGTGAAGGCTAGGGGTGGTGTGAGACACCCTAGGATGCTCATGACAGCCCCTGACAACAAAGAAAGATGTGGCCCAAAATGCCAACACTGCCGAGGCTGAGAAACCCTGACTCGGGCTTTTGTTACTAAAAAGTGTGGTCTGCTGACCAGCAGCCTTCAACGGCACCTAAAAGTAGGTCAGAAATTCAGCATCTTGGCCCCACCCCAGATTATTTAAATCAGAACTTACCCAAGATCCCAGGGATCTCTTAAGCACATTTAGGTTTCAGAAGCACGACCCTCAGCTCCTACCACAACTGCAGTCAGGTAATGATTTTGCCAGGCACACCTCTCCCTGCGTGATCTCCGTTTTCTCACTGAGATGAGATTCTGCCTCACACAGGAATCCCGGCTGCTGCGGGTTCCTGAGACTCACACCTCGCACCTCTCTCCACACCAGAGGCACTGAGCTTACCAAATAACAGGCAGCTCTGACAGCCACAAGCGACAATAATGGGGGTCCTAGCAGAGACTTATCTGGATTTGGGGTCAGGAAAGCCTACACTGAAAATTTAAGCTGATTTCTGAAAAATAAGGACAGCTAACATGACAAACTAAGACATCTGTCAAATATTTACTGAGCACCTATTATGTTCCGGACGCCGTCCTGACCCGGGAATCCATCAGTGAAACAGACAAAGTCCTGCCCCTGCCCTCGAGGAGTTTCTAATCCAGTGAGCAGAAGCAGACGAACATACCCACACAGACAACCCGATCCTACTGCAGAAAGTGAGAAATGCTAAGACGTGGAGGAATGAAGGAAGGAAAGCATTTGGGGAATAAAGGATGATGTGACAGAACACCTAAGGCACAGGACAAGTATGTCAGGAAGGATTCTCCAAATGAGTCAGCCAAGCACCCGGGGAAAGGGTGTTCTACAGAGAGAGATCAGCAAATGAAAAGACCCCGAGGATGAAGACAGCTTGGCAGGTTGGTTCAAGCACAAGGACAGGGTTGAGGGGGCAAGCGGAGGGTGCAGAACGAGGGAAACACGGCCCTAGTGGTTACATTTATGGTAAGACGCACCTTCAGGTGGGAGAGCGCAGGTTGCAGACTGACGCGGGCTCCCGGCTCTGGATGCCTCAGTTTGAATCTGGGATCTACCATTTATTCAAAGTTTACTGGAAGTCTCAGAGGGGTGTGAGGATTATGAGTCATATGTGAAGATACCTTACGACAGGAGGTGGCCAAATCTGTCCTGCTGCCTGTTTTGTATGCTCCATGACCTCAGAACATTTCCTTTGTATATGTTTAAATGGTTACATGTTAAATGGTCACATAAGTACCGACCCTCATAATCCTTGATTTTGCCTCTTGGTTCACAAAGCCTGAAATATTGATTGAGTCTGCCATAGAACCAGGCCATCCCTACCATCTGCCTTCTCAACGTACCTGAGGTTCTTTTATCCTGTTTTACAGTTAACACCTTAAGGACCACTCACGAGTTTTCTCCTGTTTCGCACGTCATCTGTTAAGGACTGCTCACGAGTTTTCTCGTTTTTCACTGTAGTTAAGATGATTTAAATAACGTGCAGTTTATCCAAAAACATGCGGTCTCTGGCGTATGTCTTAGAGATTTCTCTGCGGCACGAAAGGTGTTAACACACAGACAAGTAACTTTCCAAGAACGTTATCAACTTAACTCTAATTCTAGAATTAAACCGAGGTTGCTATGTCCCCCAAACCCATGATGATCTTTTGGTCTGTTATATGCAAACCACATAATTAAGCCCTCTATTAATTTGTTCTTCCCTGCGTAGATGACACATGCAACTGAATGAATTATATATATCATGTTGCTCACAGTAGAACCAAAACAAAGTGGGAGCTGAGGATAAGAAAAGGAGGTAGTTATTTTTGAGGGTGGTACTGAAACCAATTTATTGTCCTCCTTTTTACTTTTCTCCTTTTTCCAATTTTCTATAATAAGTATGTTACTTTTGTAATAAGAGAAAATACTTTTTATAAAGAAAGAAAGCAGAAATAATCAGCTTTACCCAGAGTAGCTACATTGTACTTTTTAAAGACAGCGCTATTTTGACAGCCAAAAAAGACACTTAGGAATTACAGCATTACAAATTCAAGATCATGTCTATGAACTTGGCTTGAAAAAAACCCTCCGCAAAAATACAACCTACCATCTGTACAATGTATTCAAAAATGATTAGCATAGTATGAAAAAATAATGCTGGAACAGCAGAATTTTTTTTTTCCATTTTTTAAGAATGCTTCCTGCTCAGTATTATTTTCAGATTTCTCCATAAGGTACATAAGCAAAGGCGAAATGGAACATCAGGTCAAGAAGATGGAAACAGAAAGTAAACAAAGATGAGAAAGGAACATTAAATACTCTTTACTGAAGACGTGACACTGCTCTAGAAATTTCACTGAGCCCAAGAGAGGATCTTTGTCCACATGCGCCAACATCAAGCACTGTGCTGGGAAACCTCCCATTTCTGGCTTCAAAAGTGAAGCCTGGGTCCTACTTATACCACCTCAGCCATCAAAAGCTATAATGCTGTTTCTCTGACAGCGGGACTCTCACGCTCATGTCACTAAAAGTGAATCAGCAGAGCCTGCAAAAAGGAGCCCCGGAAAAGCGCCTCTCAGAAGACTGTGGAGAGAGCTGGGGCGGCGTGGAGCACGCTGAGGGCCTCGGGAGCAGCCTGTGCCCGGCGGCTGCGTCTCCCTGAGCAGGGCGCCATCTTGCACAGGGCCCCTCAACTCCCTGAGTCTTTAGTAAATAAGACAGTCAGGCTGAGAACCCCCACCCAAAAGCCCTTCTATGCTTTTCTGATCTTGAATAGTGAGGTTGCGTTCTATATTTGTAAAAATATATGCTATAAAGTAAATCCCAAACAATGTCAGTTTTAGAAGATTGTGCCCAACCATGAACGTTCACATAATTTTTCCCAAAATGAAGAAACTTTAAATATCCAATTTATACCTATTACAGAATATTTACCACATGGGCAGACGGCCTCTGAGGATTTGGGAATGTTCCATTTGCATCTGAAAAGCAGGCTGGGTCGGTTTTCCTCCTGGCTTGTTAGTCAGCACAAGAGGATCCCTGTTGATGGGGCTCTGCTTCTAGAAAATGCAGCAACACCAGGAAGTGATCAAGAGAATGACCTCCAGCCCCTTACAGCCGCAGGAAGCTTCATGCCTGACACAGAACTCCAACTCTCAGGGCCAGAATTGCTGAATCAAGCCAGGAGACAATCCCTGGAGAGTTAAAAAAGAGAAAAGGGTTAGGTCTGAGCCACGTCAGCACACCTTTCTTCCCTCTCCACCGACAGTCTGCTCCTCCACTCTCAGGGAGCCAAAGCCCTCCAGGTTGTTTTCCCTCTAACAACACCCAGCTGGCCCCTTCTAGGACACAGGAAACCTGTGGGACCCCAGCATAGTAGGAAGCTTTGTTCATGATCATCACTGATCACCTCTACCATCTCTCCAACTCCAGAGAACACCTTAATGGCTGTTGAAAAAGGTGAAGACCCTAACACTGGCGAACACAGTGCTCCTTTAATGTTGGCTTTCTTTTGTCTACAGACAGGAAAGACAGAGAAATTCACATTCGGGGTCGCATCCCTGCCAAGAGGTATCTAAGGGTTAGATGAGCTGGACCTATGAACACCAACATGTTTCTCCAGAGACTGCTGAAGAAACACTTAATAAGCACAGGGGTCGGTGAACCTTTTCTGCAAAGGGCCAGACAGTAAATATTTTAGGTTATGCAGACCATATGGTTTCTGTTGCAACCACTCGACTCTGCCGTTCTAGGGCAAAAGCAGCTATAGAAAATACATAAACGAATGAGTGTGGCTGTGTTCCCACAAAACTATTTGTGGATGCTGAAATTTGAATTTCACATAATTTTTGCAGGTCACAAGATATTCCCCTTCTTTTGATTTTTCTCAACCATTTAAAAGCAAAGATGATTCTTAGCTCACAGGCCATGCAGTAAGTTGCTGGTTCTTGACTGAGAGGATGAGACAACTGTCTTATTTAGCATCCTACCACAGACAGTGCAAAGTGCAGGGCCTTTCTTCATAAGCACGGCCATACTAGATTTATCCTTTCCCTCTCCAAAACCAGTCCTCCAAAATATTCCTCCAAGGAGCCCACTTGTCTCCACCTCCTGTCTCTGCTCCCATCATCTCTCCCACAGCCTCCACCTCATTCTGTACGACTCTCTCCCACCTTTAACAGAGTCACCACCCAGCACAAACAGTGATGGACTTCAGAAGGAAGTAGGATCAAGTCCTTCCTTATTTAAGTTCTTCCAATAGTCCCCCGATACAGTTAGAATAAACTCTTTACCCCTTATGATAACCTACATGGCCCTGCCTGTCTCTCCAACTTCATTTGTGCTCCTCTCCTCATCTTTTATTCTGTGTGACGGTTCATTTTGTGTGTCAACTTGACCGGGCTGAGGGATGCTCAGATATGGAACACTATTCTGAGTGTGTCTGGGAGAGTGTTTCTGGATGATATTAACATCTGAATCGGTAGAAGACGTAAAGCAGACTGCCCTCTGTGTTAGTCAGGGTTCTCCAGAGAAACAGAACCAATAAGATGGAGATGTATGTATGATATCGACAACTACAAAGAGATTTATTAAAAGGAATTGGCTCACATGATTACAGAGGCCGAGAAGTCCCACAATCTGCCATCAGTAAGCTGAAGACCAAGGAAAATTGGTAGTGTAAATTACAGCCTAAGAGCCTGAGAACCAGGATTGCAGATGGCGTAAGTCCTAGTCCAAGGACAGGAGAAGACCCATGTCTTCTGCCATTTTGTTCTATTCAGGCCATCAACAGGTTGGATGATGCCTACCCACATCGGGGAAGGCAATCTGCTTTCTCAGTCCACCAGTTACAATGATAATCTCTCCTCCCCTAAATAATCTTTGAAAAATAGCTTCCTCTCAAACTTCCGCCAGTGATTCTCTAGCTTAGCCTCTTGTTTGTGTTCCCTTCAAAATATTTATCAAATCTGTAATTATTTTGATTATTTACTTATTAATGCCTGTCTTCCCCCACTGGAAGGTAAGCTTCATGAGGCTGGGCACCATTGTATCCTCAAGCCCCAGGGCAGAGCCTGTCACAACATGCATTTTGAATCAATGCCATGGAGTAAATGAATAGCCCAGAGTTCACGTTCCTCTGTCCTCTTCTTTGGGCCTTCCATCTGCTTTATTAGAAAATGACCTTAGTATGAACAGGATGATCCTGGTGATGATAAAGGTCCCCCATAAGGTAATGCCTGTTCCCCTATACTGCTGTGAAGTCCTCTGCAGGCTGTTCCTGTGCTCTAGACCCATCACTGAGACAGGGACTTACCCTCACGAGAGGCTGTGTCTTACTACTTACCTGGGTACTGACACTGGTGATCTAGATTAAGAGTTAAGTCACCACCCATGTAATTCATAGTGGAACTGTCTCTCCCACTACTGGGCTACATGTAGTTCAAAGTTCTGGGTACCGTGGTAGGTACTTAAGGCTTTGCTGAATGAATTGACTTTTCCATCCCACTTCTTCACTCAGTGGCTTCTAAATCGGAATAACCCTGGGTAACAATGGTGGATCAGTGGCAGGGATAAAAATTCATGGGTGCAAACTTTAACAAGAAGAGTCTTTTCCTTAGAAATGTAGGATTCGAGCACTTATCAGCTTAATGTCACCTTTCCCTAGTAAAAATCGCTTTTGCCCTAATATTTATAGCTACTTCTGGCAGGTTCCACCCAGTCAGTGCTTGCTTCCTGTTCCTCACACCAGCTGGTGAGGAGAGCTCATACGTCCACACAGCACAGAGAGCAAAGAGACAGTAGGGCTGGGATTCACTGATTTGCTTATGGTCAGTTAGTAGTCAAGCTCCTGAGCTTCCCACTGTTGTGGTCCGACTCATCCTCTGATTCTCTCTCCTGCTTCACAAACTCCAACAGGAGGAACATCTATGATTTACGTAGAACAATCTGATCTCAGTGCCAGCTACAACCTAACTAAAGATAAAATAACCTGTCAGCACTAGTTAAGTGAGTTTGTCGCCTATTCCTCAAAGTCCCCAAACCAGGCCAGGCACAGTTATCTGAAACCTGCCAGCAAGTCAGGGAACTGGGTCCTGGGAAATCTTCCTTTTCTAGAAAATCGCTGTATCTCAGGGAAAAAGCACAAGCCCTAAAAGATCTTCAGGCTCCACATGCCTAGGATAATATTCTGCTCTTACATGCATAAAATGTGACTAGAGTGTGAAATGTATTCACTTCTTATACAACAATTTTTCTTAAGAAGTAAGAAGACCCCTCATTCCTGCTCTACTCAGAGAAGCTTGATCCTTTCCCTTCTCCAGTGTGAATTTCAAGTTTTCGGACAAACAAGGCAGTTATTTTTATACCTGCTCAAAACTTTCTGTTTGCACAGGCAAATGGGAGTATCAGTGGTGATGTCGCCCCAAGATCTCTTGAAAAAGATCCTTGATTTAACAATGACTTACATCTGGGCACTTTCCCTTTGAATATAATTCTCTTCACAAAGCAGCACCTTGAGGTGCAAACTTCAAAAGAGCAAGCAGAGCTAAACTGCAGGCATTCTTCTTTCCTAGCTCCAGACATCCCTATGTAGGCTAACTGTTTATTTCAGCTCTGATATAATGGTGGGGTGAAATGTCTGTCATATGACAGCAAGAAAACCAATTACGTGAGTCACGCTCTAAAATGATCAAGTGCTGGCCGGCGAAGCCAGAGCTGCTTTTGATTCATTAGAAATACATTTTCCAGCCCGACATTTGTACAAGGTAATGCAGTTCAGTTGGTATGGCAGTTCTTTTTATACAATACTTCTTTATTCGATTCAAAGTACACATTTGTGAGATATTTCTAAAAAGTCACAAAGGGAAGGAGGGCATTAATTGATCATGCATCTCCTAAAGCTTTATTTCCACAATACACGGTAAGTGCTGGAAATGAAGAAATGTCTCAATTTGCCTGAAAACCTCCAACGTGGCTTTCTAATAGGTAAGACGACAGGGTAAAAGCAATCCTCAGCATTTGACTAGTGAAGACTCCCACAGCTGCTAAGATTAGGTTTCTAGCAGGACTTCCCCCTCTCTCCTCAGTTGCATGAGTGCAAAATACAATGGTCTCAGCTTGATTCCAACTATACTTTATTCCCTGAACATACACTTTGGTTTTCTTTGGGATAGGGCTGTTTATAGTCGATTGTAGCAATGAAAAATAATGACATCATGAATATTTTTACTTAAAATCTGCTTCACCTTGCTTAGACACTGAATATACTGTTCATCTATCTAAAAATGTAGGGCCACAAAGGCTGAATGATGTAGCAAGAAATGCCTATTCTAACAATCAGACCAGGCTGTCATATTCAAAAGTGCTAATTCCTTAAATGGGAAGTAAAAAAAAAAGTTTTCTATGAGCAAACAAGTACAGGATGTAGAGTTAAAAAAGTTAAATGGGTTAGTTTTCTGCAGAATTTCTCTGAGCCTTTAATATTCTGACATGTTTTATAAATCTTTTTAAACTTTTTCTCATTGAATTCTTTTTCATAAAGTGAAATCTTTTTAGAGCTAGTGTTCCACAGAATAAACGTCTGAATCTTAGGAATAGGCCACTTCAAAGTGTCAGGAATATTTTACTATCTTTCCTATCTCTCTCTCTATGACACACACAATTATAAGGATGTTTTACACAGTGCAATGTAAAATACACTATTACAACACAGAAAAGTTACAGCACAATGAATGCATTTCAAAATGCTCTTTAGCATTATTAGTCATATTTCCTAATTGGCTGGTAACTTTGGGAAGGGCCTTTCTTCCAAAGCACAAGGTGATTTGGCGAAAGTATGAATGAACAAAAAGAGGGGCTGCACAGAAGTGTGACTGCCACATCTGTTAACAGTGCATTTGGTAAGCCTTCCCCGTCACTATATATATTCAGAAATAACGACAAAAAGATGTAGTTCCTCTGGGCAAATGAAATGGAGGTGCAAATTAGAATCACACCTCGGGTCTCATTTTGGTATCACTTCTTGTCTGGATAAACAACACTTACTCTCACTCTCCTACTCATGGCAAGTAGCCACTGTTAACACTTGCATTAGGGATCAGTCACAACAAATTACAGTTAAGTTTCACACCACACTGCAGGAGGCAGCCGGGGCCCAGGAGAGCACAGGAGTTAAGCTGGGCCGAGTTACCAATTTTGAGATAACTAGCATTGGGGCTGAAAAGGCCCCTGGGCCTCAGCCACATGAAGTGGTTAAAATTCTCATATTCTAAGTGGTACCTTAATATTTCTGTGTGTGGTAGTTTATTATTCTCTGCGGAGAACAACAGTGGGTAGCTACTTGCAAAAGGGGTGATTTTAATCACCAATCATTTTTAGGAATACAAGAGATCAGTGGTATTCAACTGTGAAAGCTTTATTATAATAGGAAATTGCCTGTGCGGATTAAAAACACAAACAGATTTCACTTCAAGGTGATGTGTTAGATGCTAAACTTTTAGGGTGTGGAAAGTATTTACAAACTATGAGCCATATAAAAAGGCTATGGGGATGATGAGAACAATGACGACTAGAGACTCAGTTCATCCATGAATTTGCCCTACTAATGTCTGGGCATTATAACATGGATCCTAAGATGACTATTATTTAGTCAAGTAGGAAAAAGTTCACCTTTTCTAGTGAAATATATAGGAGAAACCTGAAAAAAAGTCTATAGAATACATGCAGTTCATCTCCTCTAAATAACAAAAAGTAAAATAAAATCTTAAACCTTTAAGAGCCAGCATAGCTATGTACAAAGATGAGAAATAAGTACTGTTAAAACTGTTTTTAAGTGAAACAAATACAGATGAACTCATTTATCATCAGATTTGCTACTTTTGGGGGCACATTCCTTACCTAGGACATCTAAGATGCTTTCTGAGTGATTCTGACATTTCAAGATGGGAAGGGAGAAAACGAGGTGCTTTGTGATAGAGAGCTAGGTGATTTTCTGAGATCTGGGAACAGGATTTATTCCATAACTTAGTAGATTAAGGATGGGGGAAGGGTGCCAATATCCTTTTGGTTTATGATGGTTATGATTCTCTTTTCCACAAGGTTTCTCTTGGTAAGTCTCAGGTATCTGCTAGCTCTTCCAGAAGTAGAGGAAATTATTAGAATCCATCATTTGAATGTCCTATCATTCATACACTCTTGAGATACGCATTAGTATAGATGTCCTTTCTTATCTACAAGAAATCATTATGTGAAGGGCTCCTTGTAACCCAATATCCACATTGCTACTAGCAGCTCTCAACAATGGCAACTGTCAGGAAAGCACTGGATATGCATCATCTAACCTACCCATCACGACAAATCTGTAGGTTTAATGATGTTCATTTTATAAATGATAAACTTGAGGCTTAAACACGTGAACTAAGTTGCTCCAAGTAACAGAGCCAATAAGTGATACAGCACAGATGCAATCCCAGCCTATTTGACTTGAATAAACATGTGCACATTTTTATTGAGAAACTAATAGGTATAGTGAGGAAAACAGACATGAATAAATCAAGACATATGCTTTCAATGAGTTTAAAGCTAAGTGGAGCCAGATGTGTGAACCACTAACCACAGTACTGGCACTACAACAGATTTTAGGAAGAGAAGATGCAGAAGGTGGCATTTGAAGTGAAGCTTGATAAGAAAAAAAGCTTCCCTTTCCTTATTGAAATCCTCCTACTCTCCTTTCCAGGCTAATCAGGGTTTGTTAAGTGTGGAAAGGACATTTAAGATGAAGGAAAAATATGTGTATATGTGTAGGGGGGCATAAAAAAATAAAGCTCACATTTGTGAAATTGTAAACCTCTAGGCTGGCTGAGTTATAAGCATGTGAAAGGAATTTTATAAGGTAAAACCAGAAAGGCAGGATTGGGCCACTCCTGTGAAAAATGCTTTGGAAATACAATAAACTTCTGTATATCACTGCCAAATTCCATCAACAGCTACCCTTGCATTTTCTTGCAAGCCTCTTCTTTCCATTTCCATAGGCATTTTCCTTTTCTCTCACTTGGCTTACTGCAAAGTGACTTCATTTCCTAGTCCTCTTCCAGCTCTCAAGTTCTCCTTCAAATACAGCTCAAACTACATCACCATCCTTATCTGCAAACCTGGCCTCACATTGGGCATTCACAGACCTCTGTAACTTGGTCCCAAGCCTTATCTCTTGCTATGCACCTCTCTATGTACATCACACCCATTAAGTACAACTTAACCCTTTTCCCAAACAGCTACTATGGCTTTGATAATACACCAATAACTCATCTCCTCACCCCATACCGGCCTCTTTCCCATTGCTTCACATCTCAACAAATGAGCAACTGAATGTGTGGCAAAACGAAGTCAGAAATCTCACCATCATTCAAAACTCTTACCATTCCTTTGCTCTGATTCTGAATGTCATTTTTACAAGATTCTACAGCCACTAATTTTAATTGAACAGATTTTAGAATTGGATACCATCAACTCCCATTTGCTTTCCAGCAATCATTTAAGTGATCTCCTTGATTTCAATCTTATCCTTCTCCTAATCCACCATTCGTCTTTTTCCCAAAATGATCAAATTTAATTGCATCACTCCCCTGCTTAAAACCTTCAAATTACCCCACTAGTGCTGGAAAAGAAAGTCTAACCTTCTGAACATGGTTTATAAGGCTTATTAAGGTCTGGCCCCTGTTCGCATCTGTAAGCCTTGCCTCTCACTATTACCTCCCTTGTCCTTATATTCTACGTTAAAACGAACTACAAGAAAGTTCTTAAACATGTATATATTCTTTCTCACCTCTGGACCTTTGCACAGGCTCCCCCTTGCACATAGCATGCCTCTCCCTGCTTTTCACTGTGTCCTGCTAACGCTCCCTCATCTTTCTGAGTCTCAGTTGATACATTACTTCTGCCAGGATGATAGGTCTGCCTCCACATCTAAGTTAGGTATTTCCCCTTTGTCTTCCAAGTACCCTGACATACTCATGCTCGCCATCCTGTACTGCTAATGCCTTTCTACTTGTCTTTCTTATTTATTACATCTTAACACCTTTCGTACCACACAGAAATCTCTAAGACATACGCCAGGGACCACACGTTTTTGGGCAAACTGCACGTTATTTAAATCATCTTAACTACAGTGAAAAACGAGAAAACTCGTGAGCGGTCCTTAACAGATGATGCGCAAAACAGGAGAAAACTTGTGAGCGGTCCTTAAGGTGTTAAGATGCATTGAAAAATGCTGGCAATCTCATGTGTGAAAAAATGAACTATTTTCCATAACAAGCCAATACTACTGAATTTAGTTGTATTTGTATATTATTTACTCATTCTTCAGAACTCTTCCTCCAATTCTGAAGGAAAATACTGTAAGAAAGTTTCCTCCAATTCTGAAAAAACAACACACAAAAAAACCCCTATACATTCACAAATTTTTCTGCACTCCTTTCCTTTTATTTCTTCTGCTCTTAGGTAGTAACCTTAGCTATTGGTCCCTCTGAGGACTTCACAAACATCTGCCAAGATGAGGGTACGATAAGTGAGTCAACTTAATACACAAATGAGCACAGTAAGAGACTACTCCATATACAATTTTTTATGAGATTACACAAATTTCATTAACATCAATTAGTGCCTAGAAGTTTTTAGTTCACTAGACTAGGAATAAGATGGGAGAAAATAAGGCAGTACTCATCCCTCTATGTTGCTACAGTTCTTTACTTTCTCTGTTCTTCATTCACTCTTCTGTTGTTTGAGAGCGAATTCTCGTGGGGAAAACAAGTTTTCAAGTACATAAGATACTGTGGGCATTTGAGGTTTCCATGTATCTCCATCACTGAGATATTTGTTTCAAGTGGGGCAAAAGTAGTTGCCCAATTGTTTGACTCACCCAGTCAAAGCAAATTAGGTCACAAAAGTGATGCATAAATGTTAATATTGTCCTTCAAACAGGAGCAAAGTAGTTAGTACCTGTTCTTGCCACACCTTCCTGATCACAAATAAAAAGGTAACTACTGGACATATTTAACAAGGCACTGCCTCTTTAAATTGGGCAGCAAAACAGAAGAACTGTCAGGTGTGCACAATTACCCCCTTCCCCATGGAGAATAAAGAGAGGGGAAATGATGCAAAATAATGCAGAAACACTTAACTGGTATTCACATTCTGGCTTGTAAACAATTTCTAATTCACTTGCCTAGACAGTTAACCACCAGTCTGGATGTAAAGAATTCAAGCCCAACCAAGAAACAGGAAGCATGAGTTCTGTCATAAGCGTGTTTATTTTGGTGCCTCACATCTGCAGCTTTTCCCCCTCAATGTCTCTTTTCAGAGCCAAAATGAGGAAGGGAACAAAGTTACTGGGCCTAAATCCATCACTGTGATTGTGATATGCTGAACCACCCACAGCACCATGAGAAGGAAGTTATTAGTTTCAGGCTGAAAAACTCCAGCCCACAGAGGGGCAAAATCTAGAAGTGAAGGAACAATCTTATTCAGCATGATTAACTTTATTCAGTATACCCAATGATGTCTCAGGACTGATCTAGTCACACTTGGTTTTAAAAAGCAGCGTGTTTAAATGGACACGTTCTAACTGATGTTCAAAGGTACCTGGTATTCCACTGGGAGTTCAACATCAGCATGGGATCTTCTTGGTGTTATCTGTGTTCATGATGAAATTACTTCTGACTAACCTGAACTGTGAATAAACATGAGCACCATGGAGGTGCAGGGCAATACCACCTGAAACCAAGCCTACGAAACGAAAGAGTATACAGACTTCACAACAGCAGCCTTGTCAAACACATTGCATGAGTCCAAATCCTTGGACAGGAAAATCATACACACAGGCACACACGCACATACACACAAGGGCTGTCTGGCAAGTATCCAGTCACTGTTAATATATTTTTCATATTACATGGCTGGATTCTTTCTGGACAGCCTACATACATATTTGTGTATTTGTGTTTGTGTGTGTGTGTGTGGTCTAGAACAAGGGTCAACAAACTAAGGCCTACAGGCCAAATCCTGCAGGCCAGCTTTTTTGTAAATAAAGTTTTATTAGAACATAGCCACAATCACTAGTTTGTACATTACCGCTGGCTGCTTTTGCACTATGCTGGGACAGGTGAATAGTTGTGACAGAGATCAGATGGCCCACAGAGCCTTAAATATTATCTGGCTCTTTACAGAAAAAGTTTTACAATCCTGCTCTAGAACTGGTGGAGCATTTGCCCATTCTTGCTCTACAAAACCTGATTCCAGATCAAAATTGTTTTGTCTTGATTCTATAATTCCTCACTTAAGATCCTAGGACTTAAAACTTTGGGTTGGCCCAGAGACATTCCCAACCCTCTGCTTGGAAACACTATAGGAACAGGTCCAGGTGGCAACCCTGCAAATCTGAACAGATGCCTATTTTTCTTCTGCCCATGAGACAGATGGTCCTCTGAGAGGGGGAGAAGAATTAGTCCATGAGAGAGAATTCTCTGTGCAGCACTAATTTTGGAAATGTATCCCTGATCCATCTGGTCAAAGAGGATTCCTTAGGAGGACCTTTGCTATTTGAGTTTGCTTAACATTCAGGAAGGGAATCCTAGGTTCCAAGGTTAGAACCCTCAGGTATTTGTGATCTGTCAAAAGGAAAGGAAAGCATTCCAACTCTGCCCTTGAGACAAGAAGTCTCAAACAATCACAAGGACAGGAGATAATTATAAAGACAAAGACAAGGACATATAACTACTCATTTAGGGACCCGATTTCAGAGAATTTGTTCAGTCTCCTGGACAGTAAATTTTCCCTTACATGAAAAAAATAATACCTTGATATTCTGCCATGTACAGAAAGCAGGAATATTTACTTTCTGACCTGCTAGGTCTCCTCCACTAGATATAGCAATGTTTCTCCTTCTCATTAACCACTCTAAGTCATCTTTGATATTCTAACCTTGTTATTCTAAAGAGTTTTCTCCCTGAGAATACTATAAATTTTCAAGTTAATCAGAACACAGATCTGATGTTTTCCCCCATTCTATTCCTAATTCTCCATAGCATAGAGTGTTGGTTCTGTTCAGTTCATAACTAGGGAAAAGACAAAATTAAGATCAGACATAGAGGAAAGACAGGCAACCAGAAGCAGGGGCATTAAGGAAAGCTACTGTGTATGGATTCTGTTCATTCAATCTCGGCCAATGGGCTGTTGAAGTCTGATGGACTTGGGTTTAAGCCCAGTTCTACCATTTAATACCTGGGTAATCTTAGGGGCCTCACCTACAAAACAAAATTCACTATTGCAAGGACGTGGAAACAACCCAAGTGCCCATCAATTCATGAGTGGATTATTAAAATTTGGTATATATGTATACATGGAATATTACTCAATTATAAGAAATGACAGTGACCTAGCACCACTTATATTTTCCTGGATTGAGCTTGAGCCCATTATCCGAAGTGAGGTGACACAAGATCGGAAGAATGGGCTCCACATGTACTCACCATGAAATTGATACTGACTGATAAACACTATGATACTCAAATGGTGGTGGTGTTCATCAGGGATTTGGGGGTTGAGGGGGTAGACTCACAACTGAGGGATGCGGTTAGCATTGTGGAGGGGAAGGGCATACCTCAAACCCTTGCTAGGGAGAGGCAAAGATATAAAATGTAACCAAAATGCTTGTACTCTCATATTTTCCTGAAATAAAAAATATTAAAAAAATAAATAAATAACCACCTAGTGCTGCTGTTGTGAGGAGTGAATGAAAACTTGCATGTAAGTCTTTTAACAGTGCCAGAGTCACAGGACATCCTTAATATGCATTTAATAATCATTACTGAGCAAAGTTCCTGTTAAGAGCATAGTAGATGTTAGAAACAGAAACAAAGGTGGACCAGGGAAGAAGTCACAAAGGAATTTTTCTTGACTTTCTTCTGACTCATATACTTAGAAACAAAGGGAAATTTCGTAGTGCTTTTGGTCCCAAAAAACACTGTGTGGGGTTACTTGTGAGACTGACAAGGCCATCCAATACTGCCTCACTCCGTTTCATTGTCAAAGGGAAAGAAGATGCTACCCCAAATAACTGGATGTCTCTGCAGACGAAGCTGTGTCATATAAAATCAATCAAGAAATAGTTATATGCCCAGCATTATTCAGTGGGTTATAAAAGAAAGCATTCCTTCTACCAACAAAGCATTAAGTAGCTGTAACATTAGAAAAATAGTATCACTGACCCTAACGTGGTAAAGCACTTAGCTAAAATTTAGCCTTGTAACATTTTCTTAAGAGCATACTATTTGTTTACAAAATCTAACTCTGTATTTTTATAAAATTGTACCACCTTCTACATGGATTCCCAGGCATGTGTACAAAATGTAGGAACATAGACAATGAACAAGTCAAGGAGCAAGAGCTTATTTTCATAACCACCAGGCTGGGAATAAAATTGACAAAGGGCTTTATAAATAGAAATCAATACTTAAATTGCACCTGGAAGCACATGGGTAGCCAGGACAGACTGAAGAACACAGCTGCAATGACCTCTAGCTGCTGATAACGCACAAAGCTCACCTCTGGGGCAACTCCTTGAAAGTAAAGCAAGATTATTCCAGTTCCTCTCACCGGATGCTTCTCTTTTTCCAGCCTCCATGGATGTAGGTTACATCTGAGCTCACTTTCACCCATGTTGTGAGCTAATTACAAAGAATCCAGAAATGTGGGAACAAACTGGGGATATTGTAGGCTGCTTCAACAAACCTTAGCACCATCTGCTGAAATATTAAGATGCTTGTTTAAAAAGTTGGCTATCAGTGAAGGAGGTCACAGCACAGACAGTGGGCAAGTTCTTTTAAATAATTACTTCTTACTTCTCTTTCCTGTACACAAGCAGTAGGACAATGAGCCAAAGGTAAACAGTCCAGAAATAAAAGATCATCTCTGCTTCCCTTCTCCTGGTTCAGGTGCCTAGAGAGCCTTAGGCATCAAATGAGAAAACATATGCTCAAAAGATTGTGGCATGTTTGTGCATTTCAGTGAGCAACAACAATCATTTGGGAAAGTATACAGAAATGTCATTAAACTCTTTTTACTTTCTATAATTAGTAGTCAGAGAGACATTAAAAGTGTGCATTGGACTTAAGGAAGACACCATATAAATAAGATTTTACACAGGTATGATAATCTCTCAGTAATCTGAGACTCACAGGATCTGGGGTTCCTTTTGTACGTTAGATGCTTCTCAAATAGGAGCAGTTGAAAACAGCTTCAGATGTTTAAACAATGATCAGGCCAACCGTCAGAGTTCCAAGGGGCTTAGGAAAAGTAAAGAAAGCCTTCCATCATTTATCATCACTGTTAAAAGATCCCAACACAATCACAACTGGGACAGGAACTGGACAACGACAGTCCCGGGACTATGTACTCTCTTGGCAAAGTGAAGTATTAAGGTCATTAAGTATGAAATGTCTGATTTACTTAAGTACTAAGTTTGACATTTGATATCTCTGACATTTCACTTTGACACTTCTTGTTTTATGTTTATAGTGAAGGTACACCTTCAGTCTTTCAAATGCACATTTTGGCTTGTGATTATCTTTCAAGTCATTTTTTAGAGCAATTTTTGTGAAATCATGGATAAGTCAAAAATTTGTGTTATTTTTTAATATGAGTTCTATCGTGGAACCAATGAAGCACAGACAGCTCAAAATATCATCAAAGTATTTGGGAAGGATGTGGTTAATGAATGCACAATACCTGGATGGTTTGAGAAGTTCTGTTCTGGTAAATTTCATCTTGAAAATGAGCCACATGGGTGACCTGAGACCAAGGTGGATAATGATGAGCTGAAAGCTATAGTGGAAGTGAATCCATCTCAACTTACACATGAATTAGCAGCAAGATTTGACATTACTATTCCAACAATATTGGACCATTTGAAACAAACTGGCAAGAACCTGGATAGATGGATACCGCATGAATTAAACAAGCGTCAAAGAGAAATCGTCTCAAAGCTTGCCTTTCTTTGCGCTCATGACACAAAGGTGAACCATTTCTATGCCATATTTACCCATGATGAGAAATAGATTCTTTCTGACAATCATAAGCGTTTGGCACAACGGTTGGATAAAGATGAAGTGCTGAAACACAGTCCAAAAGAAAATATTCATCAGAAAAAGCTAATGGTATCTGTTTGATGGTCCAGCACTAGTATTATCCACTACAGTTTCATGAAAACTGGTTAATCAATTACAGTGGATGTCTACTGTAACCAACTGGATAAAATGATGAGGATGCTTGTGATTAAGCAGCCAAGATTGGTCAACAGAGACAGGCCAATCCTGTTGCAAGACAACGCTCAACCACATGTCACACAAACAACACTGCTCAAACTACAGTAGCTGGACTTGGAAACTCTCTGTCATCCACCGTATTCACCAGACTTTGCACCAACTGACTACCATTTCTTCCAGGCTTTGGACCACTTCTTGCAAAGAAAAATGTTCAATTCTCAACAAGCTGTGGAAAATGCTTTTTGTGATTTCACTGCCACTCATTCTCCAGGCTTCTTTGCTGCTGGCATAAACAAGCTACCGTTAAGATGGCAAAAATGTGATGATAGTTTAGGCACATACTTTGATTAACCGTAGTGCTTCTTGTTTGAGATATAATAAACTACACTTTTGATTTGAAATCGGATATTTCATATTTAATGACCTAATATATTCATTAGTCTCTTTTGAGTGGTAATAAAGGCTACAAAAGTAATAGTAGTAAAAGCAGCAGCAGCAACTAACGTCCTTTGAGCGTGAATCATGTGCCAAGCACTATGTTATGGGTTCCATCTGTTATTAAGTCTTCCAACATTCTGAGGTATGTACTGTTGTCTCATTTTACAGGAGAAGAAAATGGATGCTTATAGCAGTTAAGGACTTTACCCAAGGGCTCATCACCTAGGAATTTGTAAAGTTGGTATTGAAGCCAAGCTATTGACTGCACTTGTAACCATGACATGATACTGCTGGTGGACTGAGACTCATGTGTGCCCGCTTACATGAAGGAGGTACCATCCTAAGGACACGTGTGGAGATGAGGAAGACAAGGATCTTATAAGAACCCAACAACATGCTTCATGCAGTCAAAACGTGGAGCCAAAGTAACTAGGACTCCTAGCAGCACAAGTTCATGGCTCTTCACTCAGATGCCACTATTACTGGCATTATTACTGACATTCAGCTACTCTGCCTATCTGCTTTGCACTCTATTAACTCACTTCAGCTCTCGGTAACTGGCCCAACCTAGCCTACAGATGCGCTGTCCTTGAGTTAGGTATCAACGCTCCCATCAAGAGCCTGAGCCTCAAGGGCTGCTGAGGGCCCGTCAGCAGAGGTTAAGGAAGTGGCAGATAACTGTGGAAAGGGCTATGGGCGCAGTGGGCTCCAGGCTGCTCAAGCAGAACAGGAAGCAATTCTTCATCCTTACTTGCATCCTGTGCCTCGCATTTTTGACATTTACAGAGATTATTTATACCCAAAAGGGCACACTGGATTACTTCTCAGTCCCAGCAGTCTGTATGTACTGACTATCTAGATGAAAAAGTACACACATGAAGATCTCGCCTATTAATAAGTGCAAAGAGTACTAACAAAGACAGGCAGGTAGCTTGCCAAAGGTTTTTCCTCCTCCTCCTTCACTCTGTGTTCGTTTCAAAGTCCTGTTTACCAGAATGAAAAGGTACATGGGTTCTGATTTCCACTTACCAGGAGGCTGGTCATTTTTCATCATTACGTGGAGGGGTGGCTCTGAGTTTAGCTCAACCATCTGTCGTCCCTCGCAAGCCTGAGGGATTCACAGCAGGACTGGGAGAGTCTGCCAACCCTCTCAAGCAGGCTCTCGGGGCAGGGTTGACAAGTCACTTCCAAGCCTGGGTGGACCAGACAGAAAGAGTAGACCCATACACATGAATAGACAGAGCCAGACATGTGGATATGATAGGTCATAACAAAAGCAAAGTTGCCCTCCATGAAAGAAAAAAAAATCACTATTAAAGCCACAGGTGTTCCCACAGGACACTTCCAACACACTCCAAATGTCTCTAGAGCAAAAAGGCTAAAAATGTTCTTGTGGTAAGCAAAATCTCCTTTTCATGCAAACAAAAATTAATGATGTAAACATTATGCAGTGACATAAGCCAAAAGATCAACAAACCTCTATAGTAAGCATGATCAGTCCACTGGAAAAGAATAATTAACTTGAAAAAGGGCAGAGTGTTTAAAAAATTTTTTTCCCTGAGAAAATTAAGCTCTGAAGACATAGGTAGTTGAGTATTATTGAATATCATTAGATTAGAAATCAACCATTAACACACTTCATCCAGGTGGCCCCTCAGGACCCCACAGCTTCCTGCTGGAGTCGGTTTATAAAAGATGAGGGATGCGTGGAATTAAAGGTATATTTGACAACCTTTTTTATGAAATGTTGCAACCTCAGATATTCTGCTTAACTTCTGCAGCCTCTTTTAAATACACTTTTAACAAACCAGTAGGACAGGCACGAGGAAGCATATCAGGTTCAGTCACCATGAGTGAGTGTGATCTCAAGATCTGCCATTTACTAGCCTTGTTAACACCCAGCAAGTCCTCCAACCTCTCCTGAGTTTCAGATTCTTACCTACTCACCCCCATCCACCCATAAATGAGGGTCTAGCACCTGCCCTATCTATTTCGCAAGATTCCGAGGATCAAATTAAAATACATAATGAAAGCTTTAAAACCCTGAAATAGGCTAGGCATCGGGCATTTTCATTTTCAATGGCCACATAGACTTAAAGTCTATTTTACCCAGCTTTCAAAAAAACAAGGTCCATGTTGAGAACAAGTTCCAGAGTCCATGTTCAAATCCCAAACTTAAATCTCAGCTCTGCAAATAAATCTTAGGAATTTACTTACACTACTATTTCCTCAGCTGTAAGGGTGGAATACACGCTCATTTTCTAGAACTATAATATAAGATGCTGCACACAGAGCTAGGCTAACAGTGGTACTCAGTGAAGCACTGATTTTCTTCTTCTAATCCCATGGCCCTTTCCAACTAAAACTTTTGGAATTACCTGATGGCTTTGTGGTATTATATCTTATCATGTATAAGTATATATACACACAGCATGCCCCAAATGAACAGAAAACCTAGCTTTTTCCTAGGACACAATTTCTAGAAAATATCCAACTTTTCAACTCTTATATTGTTCCAAAAATTACACCTATACAAGTTGAAACAAAAGACATTTATAAGGAATAAAGCTTTTAAAATCCTGACTCCTGTCATATAGAAACGTCCTCTCTTAGCAGCTATTTTACATTATCTAAGAATGTACCTTTTTATTATTAAAAGAGTTAGTTGAAAATGAACAAAATCTCACATAATGAAGCTTCACTTGAAAACTCTAAAAAGTGGCATTTGCTAAGTATTGCACCCACTACAAGTACTAAAGCAACTCTTTTTTCCTTCCATTAAGACATACCAAATACTTAATGCCAACCACAGAAGATAAACAATGGTTTAAACATTACAGGAAAAAATCCTCTAGAAAACTTTACTTTGGGGGTGTATGTAAATTTTCCAGTGCCCCTACTATTTTAAAAATTCACAACACAAACTAAGAATACACTTCAACTCAAAAGAGTTTTCATTTGACAAGAACACAAATATACCTATTAAAACCCAACCAATATCCACATCCTAACAGATTTAGCAAATCTTACAAGAGTGGGGTCAGTACTTCCGGGCCACACTGATCAACAGAACTGTTTGTAAGTCTCAAAGGTACCCACTACTCTCTCAATGGATAGACACATAAAAACCCCTTGAGGCAAAGCTGTAGGCAGCCAACCTTCGGCTGGCCCGAGAACTGCCCTAAATCAGTTTTAGAAGAAAAAAAATCAAACCGCCATGTCAGCTGCTAAGTTTTGGTAAGTGTGTGCTGTACTTGTCAAGAGGAATGATGAGAAATTATCAGGGTTCTCAAAAGGAAGTAACATCTTAGAAAAGCTGAGATGTGCAGTTTTTTTTCTTTTTGATAAAAGAGGGCAAAGCTACTGGGCAACCCATTAAATAGTTTACTGGAAATTGGACATTATTCCTCTGTCCTATTTATCTCTATACAGATCTTCACTTCTAGTGACCACAGAACATTTTTTTTCCATCAACTTTGGTCCTTTGCTGGGTAACTTTTCAACAAATAAATGTGGAACTATCGTAGACTCCACCTTTAGCCCTTGGTAAAAGTACCCAGAATTGGTTGTAAAGGATCTCCTATGGTTTTAACATCACCTCCAAAACTCGTGTTGAAATTTAATTGCCACTGTTACAGTATTAAGAGGTGAGATAGGAGGTGATTAGGCCAAAATTAATGCCACTGTCTCAGGAGAGGATTCTCAATAAAAAGTAAGTTTGGCCCTCTCTGCTCCTACTGTCCTATGCTCTCTTGCCTCCTAGCCTTTTGCCATGGGGTAACACAGCAAAAAGGCCCTGGCCAGATGTTGGCACCATGCTCTTGGACTTCCCAGTCTCCAGGAACTGTGATATAAATAAATTTCTTTTCATTATAAATTACCCAACCCATGGTATTCTGTTATAACAGTACAAGACAGAATCTTAACCCTCGTTGAAGTTAACTGATACTTGGAATGTCCTAGCCCCAGGTACCATCCAACCAATCCTGCAAGATGTCCAGGGAAAAAAACAACTCCCAATGTATATACTCCAGGTCTACAGAAACAATTTCTGGATCCAGGAGTCTATGTTTTAATAAGCTCTCTGAGGGTCAATCTTAAGCACTCTCAAGTTTGAGAAACACCGCCTTAAAGCAATTCTCAAACTTTAATGTGTGTATGGATCAACTTGGGAATCCTGCTAAGATGCAGATTATGGTTCAGCAGGTTAAGTAAGGAGTGGAATTTATATTTCTAACAATGTCCCATGTCATAGCAATGCTGCTGATCCATAGACCATACTTAGAATAGCAAAATCGTAGAGAACAGAGTCCATTGCTCTTATTCTGTGTACTATTTATATAATAATTTGTCAGCAATCCAATTTGGGAAGGAGATTATGTGATGTTGATGGTGGCGGTAGTAAATAATCAAACCACTGTCTGTGGTTCAATAAAATGCTGTGCATTTTATTTTAGAAAAGCGCATATCCTTCATGTTTATGCACTTCGATTTAGATAGTGAGTGCTGCTGGAAAATGTAATTGAGTATTTCCAGGTATCATTTCACATGATGCTTCTCAGTTTCTAAATCACAGCCTAGTCCTTAGAGGTCTATGGTGCTGGTTCTGGTCCTAATCACACAGTAAGGGCTCAACGTTAGTCAAGTCAGTCACTTCTCCTTTACTCAAGTTATGAAGACATTTACACCCAACTAATCCACAGGCTCATTATTCTTTATGGGCACAACAGCCTGCAAGACCAATAGGTAACAGTAAAAATAGAAATAGCCACAACTGCTACTAAGATAAGAATTTTCTATACACTGAAAGCAGTGAGATAACTGTATATCTTGCCACCAAAACAACAAATGTTTTCTTGTCTGTGAAGGCAGAAAATAAAGATTTTAATCTGAACTCCGTTCAACTGAAGCTTGAAAGCTTTCTGATCTCTTGGAGGTGCATCTACCACAAGACACAAAGGGAATAATCTGCGTTCTACTCCCAAATTTAGTCCTGTGATCATACTCTAGTTACTAAATACATCATTTATCATTTACCTACCTAGAAATAGAGAGCTCATCTTTCCATTTTATTTAGCAATGACAAAAGAAGCTAAACCATTTTTATTCCATCACAGGTTGCTTTATCTCCCCAAACTTAACGTTTTCCTATCTGTAAAATAGGGATACGTGTCAGAATTATCATGAAAATTAACAATAACCTATTGAAATGCCCAGCATCTAATGACTTGATCATGATTGACATTCAACAAAAGAAAGCCATTATGAAAAGACAGTTTTATACAATGAGAGTCAGAGAGGTATCTGCCCACATACACCCTATAACTCCACACTGTATGTAAGTAACATCCTGACATTGTGGATGACTCTCTCTTAGGACTTGGATTTGGTCAAGAAATGGCACTAGTCAAGTTATAAACTCTAAGCAGGAGATATTCTACTAAAAGTAAATTCATAGAAATCAGGTTACTTTCTGGCTACTAACACCATAATTTCTATCAAAAAGGGAGAAGCTATGGAGTCTTCTATTTATAAATATATACTAAATACCACTCATCTGGGACCCCTGAGAAACAGAACCAAAGACATTTCAACTTTTCTTTGCATTTTTATCTCGTTCTTACTGATACACAGAAAATTCAGAAATAGGACCAGTTTATAAGTTGTCCAAGAGAAAAGATATTATAATTAATTGTTCATATTCCTAACTTTATTGAGAAACATTCACACTTAGGAGATTTTTTTATCCAAGGAGAACAGAAAGTGTAGCAAAATTCACTGGGTATGTATACTTGTACTTTCTCCTGGAGCACAGTGACTGCTTTTCCATACTTTTCCTGGAGTCACTGTTTTATAATATAAGCATTATTTTCAACCCTGACTCACCCACAAAAGAAACAAACTAACCTGAAATGTCAAAGAAACACAGATATTATCACCACTAACTTCCTGATAGAGAAAAAATATTTTAGAACGAACTTGGCCTCAAACCTAACGTGAAGTAGTAGCTCGTGAGACTTCATTCTTCCCTTTTATGCATTCTCCAACCATTCTAAGTGCTCATGATGCACAAAGCACTATGGTGGACATAGAGGGGGAAAAAACAAGCTGAATCACAGAAAGATCCTTCCCTAGGGAATCTTCCTGTCTGTAAAGCTAAAACATGAACTAACTTATCTATATATTATAGACTTCCCCAGCACAACAAAAACCCCAGCTGGACTCTTTTCCAAGAGAGACATTTTCAGCAATAAAACCAAACTGCTTCAATGGAGGGTAAAAATCAACTATTTCTATTATGGCCACTCACTATTGTCAATTACAGTACACTATGCCATTAAGACTATAGGCCCTGAAGTCAGACAAGTTGCACATCTGGCTCAACAATTTACTAGTTGTAGTCCTTAGACAAGTTTTTTAACCTCTTTAAGAGTATCATTTTATTCCTCTGTAAAACGCAGATTATCAGAGTACCTCTCTCTCATGATGTTAAGTGAGATATCACATACAAAGTTCTTAGCATAGTGCTTGACCCAAAACATATAGCCAAATGCAATGTGTCTGGGTGTAGACTGGGGTAGGACTAGACAGCCACAGGTTTCCTGGAACCTGAAGAGAGCACAATAGAGAAGCAAGAGGAACAGGCAGAGTAAAAACACCTCAGACTTCCTATACCCTCTTCAGCCAATTAGAATCACCAAAATAATGTGTCTTTGCCTTGGCTGAAAAAGCCCCTCTATTATGGAGCCTGCCTGAGACTTACCCTTAGTCAGAATCCAGAAGAGAGTCTTAAGCATTTGTATTAATAAGCTCCAAAGGTATCATGCTTACCTAAGTTGGAGAACCACTGTGGAAGACAAAAATGTTTTATAAGTGTTCCAATATTTGTTTAGACACAATTCAGCTAAGATCTGATGCTTTACTCTTGAGGTCAGTAAAGCTGCCTCATCTTCAAAACCTCAGGATCACTGTCTAGAATTGCATCCAGAAGTCTTCCTAATGGAGTTCTTCTTGATTCCTCAGCAAGCCTGCCCCAAGGCTCCCGATAATCGTGTGGGAAAGGAGAGCCTCATACGGAGGTGCCCACACCCCTCTGCTCAGACGTCTGGCAAGCCCCATCTATGCTCACTCATCCACATCCTTCTCATCTCACATCTACACATCTCTGGTGGGTCCTTAACTAGTTTATCCAAGATGACGTTGCCACACTGCTTTCAAATACATTTATCATCAAGTCTGAGTATTACAAAAATTTACATACTTCAATTCTATTAATAATGTTTTTGGTGCCCTAGTATATACTGGTTAGATTTCTAAGCAATTAAAACATAAATTGTCTCAAAGAATTTGAAGAAACAAGAAATCCATCAATAATTCAAACTACTACAAGCATTTAATCATCTTTTCCAGGGAAAAGGGAAGAAAATCTTGCATTTTACTAAAATTTTTATGTGGTCAATTCAAAACATGAATACTGCAGGGGATTACAGTATTATTTTAAAATAGTTATCAAGGAGAGAGAAAAATATTTACAGAAAAACTATTAAAACTACTAAATAAATTTTTTATTCACCAGTATTCAGACCTCTCCAATTATATGAAATTTTGGGGGGAGGGAGGTATGATTAAAGAAGAACTACTCTACTTGACTTAGTAACAGATCTGAGCTAGCTGATCAAACAGATTGCCATCTGGTCAATCAATTGCCATTTGAAAGGCTGTTCTAAAAATATCTTCATGTAAGTACCTGAAATATCATCAAAATGTAATGACTTCTAATTAATTTATGCTAGCTAGCAGGAAACAAACTTTCAGTGTATACTTTAGATTCCCACTTATAATACAATTACCGAAACCCTCCAAGAGTCCCAAATTATTTCCCCGCAAAGAGACAAGTTAACATTTCCCAATTCTACTCACTTTTCCAAGAGGCCACTATAAACTAGTCTTGTGCATTAGGACAATCTCTAGCAGCCGTTAGAATATAGGTGAGTCCATCAACCTGCTTCAACTAGCAGTAAAACATACAAAAATATGCATTTTCTTATTTGCACAAAGTAAATGGCTGCAATACATAAAAGCAAGCATGTAGCTGGCTACTCACCAACTCTGAGACCTTCTAACTCTTCTGTGAAATGGACAAAACAGAATTCCCTACCTCACAGGTTACCGTTAGCCACATGAGAAAATATACGTAAAAGCACACTGTGAATCCTAAAGCAGTATGATTATTAAATAAGTAAAGAAATATACACTCTTCTACCAAAATGATATTCAAAGGCTGAAACATAGACACTAGAAAAATAGTGAAACAATTCCTTCACTTCAGCTGCTGTTTCTGAAGTGTCAGGCATTAAACTGGAGCCAAGATTCTCTAAGACGATACTCTTTCCAAAAAAACATAAATCAATGGGCACCAGATTGTATCTGTGAATCTCTTTCTCAGACTTGCACATGTAGATTATCCTACGAAACCTCCAACAAGTCAAAAGCAGCAAACAAGAAGTAAACTCAAATGGAAAAACTCCTGAGAAAACAGCATAATGTTTCGGGATGAGTCACATCCAGGTTTGCATGGGGAGGATGCAGACAGAAAGGCACGGTACATGTTCTTTCCGCACAAGCAGCCCCAGCCATCCTGGCTTCCACACAGCAGCAAGGTGTTTAAGTGACTCTGATCAACACAGCATGCTGATGATCCCAATGTACATTTGATTTGGCTCAGGATCGCCCAATCAAATTTGCTAACACAGTAGACTCCAGAAGAATCACCCATTAAAAACAATCCAAATACAGACTCTAAATGTGCAGAAGGCCTTTTGTGATCTCCGCTGGAGCCTATAGTATCTAACAGCTGCAACTGTGACTGTTCTAGCTAATTGCTCTCAGCAACAAAAATAAACAATCGCTCCAGGAAGAAGTCTGTACCCGCCAAATATTAATGAATTTTTTAACAGTCAGAAATCTCAAATCTTGGTTTAAATGCCTTGCTATTGCTAAAAGTCTCAAAGAACAAATGCGGGGTTAAGGGGACCCAGAAAGAAAGTCCTTATTTTATATTTAATTCGCTCCCCCTACCCAATCACCCCCCCAAAATGGAAAAAGGAATATGCCTTGCATTTGGAAGAATTTAAGCAATCTGAGATATTTTAACTCATGTATAACTTTTTAACATATGGGGGAAAAGAGTCGCACTGATTGGAGCTATTTTTAAAGTGCAGCTCTATCGTAAAAATAGACATTTACTCATAAGGATGCTTGAATAGAGAACAAGCCCAATCTACGTCTCATTGTTAAGAAAGGGGTGAAAAAAGGCTGTCGTGCTTTCTGGAGAGCCGTTTATGGTTCGCCTGTGATGTCATGGCAGGATCCAGGTGCACTCTAACGAGCAGCTTTCAGTCTCATCAATTCTTTTAAAAGGGCTCTTCTACCATCAGCTACTTCGCTGAGCACATGCAATAAGGAGCCAGTATTTACCCAGACCCTTGCAGGAGAGAACATCACTGCAATCAGAGACCTAAGGAAGGAGGAGGAAAAATTACTCACCCACAATTGGGTTCACCGTTGTCCTCTCCATTAGGAAAGAAAGCATTTTCTTCTGTGAAGAAAAGAAAGGGCAGAAGTAGTTGACTTATCAGTACTCTAGGACATCTACCTGTCTGTCCTCTGTCCGTAAGGAGAAAAAGTAGTTTCATACTTCTCCTCTCCCCATCCATGACCCTGCTGCACAGCTGAAGCTTGCAACCAAACTGCCCACGTAAGGCAGCGGCAAGTAGGCATTTAGGCATCACAACCCCAAAATGAGGTTTGGAGAGATCACCCCACTTATCACCTAATTTATCTTCAGTCTTTACAAAAGCCTGAAGGAATGGAATTGTAATGGGAAACCATGTAGACTCCTGATTTTTATACCTTCCTGATGTAAGGTCAGCAACAAACAACAAAAACCAGACAATTTTCATTTGATATGTTTTATAAATCACAAATGCATTATTCTATGTCTGTTAAAAATTTTCTTCATATACTCATAAGGCAAAATCAAAAAAGGAAAAACATCCTTATTAAAGGAAAAAAAGCAAATATGAAAGTTTAAAAAGTCTATGAAAAAATTAGATACATAATCATGACTTTAAAAAAGTGGCAGAGACAAAAGGTACTCACAAATGTTTTCCAGGAAAGGAATTAGTAAATTTTGACTTGTACTTTTTGTACTCGATAACTTTTCTACAGTGACTGTATTATTGATTGAAATCATTCATAGGGATGTAAACAATATTGAGTGCATCATACTAAAATACTATATGCACTTACCTATGTTTAATTTCTAGATACTATACATACCCTGCAAAATTTCAGAAATCTAACTCCACAAAAGGACACAGTTTATTAAAGTTAATTCAGCTTATGTTTTAGCACTTCAATGATAGTGATGGGCAAATTTTCAAGAGTAAGGAGAGCTGGGTTCAAGAACCAGGTCTCACACTAGCAAAGAATTTTGGAGAATTTTAACTTCTCTGGGCCTGGCTCACACATCTGCAAAATAAGGTGACCAAGGCCCCTGAAGTGTCTTCCAACTCAAAACTGAGTGCAAAATAGAAATTAAATTAGATCTTCAGCCTAGAAACATACCATGGTATAGAACAAACACCTGATACACATTTAGTCAAAAAATGGAAGTTTTTTTAAAAAATAAAGCACATATTTAAAACAGAGCTTCCCATCTTGCATGCTGGTGTGCTGGGCCTGGAAGTGGTTATACATGTGTCAAGATAATGGTCCTCTCAGGACAGGAGCTCATGACATGAAATAGTTGGGGAAGCACAACTTTTTAAACACACTACCGTTATTCTTTATTAAATTTCAAACTAAATTTATAAAATGTTCTCACCACCCTTTGTTTAGCAAAGACAGAATGTTCTCCTTATCATCTGGTACTCAGGTCATCTAATCTTAATACAGAAGATATGAACAGCAATTTACTTAGAGAAGGAGAAAGGCCTTTCTTACGCAATGTATGGATGCTACTTCTCTAAGAGTAACTCTTGACAAAACAATACTTTCAACATATGTTTCAGTAGAGAGAACATACAGCAGCAACCATTCTCAAGAGATGAAATTCTGCTGAAGAACATTTAATACAGTAACAACTGCAATTTCTGGTTCAACATTTATGATAACTACTTATCCTTTTTAATAGTAGTAACTCAGGGATTTTTTGGTGTGAAAAATCTGCAGTTTCTTGTAATTATTACTACCTACAACTTCACGTGTTTTGAGAAAGATGATGATCTATAACATGTATATAAAAGTATGGGGGTTTACTTTCAACACATGAGCTCAATGGTACTTCCTAATAAGCGCTTTTTTTTTAGGGCCCAAGAAATAAAACTGCATCTTTTGGATATCTGATCACCTGTATTTATGGGTAAGGACCTCCCTCCTCCATTCTCACAGCCGGTTGTTGCACCTTTGCCACAAGTGAAATAAAAAGCCCTCAATCCAGATAACAAAGCTACCTTGCCAACTGTGCTTCATTCCAAAGGGTGGGTCACCCTGAAGGTGGCTGCTGATCTTGTTATGTCTCCAAGGAGGTCCACAGATGGGCTGGTTGCTTCTGAAACACATATATTCAACTGGACAGGGATGATTCTCAAATGAGTATACAGTGTAAATCAGTGGTAGAGATAGCATGTGGCTATCAGCAACCTGTAAGTCAAAGGGCCAATAAACCAGTAAGCCCTTTCCACTGAAGGGCTTTTTAAACAGTCTTTCCTTCCTGTGGTTCTTCATTGAAATGGTTACCAAACGAGCTTCCAAACAACAAAAAAGATCAAAACTTTAGATTAAAAAAACCTTACTCATCTTGGAAATATCTGAGAAATATTTGGATTTTACCTACTATGGTGATGCTTAGGTGCTATGTAAGAAAAATGTAATATACATATCCAATGAAAGAATGAACCAGGTACTACAGCACTAGAAATAATGTAAACACTAAGGGGGGAGGGAAGACCACCTTATCTTAAATCATTGAGTTTAAAAGGCATACACTCTGAGAATTAGATGAGTCTAGTATTCTATTACTGGGGAGATTTTGTTTCTGTTTGATATTTTTTCACACACTGCCCAACAGGTCCCACATAGACGTCTCTTCTCGAAGGCGGCAATGTCGTTCCTAGCAAGTACTATGCCACTCCCCAAATCACATATAATCTATCATGGCAAATATTTTTAGTGTTACAACAGAAATGGGCAGGATAACAAAATTTGGATGTTTATGTATGTACTTTGTATTTCATTATGGACTCAAATCCCTGACTGATCTGAGATTTAACTAGTCATGGACACAAAAATATTTAAGGAACTCATGGGTCTATATTGAATATGACTTAATATTTTCATTTCCCAAAAGACATTGTAAGTGGAGAAAGGCTTATCTATGGCTTTAATCACAGGGTTCTCTTCTTGAATTGCCTCCCCTAGTATCTTTAAAATCCAATCTACTCTCAATGACCCAGCTCAATTGCTACCACTTCTGTGGCTCAGCATTTCCACCCACGAACCCCCTTCCCCACACACACGCACATTAAGAGCCACTCCCTTCCTCTTTTTAAATGTACTTTGTGCACAGCAGTCTTTTCTTTTTACCATACAGTTACTTGTGGATGTGGAGTAATCTTCCAGAGCATATGACAGACTCCAGAAGAACAGAGGTGTGTATCTTCCACACGTTTATGTCTGTATATACGGAGTATTTTCTTGCATTTGTGTCTCTAAGGTTGAAAAAGTAACACCTATGAGTGTTTTTGAAGTTCAGTATCAATTCAATCCTAACCTAATCTCTAGTTATTTAAAAATAATGTTAATGAGTTTGAGATCTTAAGATTGTGGTGCGTCTTAATTCAAAGTAGAGTAAAACCAGTCAAGCATAATTTTAATACTTTTAAAATCAAGGGTATTTTGCCATGTTAGTGTTTTCCAAATTGTCACTCCGTATATTATATTTAGAGAAAGAAAGACTATGCAGCCAAATTCCTCAATCAACTATTCAGAGATAGACAGTGTCTTCCTGAGCATTAACTATTTTTATTTTGCTTCAGAAAGGATTTGGACAACTTAATAAGTATGAGAGCATCTGAAGATTGGTGAAACTAAATGATATTGATGTCAGATTGAAAATTATAGAAATCAGCTAATAATACAAAAAAGGAAAAGAATCTGTAAGAAAAACAGAACAGATTCACTTTTTTGAGTTGTGACTAGGTTTATTAAAAGCATAGCAAATTAGCTTGATGACTGCTTCTGGACTCTCACAGCACTCGTGATACTACAATCTTGGCTGGGTGGCTCATCAATCCTCCCTTCTAGGTGACGGTTTCTGAGAAGGTAAGAGCCACATCTTGCTCATTTTTATACACCCAGGGCACAGCAGAGTAGATAGTTAACTTCCTGTTGACCAAACCAAAAAATCCTTCCATTTATTTCTATGAACCAGAATGGTGGAAAGGTTAATTTCAGTAAGGTCCATCCTATATCAAAGGCTAACTGTGTTAATGGTATAAATGTTCGATCCTTCCAACCTGAAAGGAAATGAGCCTACTTTGGGAAATTTTCAGAGGAAGAATGTAAAGAATGCTGCAAGTAGAGAAATATGGGCTATTTGTTGCAATGATAGACTATAAATGCTCTTCATCCAGTAATAAATTATGTATGATTTTATCATTGTTTCTGTTTCCTCCCACTATTTGAGCTTCCAATATAGTAACAGAGGCATAAAGAAGAAAACCACAGCCTTTCTTTTTTCTGCTCGATAAAAGGTATATGCATATTGCTCTGAAAGTATATTAATAGAGAACCAGATATTAAATTTCAACATACTTACTGTTAAAATACATGCATTTTCTAGCTAACCCTGTGAGTAAGTAGTTGGAAGTTTCTACTACAATTTATTTTTGATCCTCTTATAAAGGGTAGAAATCTTGCAATCTGTTTTTTTTTTTTTAAGGAAGGTTAAATTGTTACCACTTTTCCTCAAGTCAGATTAAAATAATGTAAAATGACGTTAAGATTATGAATTCATGTTGGCCACTCTAACACTGAATTTTGATACTGTTCAGATGATTTGCAAGCATAGGTGAAAAAGGCTTCTGAGGGAGAAGAATGAAATTTCTCCTTAATTACACCAGTTGTTACTACACTAACTTCCTTTACTGAGAATTTTTCCACTGTCTGCTCGATTATAAAAGAACTGCTGACATGCAACCAGTCAAAATACTGATAAAGCATGCAAGAGGAGAGAGGTGAGGGGAGGATGTTTCAAAGTCACAAAATTAGAGTATTAAATTCATATAATAAAAAAGGGAGTATGGAGATTTGAGATTAATTGCATGTTGAACGCAGCAGCAGCGTCTTGTCACTCAACTATACTCCTGACTAGTAGGTTGTGAATTCAGGACAATTACTTTTAGAATGGCTTTTACCAAAAAAGCCGACAGAAACAACAAAAGGAAACGATTTTAGTATACTTTGCTTAAAAAAAAAAAAAGGTACCTCATTATTATATTCAATTTTCTTAAGTTCTATAGAAGTAAAATCTTTGCATAGAAGAACAGCAAGAAATGTTTCCCTCCACAGATCTGTTAAGGATGTATTACAAAAGTTAACCATGTAATGTATGTGACATATCAACATGCTCCTGGCACAGTTCATGATTTCGATGTGTGCAATACACACCAACCCTAACCTAACAGAAACTGAGTTTCTGACTTTAGAGAATACTCTCTTGACAATATAGCACTTGTGCAACAAAATTAAGTTTCATACACCAACACTTAAACCCATGAGTCAATTCTTCCTGCCAGTGGAAGCAGAAATAAGTTACCTTCTCTTTGGTTTTTCCTTAGCTCAAGTAAATGTGTGAGGGCAATTCCCATTTGTGCAAAGGGTTAGAAGTTAAATCAGACCTACAGAACAATGTCAGTGTTCGATTTCCAAAAACTCTACAACTAGCAGATCAAAATATGTGCTCCTATCAGAATTATTTATTTAGTAATATTTGAAAACTAATCAGAAGATGTCATTCAGTCCAAAATTTTTTGCACGTTCTACTTCAATTAACTTGCCTTTTGGAATTCTTAACTTTAGAGATAACACTGCTTTCAACTAAAGCTCTGAGGGAACCTCTTAACTCAAGAGAGCAAGTCTTGTGTATTAAAGTGAGCACAGGAGCCCCCAAAATGTGTACAAAGACCTACTCACCACACTGTTCTTTCCCTTCAACTTTGTTTATTGATGTACTGAACATGAAAAAGTACAAAGAATCCAAACACAAAAGAAAACATGTACAGCCTCTTAAATACTCAACAGAATATATTTTCTATTCCAACAGATGTGAATTAAGTCATACTGTACAACTTCAAATAAATACCAGCCTTACATTTTATTAAGTGCTCTGATAAACACTGTAAAGTGAAGCACAATTTGCATGCCCTCTCATCAATGCCTTGGTTTGCTACAGTAGTATAGGAAAGAAGCATGTAGCTGCTGTTTTCCCGTGAGGGAAACCTTATTAATTTTTTTTTAAGTATATACACGTATTTTATTTTTTAGTGTTTTTTTTAAAACGCAGAAGGTTAACTCTGACAATCTAAATGCACCTAAGGATATGAGAAAGTGCTAAGCCAATTGATTTCTGAATAGCATTGAGTGGGTCAGCATGAAAACTCGCTTATTCACTTTAGCACGCGCCTCACAGTATATGTACTGTACTATACTGAAAAATTTTATAACTACAGTTTTAAATAATAAAAAATAAAACTCAAAGCAACTGCAAAGATAATGTACAACTATGTTATGCATAGCACATTGCCTGTTCTAAGGGGAAGCACGTGAGCATCTCAGTTTATACAAAAAGCAGGACGTAACTATATAGTTCTCAGTGCATCCTGATGAAGGCCGTTTTTTGCCTTCAGCTTTTTTGAAAATTTATTATAAGCTAGATGCTAATCAGAAAATATTTTGTATTTTTTAAAATTTCTTTCATACATGGTAAAGACTTATTTTATTATTTCCCCAAATAGTGGTTTAAGCATCATACAAAGTTAAATTTCAATAGCATACAGATATTTATGATTTTTGTATGAAAAATGTAAGGAAATTTGTTCAAAACCTATGGTTATACTCTTTTTTTTACCACAAACATATTTATAAACGAAAATGTAGCATCACCATAAACAGCTGAAGCTAGACTATCTACAGACAAAATTAGCAACAAATCTGATGCACTGTAAATTCAAGTCCTCAGGACAACAAAAGTGATTAAGCAAGACCTCAAGTAACAATGTTAATGCCATTTACAAAGGAAAAAACTGATACAAAAACATTCAAAACCTGAACATCACTTGGCATGTAAGGAAAATAAAATCAAATTAGCTGAACGGTTCATAAACACAAGGTCTTATTTACATTACACAAAGCTCAGGTGTTAGCCTTGAACGTAACTTTCAAAATACCTTCAAATATATCCAACTCAGATCACTTTTGCTGATTTGCTGCAGTACAAATCATGTGCAACGTCTTTTTTTCCTTAAGACAAAACAATTCTTCAAACAATACTGCAAGTACATCACTAAACACCATGAGCTCTATCTGAAGGGATTTCTTTAGGAAGAACAGATTTTTTTCCCCCATCTCTTGGTAATTTAAATTTCTTGCCTGCTCTTATATATTCTTTTGTAAATTTTTTTATTTGTTTCAAAATCACAAATCAATGTGAGCCACCTATCACATAATAACCAGGATGATCAGACACTCCACTGGTGATTACAAAAACGAAACCAGCAGTGTTTCCCCCATTGATTCTATTCCTTTCATACAAAGATCTCAAAAGTATTTTCTACATCATAAATCTTTCTAAATTTTCCAACCGCTGCAAATTTCCTGGTAAATTTTAAAAGCTCACTAGGTGTCATATGAAGAGATTTCTCAAAGTATTCAAGTCAAAATATTTGTTCCAGGACCAGTAAAAAGTTTCTCCAAATTTTCTTTTTTATAAAAATAGATGCTTTTTTTAAACCCACATCAAAGAGGCTCTTATCTCTTTGGCAAGGTACTGCTTTACGAAAAGTTCTCCAGTATTCTTACAATAAGCGTTTATAATGTAGCCCCCCCTTCCCCAACCCAAATCATAATTACAAAATAAATACTGTTTTAACTTCATAAATAAAAATGTAAACTTCAAAATACTTTTCATAAACAGACATAACAGCAATGCTTTAAATGTAAACCAAACACAAAGCTAATCAGAAAAAGGAAAAAAAGGGGGGAAAAAAAGACACAACCAACTGAAGAATTACAACACAAAGCCTCAATATTTACTCACAGGTTCAAGGCAGTTATGTAAAAAGAAAAGAAATGTCTTCCCTTAGCTGAAACACTTTAAAAGGTCCACCTTCTTCAAAGAAGGCAATAGAATGCAATGTGACAGGTAAAAACCCTGTACCTCTTGTCCATATTCAAACATAAAAGATATTTAAGAAGTTTTAATTCAAATACTAGCAATAAAAAATCTCACATATTTCTTAGGATGCTAAGTAGTCATTTTATCCCCATCTCAACACTGACTTACAAAGACATTTACTAATGTATAAAGTTTCTCTTAACTTGCCTTTGTTGTATAGTTTTCATATATAAATGGACTGAGGACAAGAGCTCATTAGGCTTTGTGCGTTTTGTTTGTCTTAAAGGAGACCTGCAGTACTCTGTCTCCTAGACGGTATCCATTGAGGCTAGCTATCGCCATGGCGGCCTCATCATAGTTTGTCATAGTCACAAATCCAAAACCTTTGCATTTATTGGTGTTAAAGTCACGGATGACCTTCACGTTGGTGACAGCTCCAAAAGGCCCAAACATTTGCCACAGGATACTCTCATCTGCGTCAGGAGCCAGGTTGTACACAAATATACACCACCCTGTTCCAGGGTGCCCAGGGATATTAATTCCAGCCAAACTGGTCATTCCATCAATGGTCATTGGAGAAAACCTACTAAACAAAATAGGAAACACACACACAAAATAAAAACAGAGGTTAGCAATGGACTTTCTTGTCCCTTTTCCATCCCCAACAATGTTAGTAATTCCCCTCCCCCAACAGATACGTACAGCTATTTGATGTTTCAACCATCTGCATGTGGCTTTGCAGTGACATGCTAGACTACTGAGGTATTAAGTTATGAAATGGCTATTACTTGCTGTATTAATCCACAATAGCAAAGAAATATATTTAGAACTGACTCCATGAATTAAGCAGGATTGGCAGGGGGGCGGAGGGGGAAATCAACACATATGTAAACATGCTATAACGTCGCAACGCAATATGAAACAAATAATGGGTTATTTAAAGACCAGGTGGCATCCAGTGGGATAAAGATATTCCTTGAGTCAATCGTGCTTCAAAGAGTAGCTTTTCATTAGGTTGTACATGCAAAATAAAACCCAACAAAAACTTAATGAGGGGTGTGAAGATCACTCCCAAATCAAAGAAACTAATCAGTTGTGGGAAGGGATTATGAGTATCATGAACCTCTATCATTACCTCTTTACTCCATAAGCCATATTGAGCAGATTGTCCAACCTGCAAAACACACATTTAGCAAACTTCAGTTTTTAATTTTTCCCCTTGATGTTAAAGAAAGCTGGGCTCATTACTGCCATCTTCCAAGGGGATATTTGTACATTAATTATATGTGAAGTCTTAAAACACTGAGTCTTTTTACATCCCTGAGAGAATGGGTATCCACTGCCATAGGATACTAGCTTTTCCAATGGAGACGGCTCCTCTCTACCAAGGTCAATGCAGGGGAAGTGGTGGTGGTCATCTGAGGATACCATTCAGAGAGGAAATGTGGAAGCTCTAGAAGAGTTAACTTTTGGGAAGTTCTAACTGTGCCATGTGTACCTACGTGCATTTATATGACTTTCAATTTTCACAACTTTATTGGTTCCTGAGGATATTAAGGCACACAGAGACTAACTGGCTTGCCTAATAAATAGTGGCACTGATATTCAAACTCTGCCATTTATAGAATTCTATAAATTTCCCTTCAATCTCCCAACTTTGAAGAATCAAAAATGTATAATTACAGGTAGGAAAACCTTACTGACAATCTCGCTAACCCTCCCATTTTTCAAATGTGCTCAACTGAGGTCCAGAAAAGGAAAAAGAGAGAGCCACTGCTCTAATGAGCAACAAAGCCAGGGGCTCAGATCTTGAGTCTGATGCTGTTTAAACTGTGCGGCAACCCCACTGGGATTTAAGCAGCCAGGCAGCAAACAACTTGAGTTTGTCTTACAATTTTTAAGAGAAAGTAACTGGGGTGGGCAGGGACTCTTTAAAACTTTCCACCTTTTTCCTATGTCAGAAATTAAATTAGTTTTATAGTATTTGATTCTTCTTGCTTTATCTATCAGCTATAAAAGGACCATCCTGATGTCCCAAGTTTCCACAGTGCTTACCAATTAATTACATTGTTTCGAGAAGGCAGGCATAACTTAAAACACAGCCACATCCATGCTGAACTGCCACAAGGCTCAACATTCCAAAGACAACCTTGGGGTGTTGGTGGGGGGTGCACAATTTTTTCTCTTTCTTTTAACACTTGTGAATGGTTAAGTTTGAGTGTCCAACCTGTGCCATCAAGTCAGGCTAGAGCACACATGTAAAAATAACTCCGTTTAGTTTTATAAAAGCTAAAACACATCTCATCTGGTCTTTCAGAATTGAAAAAAAATGTAGTCTTCTCACATCCCTGCCCCAAATCTCCACCGGGAATTTTGTGTTTTGTAAAAATTAAAAGAATGAACTGAGCTGATATAACACAAAGTGTAAAGGGAGAGAACAAATCACAATGACAAAGGATCTTCATCCATGTGTGTGTGTCTGGCCCGACTACCCTCTCACCGTAACACAAAGCACAGGCCTGGGTCACTGCAGGTTTATAATGAATATGTGATGACCAAACGAAGGCAATGAGGTCACTGAGATATTCACCAACTACTTAATCTAGAATGAAAACTACCAGGAGGACCGGCTAGGTAAGCATGTTTGCACACGCAAGGGAGAAAGCACATATGTGAAAAGAGCACATTATGTGGGAAAGCTGTGTTTTTTGCAGACGTGATGAGGATAGTCAAAGATGCCTTGCCCTTACATTCAAGAATAAGGGTCACAAATACTAGTAATAAAGAAGAACACAAATTGGTATCACCAAGTAATCTGATAAAACAAATTTCATCAAATTGCTGGAATGATCAATACAGAATGCACTTGGCATATGATACCTGTAGAACAGAACAGCCTATTGAGGTCTCCATCCAAAGTGCTAAAAGGCTCAGAACAAAGAAACACCTTATTAATTCACCCAAAATAGTTACACCATCTAAGCTCATTAATTGCATCCAGGTAGGGACTGTCACACTTTGCCACCACTCACTTAGGACAGCAACCAAACATCCAGAGACAGAATTTTCTTAACAAGTTTTCAGTATTTTCAAGACCTGCCCCCAAAACAAATTACAGTCACACATCACTTAACAATGGGGATATATCCTGAGAAACACATCATTAGGCAATTTGTCATCGTGGGAACATCACAGAGATACTTACACAAACCTAGATGATGTAGCCTACTATACACCTAGGCTATATGGGATAGCCTAGTGTTCCTAGGCTACAAACCTATATAGCATGTTACTGTACTATAGGCAACTGTAACACAATGGTAAGCATCTGTGTATCTAAACATACTTAAACAGAAAAAAGTAATGTGTTGCACTACAAGGTTATGATGGATATTATATCGCTAGGCAATAGGAATTTTTCAGCTCCATTACAATCTTACGGGACCACCTTTGTCTATGTGGTCTGTCATTGACTGAAGCGTTGTTACGCAATGCATGACTGTACATGCACTGAGGGAGAAAGATCTCATTCCTTGCCCTCCATCTCCCACTCCAGGGAGGAGGTCTAGGACTTCTGTACCAGGATCTCTGAGAACTCTCACAATGGGCTTCACATCTGCCCTATCTGTGAAATCCCATATAATACCATAATCTTCACAGATTTCTTCACTTGTCTCTCATTTAGGAAAAATTTGGACCTTTGGAATTTAAGCCAAGTTATCTCCCCTATTCCTTTCTCCTCCCCCATCACCAAAAAATGTAGTGAAGAGCATGGATCCTAAGAACCAGGGACCAGGCACTGCTGAAACCCCTGCCTGGTATGCAGCTGGGCCCAGAAGTTTTCCTTGCTCTCTCCGGGCCACACATACACATTTCCCATGGGAGCTCAGAGAAGGTAATGCGTGCTCCACATGGGCACCACATACTCCATCTAGTAGCAGTTGGCAAACTGTAAACTAGACAGTTAAAAGAGAAAATGATGCATGTCTTGCACACAAGGACCTTATTGCTCCCTAGAATTGTGTCTTTGGTGGGTCTGTCCACAGCTCAGTGGTATCTTTTGTATACAGTCATTTAAAAATGGAAGTCGATTTTTAAATGCAGACCAAGTTAGTGGCCTCCAGAATAACTCAGGGAGGGGTGTGCATGATGATGTACCACACTGTGGGAAGTAAATAGTAAAGTGTCCATTACATATATATTTTTAGTATTTAAAAATATTCTTTACTTATAAATACACTGCACCCGGTACCCTCACTCAGTCCCAACTGCCACATGCTTCCCTGGTGGAAGACTGAGCAGTCCCTCCAAGGACAGAGGTGGCCAGTGGCACCCTCACCTGTTCTTTAGTCTGAACATAATCCACTTTACAAACAACACATTCAGTGGATTTGGAGGATTAGACTGGATAACCTAGCTTTCATTAAAATAACCTTCACATACAGAAAAGGCAGCTTTAAAAAGATTTCTACAAATTAAAAAATCAGAATTGAGGAAGACACCAGTAAGAGAAACACAAATAAATAAGAAGAGTGTTGACTATTTCTCCTACTCCCAGTACAAGTTACATTATGAGTAGTTAGACACAAGATAATTCAACATGTCTCACATGAAGTCAGACGGAAATTCAAAATTAATCATTATTTTACAGATCTTTCTTTAAAAGGCATATTTAAGATGATAAGTAAATGAAAAATGAACCCAGCCAGTATAATAATTAGCAAGACATTTGATATATTATTTATTTTATGTTTATTTTCTATATTTGATTAGAGTTTATAAGTTAATGTATAGCCAAGCCCATGTACATATAAATTTATGGAAACAATATAGTAGGGGTATGTGTGCAAACATTTTTTTGGTCAATAGAAATATAACTCAGATGATAACTAGGCAATATTCTGAACACAACCATGTATCAAGTAGATCATCCCCATTTCAAAGCTAGGTGTTTAAAATAGAAAATAAAAAAAAAGGCACCTGCCTTATCTTTAAGAAATTTAGCTGATAGACTGTGGGAGGTGCTACATGCAAGTAAAAAGGAAATGTGAAATCAGTTAAACTCAGAAATAAAAATATAGAGAGGTTATTAATGAGCAAGAAAATAAAACTCTGAACCCCGCAAATAATGGTTATCAAAACCTCTCAAAAGCACCAAGACCTGCTTTGAAATTATCCACAGTAAGATCAACCTACCACCTTATCCAATTAGGTGGTATCATCTGTCCTCTAAGAAAGAAGGAAATTATTGAAGAGGAATAATACCAGTTTCTTCCAAAAGGAAATTGTAATAATGCAACCAGCACATGCCTTAAATGCAACTCAAGTGCTGATTTAAAAGGCTCCTTTAAAAATGCATAAAGGCTCATAGAAGCAGGCACACAGGCTATTAAACTAGATCACATTCAATAAAATTAAAGCTACTCCACAAAAAAAGAACATGAAATTTGGCTTAAAGTTTAATTTAGATATCATGTCCCAAGAATACACTTAAGGGGCTTGAATTATACTATCCATCCAAATAAATAAGGCATGTCTTATTTTGAAAACTGCAATTAAATCAGCATATTAGATCAGCAGTGCTCGTGTTAAAATAATTACCTAATTGTTCACATGGGTTGACTGAGCCATACATCTCACAAGCCCCCATTTAAATTTAACCCTTCTTACATGGATTTTAAATTTTTTGACCTTAAAGATATGGTATACTTCATGATTATTAAAAGTATCCTTGACTATTATTATTCTACATATAACTTGTATTCTCCAAACTCTCTCAACTCTCAGGTTACTAGGACAACATAAAAATACATGGTGAGACATTTTTCCAAGTGTTTGCTGTAAGGTGACAAACTTAAGGCAAGGGCATTAAAACACAAATATTAGGGACAAAATATGTGTTGTAAGGATTTAGACCTGAACTATAGAAAAGAGCAAAACACCCACAAAACAAGCAAATTCTTAATTCAAGAGTCTCTATGAGGTCAAAGAAGGTGGTTCAGCCTTTATTCAATGGAACGAGGAGGGTAAAAGAAAAATCCAGGTGGCCGGGCATGGTGGCTCATGCCTGTAATTCTAGGACTCTGGGAGACCGAGGCAAGAGGATCACTTGAGGTCAGGAGTTCGTGACCAGCCTGAGCAAGAGCAAGACACCATCTCTACTAAAAATAGAAAGAAATTAGTCAGACAACTAAAAATATATAAAAAAATTAGCCAGGCATGGTGGCGCATGTCTGTAGTCCCAGCTACTCGGGAGGCTGAGGAAGAAGAATTGCTTGGGCCCAGGAGTTTGAGGTTGCTGTGAGCTAGGCTGACACTACAGCTCTCTAGCCCGGGCAACAGAGTGAGACTCTGTCTCAAAAAATATAAAAATAAATAAATAAATTAAAAAAAATCAAAGTAATGACAACCAAGTTATACATATGGTATTAAAGAAAAAGGACCAAACACACATCAGGTTAAGCCTGAATTCTAGTAATAACTTCTTCCAACACCCAATCTGGATCAAACACCTTCACTGCCCACACCAATTAGGTAGAATTTTATTATCTGGACAGAGATTATGGGAGGAATGGGAAATGGAGACAACAGTCAGGAATCTGAAGGGAGAAGAATCATCTCCCAGTTTTTCTAAAACCAGGTTTCTCTTACACCTGACAACTCTCATTCTCTTCTTCCAAAATTTCTATGTATAGGAGTCAAGAAGACAAAGAATTTCCAAGTTAATGATAACATATGGTACTAAAAGAGAAAAACACAGAATGGGTAGAAGATATTTTAAAAGACATGAAAATTGACCACCAGAGCACCCCATAAAACTTTACCTAACCAGAAATAAAAAGCACAGAGTGTGCAGGCAGGGTGGCTAGGCGGACCCGACAGTGGATACTGCAGTCATCAACAGCCCAACACTTGAGTCACCCACATGCTTTGCCATTTCAATAAGCACTCTCCTGAATCCTGCCCTTTTCATTCCTTTTGCTCAATCTTCCTCAGAATTCAATCTTGATTCTGAGAATCTGTTTCACTTAACTATCATAAAACAAAAACGCAGCTTAAATTGGAGGGAAAAAAATAACAACTGAAACTAATACAGCTTCTAATAACATTTTATACCTTCAGAGTGTTAAAATTAAATAATAAATGTTAAAGAACTTTCCTATATCTGAGCTCAAAATTCTTTTCTAGGCCCCAAAGAGCTCTAATGTTCATTATGACAGGCTGCCTAAGAAATACCTGTAAAATTCCTTTAGGCTTGTTTGTCCTAAATTTGCAAAAAAAAAAAAAAAAAAAAAAAAAAAAAAAAAAAAAATCACTTAAGAAACATGCCATAGAGGAAACCCACAGGCAGAGCTAAAAAAAAGGGCATTGCGAGATTTTTCTCCACAAGGGCAAGCATCAAGCAGCCCCATCTCTGGCTGGCATCTTTCCCTTTAGTCTGATCACTACTATCATCCACCAAAGTCAAAGGTGGCAAAGGTTTCTTTTCTACCAAGGCTCTTTTTCTCACAAAGTTACAGAACAGAGTGAAGTGAATCACAAGGCTCAATCCATTGGGACCCAGTAACCCAGTTCAAATGTAGCCTTCTGACAGGACCACCTCTTCTCCCTGAGCAAAGGCCAACATAAGTAGGAAGTTAACATCATATTTATGGCAAATTTCCTTCTCATGCCTCATGTGACACAACTATTTTTTTAAAACAACAGATGTTTTGACTGATTTTTATCTCCATTTTCTTCAGCATTCTAAATACCTCAATGGAAAAAAAATGCAAGATTTAAGCTAGGAAACATGTGTAACTCCTTGATCTTATTATGTTATATCTGTGACTATGTTTTTGGTAATTAACTATTCTGTCCCAGGAAGAAAAGAAATAAAATTGATATATACTTGGAAAAAAGAAATTAGTGTGTGGGGTTAGATGGCATTCCGGCTGCAGTGTACCATATGGCCAAAAAGGATATTTTAAAAACGTCCTGGAAAATAAAAACTGAGTGACTTGCTTATGAAACCAGAAACTCTTTGTGCTCTGTTTAATTTCTTAAAGTCACTGTTCTTCTCATATGCAGATTAGGGACTTTTTTTTTAATGACTCCTGCTTTGGTTGTTACCCTAGGAGTAAAATAATACTTTAAAAATTAGAATATTTATACCTGTCAAAAAAAAGAGTTATCTTCTTTGGGCTAAAGCCATGGTCATTCTATGGACAATACAAAGGTCAACAAATTACCACCCACAGGCCTGTCACCTGTTGCTGTATGGCCCAGAAGCTAAGAATATTTCAAGAGTTGTTTTTTTTTTTAAAAAAAAAAAAAAAAAAGGAAAAAGACATAGATGCAACAGAGACCATGACTCATAAAGCCTAAAATATTACTATCTGGTCCTTTACAGAGAAGGTCTGCCAACCTCTAAACTAAAAGAAATAAAAAAAGGGGAGGAGAGGGACTGATTTTCAGAAAGTTAACACAGTCGCATAGGTTATATATCCTTAACGGTACATATATTATAAAACAAAGTAGCTGAAAGAGCTTGATCTAAAAATTGAAACTTGAGAATAAAATCTTATCAAGAAAAAAACTAAAAAGGGGAAATCTGAAGTACTGGAAACAGTTAAGACGACCCCAGCAATCTGCAGGTTAAAATTTCTCAACCTTGGCACTATTAATGTTTTGGGCCAGATAATTTGCTGTTGTTGGGGCTACGCTGTATGCTGCAGGAGGTTTAGTAGCATCCCTGGCCTCTACTCACTAGATGCTAATAGCACACCCATCCAAGTTATGCCGACATAAACACCTCCAGACATTGCCAAATGTCGCCTGGGGGGCAAAATCACCTCCAGTTCAGAACCACTGCTGCATGTTATCGGCTTTTTTTCCCCACCTTCAGTATTAGCGAAAGACACTATTCCCCAAGAAGGCTCTCTCTGTGCCCATAAGAAAAAGAAAGAAAACAACAATAATGATAAACGTAAACCAGAGCTCCTGTCAATAAAAGCACTGGACAGTAAACCTGAGCATTCTCTCTCAGTTTAGTAGCCGGGCACAAGAACTAGACCAGACTTACCTAAAACGCTGTGCCTGCTGAGCTAGCGGTCCTGGATACCTTCTGTTTGGAGACTGGTACAGCTGGGAAAGGATGGCCTGATTGGTTTTTTGGCTTGGATTATTAGCAAACTTTACAGTGATTGGCTCTGTGGCACCAGGAGGTTTCTGGCCATTTAGGCCTTTGATAGCTTCTTCTGCCTCAATCCGCTTGTCAAATCGAATAAACCCTACACCCCTTGATATGCCTATGGTAGATTTGAGTAAAGATTTGGGAAAGAGGGAGTGGAAGGAGAGGGGAGGGAGAGAAGAAAGGATAAATTAATTTTTCCTTCTCAAGAACATGTTCTTCACCCACATATAACATTTGTCATAAAAATCACACCAAGAGGAAAGTTTTACCTTAACTTCACTAGCAATTCAATCTATAAATCTCAACTTTGCATTTTTTTTTAAATGCATGAAGTCAGTTATACAAGCTGAGCACCTATTATCACGTGCCTTCCAACAAGCCCAGATGACAAAGCACACGGATGTCCATGTTTTCTCCCCTCCCATACACTCTCTTTAATAATGTCAACAGCATGTCTGAGTTCCATTTTTCAAATTGTGCTATTGGACAAGCAGCTCAGAAATTAAAGGCACCATAGTTCCCTTCCTTGAAACAAGGAGAACAGAAGCAAGCATTTGCTAAAAATGCTAAAAAGCTATGCTAAAAATACACACGCAGCAGTAGAAAGATATATGTCAGCTGAAATTTTAAGTAATATATTTGGTTTAATAATAATATATAGGATACAGGTCCTTTAATAAAAAGAGAGTCTACAGAGGCTCTTCTAGTTCTCTGAAGCTCCCCCATGCTTCTAACCAGCTGTACTTTCTTGGAGAAATACTATATGGAGAAAAAGAAGGGAAAGAGGACCTAGATTTTAAAAATAAACAAGAAGTAAAGCATCAAAGCTTTCTGGTCTCAGTAGCATTACTCCTGACTACAGAAGGTCACTCCCTGTCCCATATTCTCCCCACTTTGAAAGACAAGAATAGAAAAGCAAAGGGATGGTCAAGAACCTTTCCAGCTTAAGAGAAGTGGCAGAGGGAAACCCAACTCTTTCCCTTTAAATTAGGGTGCACAGGCTAGTCAGGGTGGCCACAGCTGGTCATCATGAGATAAGCAGTTGCAGGGAAATGCTTTTTGGCAAGGCAAGTAATTTGGTCCTGGCAGTACCAGTTTGGGACTAGAGCTAGAAAAGTATAGATGGCTCAGAGTACGTCAAGGAAGGAAAAAATGAGGGGTTACTGAGAAAGGTACGCTGAGAAAATGCACTAGATCATTGTGATTTGCAAGAACTTTAAAAAGAAATGCAAGTTTACTTGCTTTACAATTAATACTGTGTAAGGTCAATGGTTTTGAATTTTCTAAGGTAGACAGGCATTTTTCCATATATGCTTATCTCAAACAGCCCCTATCACTTTACCTTTTCTATGTAAACCATACCCATTGCACATTACCACCACCTGATGGCTGAAGAAGAAAATTGCAGGGTTTCATTTTTCATTTCATGGAAAGTAAGTTCACCCTGAAAGCTTTACATATGAAGATTAAATGGTGAAATAATACATCCTTTCGTGTATCCACTAGCTTTTATTGAGAATTAATAACTTCTGGAACTTAGCTATTCCATTAGAAAAGCATTAGATTAGCAATAAAATGGCCTCTACACAGGTTGAGTCACCTAAACCGGTAGTCCTCAAACTTGAGCACGTATCAGAATAACTGGTGGGTAAAACACCCATCCTCAGAGTTTTATTCAATAGGTGTTGGAGGGGGCCCAAGATTTTGCATTTCCAGCAAGGTTCCAGAAGGACGACGCTAATGCTGCAAATACGGGACTATATCTGAGAACTGCTGACTAAACCACAAAGTGGTGAGCTAGGACCACCTGTGATTCCACGTACTCAGGATAGACTGTCACTTAAGAGATGAGATAGGCTTTCTGTGTCACAGGGGAAGTGTACTCTCAATTCACCAAGACCTCATTGAGAATGAATGAATTTAAAAGCACGAATGATATAGATAAAAGGGCATTTTTGTTGCTTTGAACAAATTTATCTGGATTGCTAGGCCTAGATTTCTCTTTAATCCTATTAGCAGTCTGTGTGATACAGCACGGTGTGATAGAATGTATGAGTGCTAAGAAATAACTATTGCAGTTAAGAAGACTGTGTTTTACATACTCTCAACTTGACTAAATTTTCTCATGACAGCAAAATCTTCAGGCTATTCTCCCAGGCTTGTATAAAGTGGTAGATCTCTCTCTACCCAGAACGGTAAGGGTGGTGCTTCCTATGAACCCAATTAACAGAAGGGGGAGAGGGCATAACATGGACTGCTCTGATCAAATTCAGATTAACTAAATTGATCTTCACTTGAAGAATTAAAAATTTGGTCTCAGTTTATTCTGCAGTTAATGCACTGCTTTATTTTTTTTAAAAAAACTTAGACACTGCAGTATACAGTATGTCTTCAGGGTATTATCATTGTGGGGGGTGGCAGGAGGAGGGGGTCGAAAGAAACCAATAATAAAGAGAAAAGCTACCTATTTTTTTTTAACTCACAAACCTTAATGTGGCTGCTTGAGTTCAGGCACTACAGAGAATTTACCACCCCCAATTCCTTTCCATTTTTCTCCATTTTAAAAATGTTTCTGAAAGAATGCGTATTGCTTTTATAATAGAAAAATAAATCTGTACTTTATTTTCAAAAACTGTAATCAAATCTATATTGCTAGCTTTTCTTTAAAAGATTTGGCAGAACAGCTCCCTTACATATAAAAGTTTTAATAAACATCTTAGTCTTCTCATTGCAGTTTGGCTAAATGTTATATTAGGCACAAAATAAGTTTCTAACATTCAAAATTTCATACTCTTAATTACATATGCCTATACGGCATGGCATGGACCTGGAAAACAGCCTTAACAGCAATTACTAGTGTGGATACAGTGTAATCCTCCCTTGGAGGACTAGGTGTATATTGCTGCATTAGACGTTGCTTTTTTACAAAAATAAGATTGTTTATTAGGACTTTATAAGAGGGATGGGAGCTTTTTTCACACAGTGGCTTGGAAATGAAGATTATAGCATCTATAAATTTATTACAAGCCATGAAACAGGCTTCAAACCTGCACCTTCAGGGTGGAAATGACTCAAGTGTGCTCACTACACTCCACAATCTATTTTTGTGCATGCATATTTATGAACAATTCCAGCAGAAAATTGCATTTTCTGGCCCACATATACCTTTGATGTGTTCTACAGGCAAGACTGCTGTATGGGAAGACAGAATATTTCACAATCTGCCAGTCAGAAAGAGCAAAAGACTGTCCGGAGTAGCTGCCTACTTACCAGTGACCTGGTCAACAAGAATACGAGAAGTAATAATGCGTCCATATTGTGAAAAAAGCTGTTCCAACTCCTTCTGGGTCATTGTTTTTGGAAGTCCACTGACATATAAATTTGCATCTCTGATAGAAGCTGAACTTGGGCGAGCATAGGAAACCTGAAAAGGGGAAATAAAATTAGATGTATATGCACACTCAGTCACTTCTCTTTAGAAATTCAGACTGCTTCCTTTGAAAAGGAGCTTCTATCCAAGGGGAACACATAACAAACTCTGAAGTTAATACAAGTTAGGCGCCAAGTGCTTTGCTCATTTCTGCGTTAATTATAGACAAATGGAAGTGTCATTCCTCGGGGTGGAGTAGATAGTATTTACCCCTAGATGGTTTTGTTAAGTTCTCGAAACGAAGCAGTGGTGAATATAGCACAGTACTACTACTCATGGTAATAGGCTGTCCTCAATGGGGCCAACACCCTAGAATAGGGATTTAGGCCCAATCATTCCAATCTTAAGAATTCTAAATTCACTGGACACATTTTTGTTTTCTAGCCTCTCCCACCTGTGAGGGTGGTGGTGCTATGATTCTAAAAAAATTTACCATTCATCAGTAAATATGCCCTTCTGATTTATACCAAAATAACAAATCTATCTTCCATAAATTCCCAGCAATTTAAATAAGCAAATGAGCTATATATCCTCATTATTCTTTATCCATTGTCTTCTTGTCCACAAATCTTTTTAACCTCGATTTTCAAAAGGTCTTAAGTCCTTTTACTAACTTTACCTGCCATTTTATGTATTCTTTCAAAAAGCTTCCTATCTTTGGGATATAATATACAAAATCTTACAAGGATAAAAGACAAAATAAGTCAGTATTTATAATCATCATCCTTCATGTAAATTCCATGGCAGAGGAAACTACATCTGCCTCACTCATTGCGGTATCCTCAATGTCTAGTCAATGCTCAGCATGTGATAAATGCTGTAATATTTGGTGAGTATAAGCCTGTCCAATACCCCATTGATCCTGCAGGTTCACAACAGCTTACTGAACCAGAGGATTTAATGGACAGATCATCAAGTCATCTAGATCTCTTATCCCCATTGTAATTGATGGCTCTTTGCCTATAACCTATCTCTGCCAATATTTAGATAGCTGCAAATCTCATGCGCTATTCCTGACCACATTCCCTTTTGTTTATCTGTAAGCTCTTCTGGACTAGCCGACTGCAAGGACAGAAATCTCACAATATACCCCATCTTCCAGATTATTCATAAAAATGGCCAATGAGTCTTGCTGAGGTATCATGATATAATTACTTCTGCCTACTTATTTTACCCATTAGTATCAATCTTTAATCTAGTTTATTACAAAAAAAAAACAAAACTTTTTTCCAATTTACACTAACATTTAAAGTAACTCTTAGTATGAAACACCAAATATCTTCTCCATGATTTAAATTATGCCCATAGCTCTCTATTATCACTTCTTTTTGCTTTCCAGAAAGAAAGATGTTTTACACTTCTTCATAAAGGTCTTGCAATCTTTCACCCCTGCCCCAATAGCGTTAACATTTAATACTCTTACCCTTTATTCAACCAGTTGGCTCGTTAACAAGTGAAAATATACCTGTTATTCCAAAGGCTACATTTAGAAATCACACTAGCACTTCCCTGTCCTACAGAAAGAAGGAATTTGGAATAGCACAGAGAACAGACAGCTATTCACATACTACTCTTATTTCTCTATGCCTCAACACTTAAGGACAATGAAGACTGGGGACCTTTAATGTAAGTGAAAAATAAATGAAGGAAAATTTCAAATGATCAAAATAATTTAAATGAAATCTAGTCTGTGAGACTGCTATAAACTAATGAAACATAAAGCCACTGACTTATATATGCATTCAGTAATGTGAATAAATGAAAACCCAATTTCTTTTTCTTGAGTAATACAATTCTCAATTAGCCAAGAAAGCAAAAAAACAAAACAAAAACAACAACAACAAAAATCCCACCACTTGGGACCCACATTCACGTCTAAGACTCCATGGCTTTACTTTCATAGCAGGGAGCTCTCAAAAAGTCAGGCGTTACTCTGCTCCAGATCACGTGACTATGGCATTCCCATTATAAAGAGGCACTTCCCATAGGTTACAAGATAAGCACCTATAGTCTCAAAGGAGGCTATAACTTCCAATGAAGCAGGCAGCAGCAGAAGCAGGCAGCCTTCACATGGGAGCAAGAGAGGCAAGAGGCAGTGAACAATGGTTAAAGATAACATTTCTCTAATAGGTGTACCTGTCCTCAAAAGTAGACTGAATTCATTATGGGCTCTGTGAACTTGGGACGAATTATTAAAGCCTATTACATAATTATACCTTCTTTGTACAGTTATTAGGAATAAAGAATTTCTAATCCACAACGCCATCTCCCACACCCTTTCAGGAAAAAAAGACGTAAGGAAGGGTAGCTGCCCGCCTCCTTCTCCCAGACAGGTGTTGCAGGCCTCCCCCCATCCCTTCCTTTCTTGGGATTACAGCGGCTCCCTTTCCCTCCTTCCTTTAGAAATGCTTAGTCTAAAAAGCTATGTGACAACATTATAAATATTATTTACCTCTACATCCACCTGAAAATGCAAAGACCCAGACCATTAAAGTTGAGAGTAACCTGAGTCCGTGACAGTGTTCTAGAATAATTTACTCATGCAGTGACATTCACTGCTTTGTGCATTTCAGATGAGTGTGGGTGGTGTATCTTAAAAGTTATCCTAAAATATATTTAGGAAAACGGGTTTATATTTAGTGCTTATATAAAAGCTTTGAAAACATACTTGGGTCAGTTATTTTTTTTTCCCCAATGTCCAGTCTTCAGTTCACACTGCTTCTTTAATTCCCAGCCACGTTAAAAACACTCTGAGACAAACCTTCTCAAAACAGCATTTTTCAGTAACTTTGTCAAAGAACCACTTTCTACTACTACAGGCAGGACAAAGGTGCTTAAATTTATATAAACTCAGGGTGGTAATGATGTTTAATACTAAACTTACATTTAGGGGCTTTTAAGACTTCACCATTTACAATGCATTTTAAAAACTACAGTATTTTGTGTGTGCCTCGCAACAACTCCATGAGGTAAAAGTAGGGTACAAATTAGTATTTTATAGCTGGGGAAACAGGCACAGACAAGGTAAATAACATGACTAAAGTTATACACAACTAGTGTTGAATTGTAGATTCAAACTCGGATCTTTTGATTCCGTGTCCTTGGCCTTGTCATCCAGTTTTCCTTCCACAATACCACACACTGCGGTAATGAGCTTCTCAGTTCCCTTGTTCTAAGAGTTTGGAAAAATTAAATGAATCACGGCTATTTCCTAAACTCACAAACTGAGCACAGACACAAAACAGGATGTCACTAGAAATGACAGTTAAGTCAAAAGTTATTTTATTTCACTTTCCATTAAAAGTAACTCTTCCTAAAATGAGTGGCCACTAATTGAGATTAACCAGAAAAACTGCACATCATAATTAGAATTTTGAAGTTAATTTTTCTTACATTCTAATTCTTAGAAACAAGCAATGCCATCCCCCACCCCCTTCCAGGAAAGAAAGACGTAAGGAAGGGTAGCTGCCCGCCTTCTCCTCCCAGACAGGTGCTGCAGGCCTCCCCCCATCCCTTCCTTTCTTGGGATTACAGCGGCTCCCTTTCCCTCCTTCCATTATCTATGATATCATTGTCATCAACATCCTCCCTTCCAGGAAAACAAAACATTTCTTCTTCTTCTTCCATCTCAAAGGATTATAAATAGAAAATGTACTTAGACCGAAGTGGGAAGAAGCCCTGTTGTGAGATAAGGACCTGCACTTTGGAGATTCAAATCAGTTTTAAAACCAAATTTAAACCAAATTTTGTAATGACAATCATCAGTAACCTTCTCTATTCTCATTTTTTTTTTCCCCCTGTGGATCTGGAGCTTGTACAGGTACCTTGGTTTAATACTCACCTAAAGAACCATGTAGGGGCTAATAGTCAGCTTCAAAGGGTTAAGTATCTTTGTGGTTCTTCAAGACTAAATTCCCTTGGAGAAGACCCAAGAGAGGTTTGCTTTAAATGACAAATTCTGTATCAGAAATACTTCAATACAATGAACTTCCAAGTATAACTTCCTACCGGGGTCAACATAGCTTCTTCCTCCACCTGCAAGCTGTTCTCTAATCTATATTCACTGGATTAATACATGGGTTTGGATTTTCACTGCCATTTAAAAACAGATGAATATTCAATGCCTGAGGAGCAAGGTTATGAAATGTCAAAACTACTAAGTGAAGGATCTAATTTAAGAGGCAGCCAGAGAGTCTGCAATTTAAATATTTAAAGATGATACAAGGAGTACAACGCTGAACACCAATCTACTCCAAAGATAGCAATTTAAAACCCAGGTTTATTTTCGAATTTCTCACAACCCTACAAGTGATATAATAAACAAAGACAAGCAATATTGAGATTATATGAGAGGAGAGAAAGAGAGGCAGTTAGAAGTAACAGGCAAATAAATGCTCTAGCCAATGGCTTCTCAAATTGTTCTTCACAAATGAGATTAGACTGGACAAAAAAGATAAAAATAGATTTATCAAAGTAATTAGGTCTCAAAAATGGAATAGTTTGAAATACAGTATATTCCTTGTAATTAAAAACTCATTTCTTCATCAGCAGCTAAAACTAATTATACATTAAACATGCAAAGATGAGTAACACATAATACTAAGAGTGGGCTATCAAAACATAAGTTAATAAAAATACACAGAACTAAAAGGAACGAAAATATATTATGAATAAGAATTTGTAATTTATTACATGTACATAGTAAAGTTTAAAATCTCAGTACATCACTTTCAATAGAAGTCCATTTAAACACTTTTGTCCAAACACACAACTACTCTCATTTTTCTGATTCATCAATGGGAAGATTAGTGACAATGGACATTAATATCAACAGATTAAAGTGATAAGGTCCATAAATGATCAAAGCAATTCCTTCTTTTTTAAACTAAGAGCATTTGAAAAATCACCCACTGACAAGATCACCATTGAACAACTTTTATCACTTGTCAATTACTGACCCAGGACTACAAATATTAAACCTAAAAATTAAATACTTGCCATTTCAGACTTTTTTGAAAAGCTCCATTCAATCTTTCCAGCTGAAAGGAGTGGATAAGGTCATAGTTATGACTGTTTAAACTGAGTTAACTGTTGTTAAAAAAAAAAAAAAAAAAAGAGTCTTGCTTGATAGAACCGTCCAGAAAACGACACTATCATTAAATAAAAGTTGGCTATGGTAGGCAGTAGGCAAAGGTCTCGTGAGAGAATCATGACTACCTAGGCAGTTGGATACACTGGACCTTCCAAAAGACCTCAGAAGTAAAGTACACAGAAGGATGTGATCTCTAACCACAATTCAGGCCACAGACTTCAAAATTCACCCAGAAGGAAGACATGTACTTTGATCCTGCTTCTAAATGCAAAACCCTACCAAGAAGAGGTTTCAAATACACATCAAGGCATATGCGTATCATAGACCAAGATTAAATTTTCAGTAAGAAAGGGCATATTTTACAATGGGTCAAAAATGAGTATGCCTGAGAGGATAATAACAAATTAAAGATTAGCTCCAGCAGAGGTGTTAAAACTAAAAGAAATAATCACATCTAACAGGAAGGCCTAAAAAAGCTATTGGTAGGGCAGTTACCTTTAATGAATATTCCAAGATACAAAATTTAGACAACTATATCAGTGGAAAGTACATATGGAACCTCAAATTTTATTCAGACTGGACTTAGTGAATGTTTTAAGACTAAATAATGATTGCTTTAATTCAAGTGAGAAGTTCAGAGATAGTATGAAATACATTTGATCGTGTTATTCTTTGCTTAAAACCCCTCAAGGGCTCCCTAATGCTTTAAGATTTTCAGTTTCTTAGTCCCTTATACATTCAGGGCACTGGCTACCTTTTCTATATAAGCGTACACAACCTTCAGTAGTTTCCACAAAGCTTTCTGTTCACTTCCCCATGTTAGTATGAGCTGTTCTTCCACCCATCTAAATTTCAGTCATTTCAGACTCTGCACAGGCATCACCTAGTCCCTAAACTCAATGCCCATCAATCGTCTCCAGTACAGTCTGAGTTAGGGACCTCTTACCTGAACCCACAATGCATTAAATGCTTTGTTCTCTTAAAAATGGACCAATCCAAGGTGTACTTATCTGTTATCCTATCTTCTGATTGACATAACCCTTTGAAATAAGAAACCTTGTCATCGCACTACTTTGTACACCCTGGTATCTACAACACATTTGTTGTAATGAAGATGATTTATAATAACATACTAATTTTAGAGAGTTTATTTTTGAAATCTTGTTTAAAAGTTAAGAGAAGCCACAAGCCACTTTGTAATGTACCAAAAATCATAGGTTATGGTATTTTGTGCATAGACTAGAATGAAAATTCCATTAAACATTTTTTAAAATAACGTTTCATTTCTCAAACGGAGATTCAAGTCCCTGGAGGCAACAGTCTCTGACAGAATAATATGTTGCTAGCAGGGGGAAAGTCTTAATTTTGGAGCAAAAAGAAAATACAGTGATCATTTAGTCTAATTTCTTTATATTTAGAAAAGAGGAAGGACTGAAGCACAGAAAGGCAAAGTGACTTATCCAAAGGCACAAAGCAAAATAATTGAGTGTAGCATTCATCAAGGGGTTTTCCATTATACCATTATCTGCGACACCAGTATTTGAAATCGTGAAATGTTCTTATGTAATGCCAGTTATCAGGAGAATGATCAGATATTTCCAAAGAGATACCAGAAAAGATACTGCAAGAAGGTTTATAACCTTAGCTTTGCAAAATAAAATATTTTCTTATATACACATAAAGAAATATGAAACATATCAAAATGAAGCGTTCTCGTAGGACAGTTACTATATTTCTTCTACCAGTAATGCCTGAGAATTATTTAGGAGAGTCTAAATAGGCTGTCCTGATTTACATTTTTACTTTTTATTAAAGTATAATTAGTAGATCATTTCTGCCCTTTTATTCCTGTTCCTAGTAAACTAAGATGTAATGTAAGATCCAATACATTTTCAGGGGAAATAGTAGAAATAATAAATGGACATCATAGAATAAATCCTAACTCCAGATTAAGGTTATGTGTATGTTTCTGCATGTAGGATGAGTTATAAATTACTATGCAATAGTATGTTTGAGAAAAATCTAATTATATGGGGTTGGGGAAGAATGAAGAGAAAAATCAAACTACGAATCCTGAGACTAGTGTTTTACACCAATAAAAATGTACCTATAATAGAATCTTTTTGATATTAAGTATTTCTGTCCTTTTTAAAAATTAGATGTCATTTAACAGAAAGGGAAAATAGCAACTAGATGTTTACACTAGAGAGACTTCTTGGCTTCCCATCATTTTCAAGTCTTAGTGCAAAATCATTAAATAAAAGTCAATGCAGTTGATCTTAGCTTCAACTTAAAGATGAAGCTAAGAATAAGTAATGTCCTAAGAATAACTAATCATATAACCTTGCTAAAGACAATACTAAAACTACCAAATAGCCACAGAAAAACAAGGTATGATGGTTGTTATTACGCAACTAATCATAAACTGCAGACTTGCACACATCTTTAACTCAGCCTCTGAAAAACTACACTGAGCAAGGTTTACTAAATGCTATCTAAACAATTTCATATATGTGTATCACTAAATGAGAGTCTAAATAGGCTGTCCTGATTTACATTTTTACTTTTTATTAAAGTATAGTTAGTAGATCATTTCTGCCCTTTTATTCCTGTTTTTCCTTAGTTGTAGTACACAGTCAGTTTAACAAGGATATCTTGTGCTAGGAAAAGGCAACTGGGGTGTATGGTAAAGATTCCTGAAATGCAACTTAGGCCACAAAAGCCTTTCAAATTCCTAAGTTCCTCTACAGGTAAAATAATAATAATAATAATAACAACAACAACAAAAAATAAAGTACAAGTAAAAGCAACAGTAGTGGATATGGCATATAAGGAGTGGGTGGATAAATCAAATCCACTATGGTAGTGGAGGTAAACTAGTCATTCTAGAGGAAACTGTCGCTACATATTTCATTTCCAGTCTTGTACCTTCACTTAACCCATACAAATTTGAGAAAGTGATTGCATTAAAATGGCATTAAAAAATAGGAGTTTCAGCTGTCACCACCAAAGAGTCTATTCCTATCCTCTCCGCATTAGGAAGTTTCCATAAATGGTTAAGAAAGCTAACTCCCTTACTGTTAACTTTAAAAATGAGAAATAAGCCTATATTTGGCCACCTAATCTTTAGAAATATTAAGTAACAGGAATAGGCTGGAACTGAGGCAAACATGAGTTAGTTTAGTACTAGGCCACAAATCTTACGAAAAAGCAGAAGAAAATGCATTACCCCTGGTGAAGTTCTGGCCACAACGGGGCATACTACGAACCAGTGACCGGAGTTGAATGTTTGAACCAGACCCCTCCAAAGTTAAGGAATAAAAACACAGGGAACACAATCATACAGAGCCATGTCCAGCTCTTGGTTCTGTCATTTACCAGTCAAATAACTCTAGAATAATTTCCTTACATCCTCTGAAACCTCTATTTCTTTATTTGTAATTTGATGTTAATGATAGTACCCATCTCATGGGGGCCTTACAAGTATTAAATGGAATAACAGAACTATTAGCACAGAGCTGTAGAACCATAATTTTTAATCATAATAAATATTACATATACATCATAATAACACAGATAATGACAGCCCCTGAGATTTAATAAGTGTTTACCACGTGCCAGATACTGTTCTCGACATGTTACATATGTTAATTCAACTGATCCTCACAACAAGTCTATGAATTTGATATTATCACCAATATCCCCAAATTTACAGAAAACTCAAACATTATTATTATTATTGAGGACAGATAAGACACAGAGGGAGACTTGGCACACCATGTATGCACTTTTAACATAAAAGCTGAGATTACATGTATAAGGCTTCTTCTAATTTATGGTAATTATTATTAAAACTAATTCTTGAATATTTCAGGTATTTTGTAAGATGATGGAAGGTGTGTTGGAAAGCCTGTGTGCGGCTGAAGTGTGAGGAAGAAGGTTGCCTTACTGTCATGCCCAGAGCCAACATCTAACATCTTTAAATGAGATGACAGAAAAGCCCCACTTAATTCCATTTGTCCCATCAAACTATTACATATTAAATTCTTCCATTTCCTCATTCTCTCTTGTAGAGCCCTGTTAAAGCTTAAACCTAGTAAACTAAGATGTAATGTAAGATCCAATACGTTTTCGGGGGAAATAGTAGAAATAATAAATGGACATTATAGAATAAATCCTAACTCCAGATTAAGGTTATGTGTATGTTTCTGCATGTAGGATGGGTTATAAATTACTATGCAATCAGCTGCCTAATGATTCAATGTGCTTTCCCAATATTAAAAAAAAAAATACTGAGGAGGCTGCACTAGCAGGTAGCACTAGAAAACTTTCACTTTAGATACTTTCATTAAATATACCAAGATGACATTAGAGAGACTTAAACAAAAATCACAGTACTTAGGCTTCTTAAATACTGCACCAGACTGCCTCAAAGCTTCCTCCCAAGGTTAAGAGTATTACAATTCAAATCTTTTATATTATTAGGGTTTAAGTTCCTAGAGGGTTGAAACTAAGTCTTACGTGTATGCCTTACAGTCCCACCCACCAAGTAGGTACTCTAATACCTGTTGAGTGGATATAGTCCATGGCCTGCGCAGAAGTTGTTTCTGAAGTACCTCTCAGGCAAGATGATTAGAAACTGTGATATTTGCCCAAACAATCTGGCTCCTTATGCTTCACTGGAAACAATGCAGGTTAAACTAGCTTATAAAAAATACATGTACTCATCCAATTCTTAGAAAGCTATTCTCCAGTAATGGCTTCTTAAGGGTTCTTTTGCAATTCTGAAACTTGATCAGATGACATCTCCAAGAGAAGCCATACCATCAAGATAACTGCCATAACTTTATCACCAAAAATAAACCTGAGTTATGACTTGTGTAGTATTTGAATATCTAGTATGTCTAAGGCACTATCAACAGATTAAAACGCTGATTTAGGAAATTAAACCTAAAGAATGACTATACACTGACTGGCCTAAGTAAAGTGAAACTGTTTAAGAATAAAAGTCAACCAGTATTGGTTGGTAATGTGGAAAAAATTCTCATCAAGCCAATTCTGGAAGATTAAACATCCTAGGGCTTTCACATACTCCTTCATCTAAGGTCTGAGAGAGAGATATGATAGATGAAGACACAGGCTGATGGACAATAAGTAGAAAATCTCACATAAAGGTATATCTTTAATTAAATCTTCATGTTTTGTAGAAAAGAAAAAGCAGATTAAGTCCTTTACACATTCTTCATACAACCATATTTTCAATGTGTAGTGGCACCTACCAGGAAGTGACATGAGTTTTGAACCACCTACCCAAAGTTAAGGATGGCTTAAAAGAAGAAGGAAAAAAAAAAATCTCCAGAAAATTCTACTTTTAATTTCACTTAAGTTGTGACTTTTTCCATCTTTGAGTATATAGCGCAGTTCTCTGTTCTTTCTTATAAGTGACAGATAGAACTTCCTCACGCAGAAGTTACAAATAAAAATGTGAGCATTTTGTGAGGTGCTCTGAAGACAAAGATCCCTTTGCCCTCAGAGAGCAGACAACCAAATAGGAGAGAAAGCGAATGTGCAGTAAAAAGTAAGTGCTTTTATGGCCAAATAAAGCTTTATGAATGACACGGGTACTGGGCGGTGTAGGCAGAGAATGACCGAAGGCATGGAGGATCAGATTTGCATATTGAAGGAGGAAAAGCCCAGCTAAGCCAGAATAAAGATTTCTGTAGTATACTGATAACACTGGAATACTGAGTTAGGGGCAGATTCTAGAGCCCTTAAATGTCAGGGTGAAGCTTTCATGAGCAGAGGAATGACAATCTAAATGTTGGGAAGTATTATCTGACAGAAATGTATAAAAGAAGAACATGAAGACAGTTTTCCCATCATAACCTAGCTAAGTGGAACTGTCAAATCAGTGTGATAGTAAAAAAAAAAAAAGCTAATTTATACACCATCTACAGTAAGTTTCCCTTTGTTCTATAACTAGAAAAAAAATCTGCTTTGCAACAATGTTGGTTCAGATACCCAAGTCATCTTTGACCTACTAAACAGTAATGAAAATATAGTGATCCTCTCTTCTGCATACACTAAATACTACATAGAGAAACTTCATCTTGGTACCACTTGTAAATACCTTAAATGAGTCCCATAGGTCACCATGGATCTTTGCAGAGCAAGGCAGATATGTTTCTATGAGCACAAATGAATTAATCTACCCAAAATTCATTCCTACAGTTCCTCTTATAAATTAGGTCTTCACTAAAAAGGGATAAATGTAAACTATGAGATGTTTCATCAAATTTTCCTCTCCATCTTTTTTACAAGGTTATTACTTGACAGAAGAAGTATGTTTTATAGTTTTCAGATATGTTTCTCCCAAAAGGTATACACTGTGTAAAGGCCTCTGTGCTTTTGGATGAGACACTCCTCCACGTGTAAAACCCTTTTTCTTTCTCCACCTGATAAACCTGTCTTGGAAAACACTATCACCTTTGAAATCATAGCAGAGACCTCCAGACAGCCAGTGACATATCCATTTTCATTGCACTCTGCATTCACTTATCATACGTCCAAATAATGGCCATATAAAGTGAAGTGCTGTCTTCCCTGCCACACAATGGCATCTAGGAAAAGACTGCCTCTTATTTTTACACTGTTTCAACATTTTAGCAAAGCTAACTGAAAAAAAAAAAAAAAAAAAAAAAAAAAAGCTAACTGGCACACACCAGACACTAAAAATGTTTGCAGAATTAAATACCTAATTACTGACAGATATTCCCTGTCCAAGACTGTATATAGCCAAGATTATATAGTCTTATAAAAACAAATATAACTTACAATTAAATATATTTTTTTAAATTTTACATTTGTTCATCCTTGCCCTTTGTTTGGCGTGGGGAAGAAGCACATGCATGATGGACATGAGTAACTTTTAAAGCTAACGATCTTCCCTACAAATGTGGAGCCTGACTGCTAGTCTTGTTACAGTTCCATATAATATAATAAGGTTCTAAGGGAATGGGAGTCTTGAACGTGAAATAATCACTTTTACTAAATTTAAAAAATTATTCCTCAAGCATCCAAAGAAAAATTCCTAACAAGTAATCTTCCTCTTAAACAAAGGACAAGATATTCTATTTCAACAATGCCCCCTCAAACACCCATTTTAAATTTAAAACAAAATCTGCAAACCAGGCCTATATCATTAAGTAAACCATATGATATCCCAGGATTTAGTGTTTTGGGGCCTGATTTGACCCATTTGTCAGGGATCTAATATAGAGGCACCCATACATGTACATATACACACAAAAAAGTTACAAAACCAACTCACTTTCTTTCAAGGGTAGACTATCTTTGGTAAGCCTCAACCAGTTGAAATTGTGTGCCAGCTATTTGAAAAAAAAGCAGTAAAACAGGAAACATTTAGGATTGCCTATGGCATTTATAAGGCTGAGATGGAAATTTTTGTGAGACACATCTGATAATGGGGAAGAGGGGGAGGATAATGGAAGTGTTAGTAAGAGCCCTCCACACAGAGCCAAAGGAAGTTTTACCTACATATATTTTGTGGACCTGACATAAGTTATACAGCTATGAAAAATGTATTCAATACATCAGGGGATAATCCCTGAAACGTTACTGAGTGTTTTATGACTTTAAATCTACCAAGACATTTCTCTCTCTACATGATTAGACATTAGAGAATAACCACAGGGAAAGTTTTTTTTAAAATGAACTGATTTGCAACACTAATAGTCTCATTCAAACGTGATCCTTCATTCTCCAAATATCTATTAGACACCTGAGCTATATATTCCCCCAAACAGCTTTAACAAAAAATAATTACTGTATTCCTAAAGCCCTTTATGTGACAGTTGTAAAGATTCTACAAGTAAAAGGGTTTTTCAGGAAAACATGGACAACTGTCACAGTACACAACAAAGAGACTGTATCATTGCCATTTACAGAACTCCTGCAGAAATTTAAAGAGGGGGCAGTGGGGAGAGGGACAACCACCTTTATCTTTGTTCCAAGACAAAGTGTTCTCCTGCTTCCGATCTGCGGAAGCACCTTGAGAATCCCGTCCTGAGGTATTTAATTACACTGAATGATCTGGCACCAGGCCCTTTTCCCTGGGTCTCGCTGATTGATAGCATCAATAACACTCACTGGCTGTAATTAAACCGCCAAATAGTATCCCCTTTGCCACTTGGTAGATCAATGTTCTTTAATACTCAAAGAACAAAGTACAAAGGTGAGAGGGATGTTTTTACCCCTCACCTTCACAGTTCATTTGACTTTGTGCGCCAGGATAGTTTGCAGACAATGCATATTTCACAATTCCCCCAAGACATCACTTAATGAAGAACACTAAGAAAAATCCTTGGTTTCTTATTAATCCATTTTTGCAAATCTGAGCAGGGTAGAAAACATTCTAAGCCTTTTGGCAAGAGTATTACACTGCTTTCAGGTAGCCTTGGTGACAAAATTTAGTTTACAGGTCAAAAGGTTTTAAATTAAGGCTGCATATAGCATATCAGTTTTTTATTTTAAAAAATTAATATTCAATGTGTGGGAATTCTGATAATAGAGCAAATTCCCATTTATTCAGGCCCTGGCTAGAAAGTTCAAATATTAAGATACTGGGGAGGTTTGGAAGAGGGGTGTGGTTAGGAGCCTATACATATGAGATGAATTTTTACTGAATTGTAAAAACAACTTTCATATTCTAAGGAACACAACCATTTTGGATCATATAACTCAACTCCCAATCACTATAGTATGAAACACTCATTTTTACAAGGATAGGCCATAAAGAACCATCCTACAAATTCCGCAAATACTCTCAGCATCAAATAATAAATTATGCTAATGTACTCATAATGCTAAAGTATTTAATGACATACAAATGCTCTGAAAATGCACAAATTGTGTGAGAGAAAATACATATTATTTCTTAGGTAAATTCAGCATTATATTCATTAAAAACACAATGGTTAATCCCAACTATTTAAGATATCATGATATAACCCACAAATGAAAATCATGTTATTTACAAGTAGATTTGTTTTGAAACAAGCACCACAGACCTACCCAAGTGCAAATCATTAAGATTCTCACTAAACAGTTATTTCCAAGGTCAGGCTGCTGCCTGCTTAAGAATCATCTGTGGTAGCTGTTAAAATATAATTTCTTCAGCCTCATTCGGCAGATAATCAGATTCAGTAAGAATTGGTTAGGGTCTAGAAATCTGCATTTTTATCAACCACCCCACCCCAGTGATTCTAATGAACATTAAAGTTTTCACAGTCCCTCGTGTAAAGGGATTTAAAATAGGTAATCCTCAAACTCTAGGGCATATTAGGGTTTCCTAGAAAGCTCACAGAAACCTTAGGTGCCAAGCCTCCTCCTTGCCACCCACTGACGTTAGTTTCTGAACGAGACAAATGCCCATGTAGCTTGAAAGCAAAGCATTTAGGAATATAAATCACCAACAAATGCAAAAATGTAGACATAAAATAAAGCCCATAAAACCCATCCAAAGATAATTTTCAGAACTCAGGCTGGATGTGGCTCAGCTGGGGTGAGGAGCCCAACAGCCTGGCTACTCTCTGCAAAAACGCCACTGTGATTGATTCTATGAAGTCAGAGCCACTATCAGTGACTTCTCTTCTAGGATCTTTCTAGGAATACGAATAGGGTCATCACGAGGTTAAGGCAGGCAGGAACAGTCAAATTTCTAAATACAGACATTTAACAAAACTGGAAACTAAAGCTTTTTCTGAATTATCAGTTTCCAGGGCTGTGGGTGCACTGCCATTCCTGACTCTTCATGCAGCTCACCTGAGGCCCATTTCAAGACTCATTAGCAACCACACAACCAGTGCAGGAAGGATTAGACTTCTCATTCCCATGGGAGGAGGTAACCTTACACTAATGACCAAAAACCAAAGCACATGAGCATGATTTATTGCTTCCCCCCATTATCCACTTCTCCGTAATACAAAGTTAACTACAGTAAATGTAAAAATAGCCAACAAAATTAAACCAGAGAATGATACATTGTGACTGCTTTCTTCAGAGCAAAGGTGGCTTTCTCTTAATTCCTTCCCAACTAAATTTCTAAAATATAATCTTTACATAGAAAAGGAAGATTGAGAAACAACCGAATATTCTTAATCTTTGCTTTCCGTAAGTAACAAAGCCAGCACAAGTATTTTCTGACTCTATAGGCCAATGATTTAACATGTGAAAGCATTTAACGACTGTGTAGACCAGGACCATCACCATTATTTTATAAATGAGAAAACCTGACCAAGAAAGCAAGAACAGAACACAAACCCAGGACTTAGGACTCCAAGTCCTACTGCAGCCTTCAAATCAGTTCTTCACAGAATGGAGAGAGGGGAGGCAGACAAGTATCAGATTTCCTGTTTCCAAAATATGTGTAACCCTCTCTCTGCCCATAGGAACTTCTTGAAATAAAACCTCCATGAGTAATTCTGACATAGCACTTGTGGCTGAGACTCATGTTAAAGGCATTGACAGGAAAGTCTAGCAGAGGTGAGAGTAAAAGGAAGCAGACGGTCCATGCTTTTCTAAAGAGTTTTGCACAAATGTAAAGACAGACCAACGTTAATGCACTTTTCTGTAATTTTTAAATTAGCATCTGAGATTCTTCAGAACTTACCAGAAAAACATTCTTGAAAAATGGGTACTCTCCTATAAAACAGATTCAGGAAGTTACTATAATAATTTTTTTAATGTTCAATTACAATTGAAATAATTGAATCAATATTAACTCACTTATCTGCTAAATATGACCTCCAGATACCAGTCTTCTTCTCAAACTGTAGATCTGGCTGTCTCGAATGCTCACCCTGAAAGACAGCAGAGTTCTTCCACCCTTAGGCACAGACAGCTCTACTCCCTCGCACCTAACAGATCTCGTTCAGAAAGTCTCAAGACACTAGAAGGTATAAATTAAGGCCACTGAGAGAATAGTTGGTTCATTTAGAGTGGGATATGAGCAAAACCCTTTAATATCAATATCTTAAGATAGGAACAATAAAAGCTACAGCATCAGGCAACATGATACTATATTTCTCATGCCAGTAGTGCTATTAGCTGTATCATTTTAAACAAGTCCCTTAACCCAAGCTTCATTTCATCAGCTGAAGGGATTATTTGCCTACAATAGACTACTGTTGTTTTTGTATTAATCCAAACAAGATATAAAATCCCTATGAAATTACTGTGAAAAGTAGATAGAGCAAGGAATTAAGGGCTCCTTCTTGGGAAGTTAGCACATTTATCTTAACTCTCACAAGCTAGCTATAGCACAATAGCCTGAATGAAGCCAAGCTGTCTTAGCACCACTTTCCCCAGGTCATAAATGAAAGAAAAGCCCTACCCCACCATCCCCCTTAAGCAACAGTGGAAAAGTAAAATAAACAACTGCTACCAGTGCCTTGCAGAAATGCTTCTGCTGGTGTACATTTACAAAACAGGCAGGAAAAGTGAAGGACCAGGTGATACCCAAGTAGAAGAGTTTTGTGGCCATCCAGTTCCATTTCATCTCATCTCACTGTTAGCTTAGAACTAAAACCCAAACAGACTTGAACACATGATTCTACTATTTTCAGTGTCTTCTATCAAGATACATATAGTATGCCTGAATCTCTTCCTCATTATTATTAGAAAACCACTTTTGTGTTTAACATTCTAGGCCTGCAAATAGTTTTGCCTCTTAAAAGCTGTTATGAGAGTTCTAGCTGAATAGCTCAAAGTTCTGATAAACAGTCACTAAGGTTAAAAGAGATTCTCCCTCACCCCACAACACACACACACAAAACAGCAACAATTTCCTAAACCCCAAAAATCATTACATCCATGACCTTCCCCTGGCTTTCACACGAGCATATATAAAGAGGCAGTTATTCTTTTAATTATAATGGAAGTAAACTTTATAAAACCTAAAATTCTCCAAGCTAGTTCCAGAAATGGAACGGCTGGGATTTTCTGGTGCAGACCTCACTTCATATAAGTTTAAGCATCCATGTGGGCCATGACATCCCTCATGAAGCACGCTTGGGTAACAAGGTGATCCAACAACTCCCTTCTAAGAAAGATGGTTCAGTCAACCACTGAGACTCTTCCACCACCACTACCACCACTGTGGCTCAAAGGCAGGGACAGGCAGGAAGCAAGCTGGGGACACCACCGCCACCAGGAACCCTTCCCTCTGTGGCTCAGCCTCTGCTCCAGCCACCACAAAAAATATCTAAAGAAAATCCATTCAAAGAGTTATTACCCTTTGGAACTTCCCAAATGCCCGTTTAACTTACTGTGGAGGTAGCTAGAAGGGGCAGAAGTAACACAATAGGCCTGAAGTCTGGACAAACAAGTTCTGGACCCTATTGGGCCACCTTCTCTCATTCCCTAAAGTACACTAGGTAAGCAACCTCTGGGCTTTTTGTGTAGAGGGAAAAAAAAAAAAATTATCAAAGCTCATAATAAAGCATTCTACAAAATACATGAAAAGCACTGTATGAATAACACAATCAAAAACTCATCTGTTATTTCTCACTTAGGGACTATAAACTGGACTCAATATAAGAATTTTATTTAAATTTATTGAAGAGGTATATCTGATAATCAGATATAGCAATATACTGTTAAACCTTCATACATGGCTCTAGAAAATTCCAGACCATGAATTAAAAAATGAAGTTTGGAAAACACGCAGTCTATTTTTTTAAAAAGGCAAAGAAACCATTTACTCAATGTTTCCATTTTTGCTCCCACTGCTGGTATGTACGTTTTTCAATTTTTTTTTGTTCCTCCAGAAACAGACCTGACCAGAACAGAAAAACAGAATTTATTAGGCTAACATCTAATAAGTGGGTCAGTTAATTTGAGGCCTGTCCTTCAAACTATTATTTCCAAATTTTCCAAGTCTTCTCAAGATAAAAGGGAAAAATGGTCTATATACAATTTTTAAGATGAGGGGTACTTTATGGGAGATGATTTATAAATTTCTACACTTTGTATCTTCACAGAAAATAACAATCTACACAAGCCAGAAGAACACTAGATCTCAGAGAGACTTGGAGTTTAAATACAAAGCAAATCTTCCTCTCCCAATAAAAACTCAAATTCAATCCCATCACTGCTCTCCTCAAAACTCCCTGGTGGCCCTCCCTTCACCTACTTGGTGCCTTTGCATGGCACACCCACTTTTAATGAACCCCAATCACTCTCAGGCTCATTTCCATATTCTTCACCCCCGCTTTCTACGTTAGCAAATAATATGCAGTTCCTCTAACATCTGCTTTCAAACTTGCAAGCCCTACAAAAGCACAAATTCTCAGCTTTATGACTATTATAAAAGCTAAACACCCCAGAATGGTGTTACGGGCATTTTACCAGAGTACCGACGGACCAGGTGGCAAGTCCTTGGCACAGCTTTAGTCACGTTCCAGCTCCCACGCCCCTCCTATACAGGGAGGGCCGATTTACACAGCATGTATAGAATATTTCTAATGGTCAGAATTATGTTTTATAAAAGAACTTACAATAAATAAAAAACAACACCATCCCAAACATCCTGTAGCAAAAAGAGGTTGAGTTAGAAATGTGTTTCCCAATCCTAATTTTACTGTGGCTACTAAACTTTCAAGAGCAGCAGAGGAGAACAGTTAAATTTGTTACCTCTTCAAGACAAGGTACTACATTTCATCACTAAATCATTCTATATGATAAACACTAAAAATTAGTTGCACTTTTTCTTAACATGCAATTTGACAGACCACGAAATGTTTCTTTTCCCACTCCAAAGAGGCAGGTAATAAACATTCTTAAGTGATAAATAAATTAATTCATGTCACAGCTACAAGTGCAAATTTAAATGGTTAAAAGATGTGTCTGAGATCACATAGCCAGTTACATCATTCATAGTCAGGGAAGGTAAGACTTCAGAAATATAGTTCTGTATTTCTCTTATATTAAGAGTCAAGTTCAAGCTAAGCTTGAAAAAAAGAGTACAAACATGACATTTACTAACAAGAAAAAGATAAGCTAGTTAGAAAAAGGTATAAATTTAATAATAAATTAAAAGCAATACAGCTTAGAATATAGGTTTTGAAGTTTATTAGCTTTGTTAGTCATTCTTGAACACTTCAAGAAATGGATATTACGGATTATAATTAATTCTCCAATTTCTTTGTAACAGAATTTGTCCATATGTGCTAAAATGGTGGTTTACTTTTAATATAACAAATTTCATATTACTCTATACCAATTAATAATTTTTAAGCAAAGGTAAATTTTAACCTGGTCTATGGTTTAACCTGCCTGAATGATTTACCAAACTTAGGTAGTTTTTCTATGCTGGTAAGATTTCCAGACAGGGTTCTCTCTTTAGGGGAATAGAACCTAACTATAATAATGAAAAGTTATATTTCTTGAGATAATAGCTCCTACTTTCCAGATAAAGCAACCCCATTTTCAAGAAAAATAAAGTTTCCTAGGCCCATTGTAGAAGAGGGAGAAGGTGGGAGAGATGCTGGGACTGGGCATCCATTTCACTCTGTTTGTGATAATCACCTATTCAGAGTATTTTTTTTTTTTGGCGGGGGGGGGTCTATATTTTTGGAAATGAATGATTTTAGTTTGCAAATCATGAATTTAAGTCTGACATAATTAACCTAAACAACATATCAAAAGTATTGGCTTTAAGCCATAAATGTTTCATAGACTATTTAGATTTTATCAATACTTAAAACTGCTAAAAACAAAATGAGTTAGAGAAAGGGCATGAAAACTGAACATAGTAGTTAAAACCGCTGACCTCCTGAATAGTCCATAAAAGGAAGGGTTTGCGTGGGGACCAGAGAGCTCCCTTCCCTGCACCACCATACAATTTTCAACGCTGCCATGAGACTCCCCTCCGACCCCTTCACCGAACTGGACATATATTACCTTTTCACTACCCTCCCTAATATCAGAAGTTAAAAACATCTTGCAATAGTCACCTTTTATTTACTATGTCAATCAACACTGGGAACCAACATGGGTAGGCTTAACCCATAATAGCTGCCTCCTGTGCAGTTAAGGGATGGGACAATGTCACGAGCAATGTAAGCTGCTGAGACATATACCCAACCAAGGGGGGAAAAAAGATCCTTAGAAACAGAAAGAAAATAACTACCTTGACACTTTAACCTATAAATGCTACTACGTAAAATAAATACCATTCTAACATGAGGTGAGCATATTAAGTTTTTCTAATTTCTAAGCCACACACAGTGAAGACTGTTTGAACAACTCTGAACTCCGAATGCTTGAGAAAAAAAAAAACAAGGGTTAATATTCTGGTTAACAGAATTAACCACAAGAGGATTATCAAGGTAAAAGCTAGAAGACAAACTTAACTTTGCACACACAAAAAGTATATATGTACAAAGAACCCACCAATGGTACATTTTCGTGGTTTCTAAGTGGTTTCTAGGCTTTGAACTTGCTGTCACAAATTACCTAGGAAGCTCACTAAAAAACAGATTCCTGAATCTCACCTGTGAACACTTATCTAGAAGATCTGCAGTGGGTCCTAGAACCTGTATTTTTAACTCCTCTTCTGATTAAGACACAAACAAGTTTGGGGACAACTGCTTTATAATCTCACAGTGCCTTAGGGACTTCACTTCACTCACTGCAGAAATACTGAATATTTGTCACTTATTTGACACACTATCTATTGCACAAAACCCTACGAGGGTAATGCTATTCAGAAGCCCCAGGAGAAACTGCTAAATAAACCATGATTCATAGCACTTGATTCACTGTTTCAATATCCCAATGACCAGGAATTTTACCAAAACATACCAAATGCTAGGTGGCTTGGAAGACAAAACAGAAACCTAAACTCAAGGAGGACACAAACACTTGTATACTTGTATATAAAGTATATATAACTAAACCCCTGCATCTTTTTAAGGCAAAGCATAGTGTCATGGCAAGAGTTTTGGTTTAAGTTATCAGAAGATAAGAATTTGAGTCATTCCTCTGTCTTCAATTGCCAGGTCTTGGCTAAACTGTATGACAACCAAGGTCTCTACTCTGATAGGGGGCAGAGAGTAGTTCTTAATCCTAAATTACATACGAACCTCTTTAATTCCAAAACTTCCATGATTCCTCCTGGGTAAAGAATACAGATTTCAAAGAAAGGGAAACCCAACACAAGTTGGAAGAACCAACCTGGCGAGGCAGCAGCAGAAAGAAAGACTTCAGACGGGCGCCAAAAGATGACATGGCCACAAGTAAACTAAAAATGAGTGGGAAAGGGACACAGAGTGAGAACTCCAAGAGCATATGCACAGAGGCTGGGAATAAGATCAGCTTGCAAGTGAAGAGCCAGTCTGACTACAGTGGAGAACAGCAATAGCACTGGCGTCCTCCTCCAAAGCTTATCCAGATGATATGGTAAAACAGCAGAGAAACACGACAGGATTCTGAGTGAGAAGTAACATGAGGAAAGTGGTGCTTTGTAAGATTAGCTTGACAAGCCATCATGAGGACGGACTGGAGGAGGGCAAAAGAGACTAATTTGTGGAAGAGTGTCCCAGAAAATATAAAGGCTTAAATGCAGTTTCCAAAAGGTACTTAAAGCTGTGAATACTAGAAAAATCAGGCCCAAGATACTGTGCAAGAGCACAAAACCTGTCTAATTGAAAATAAGTAAACACAGAAAGAACAAACAGACAAAAGTGGTGCTATATACATTTGGAAAAGGGTCTGCTTTGCCTCTCAGAGAATCTGGGCCAAATTGAGGATACCAGCTGTTATCTGATATTTTTGCAGGAACCAAATGGGGGCAGGGAAAGAAGTAGCCTGCTGCTTACCCATCACCCTCACCCGCATTTCAGAAAAATCAGAAGAGAAGTAGCAGATGTCACAGTACAAAAGCCACAAGGCATTACTGTCCCTTCTTCCATGTATTCAGCCCGAGCAGCTGGGCCCTGAAGCGAGAAGGCTGGATGATGGACAGTGAGGAAGCAGCTGTCACCAGTGGCCTCCTCGAAGGCCATGTGCATTTTCTCCTATGGTGATCTCTTTCCCCTGCACTTCTACCTTCTTTTGGATCTTAGTGCAGTCAGGGTGCATAGCAAAAGAACTGACTCACCAGAATGAAATAAGAGTAGGTTATTTCTGGAATGGAGAAAAGGATATTTCCTGGGGTGAGCCATCCCAAACCACCTATTCCATTTTCTTCTCAACCACAACTCAGGACCGCAGAACTAAGACAAAATAGCAGTAATCCTGGAAATCAATATAAGCTGGGGAAGGGAAAGCCTGCAAAACTCTGCAGTAGGATAGAGCACACCAAACAGTCTGAAGGTAACTGGACATTGGATGTCTGTTTTTTTAAGAGCACTTAATTATTACCTAAAAGTACTGGTAAAAGATTAATCTCTAACACAAAAAGCATGCAGAGAAGTGTGAATAATTAGAATAAGCAGTCCAGTTGACAAAAATGTCAAAGCAAACTTTAGTCTGTAACAGACCATATTAGAAAACTAATTTTTTTCCCTAGATTTTTGATAACATAGTAACTAGTTCATTTTCTGATTGAAGGGTGAATCTTTCATAGGACATTTTCTTGATCAAGAAACATCTAATATTCTTGGACATCTCATGTCCAAGTGTATCTGGGAGTCACCATACACAGTTTCCTTAGATAAAACAGAGCTGGTAGGCACTTTTCTTTTAGGCCAATAAATATAAAGAATGATATGTCCCAGGATTAACAAATTACCTTAACTGACAATTCTAAAAGAAGTAACTTTAAAGCACAAGATGACACTGCATTTCCAGATACCTGAAAAAATGAGCAGAAATCTTCTAGACAAGTCTCTAAGGAAGACAGATGCCACAGTCAGCCTTGACTAACTTCCCCTTACCACTTCAGGCTATAGTCTGAGCTGGCTTCTTAAATCAAGGGTAGAAAATAGGTTCCAACTTGAGTCAATTGATAGAGGTTGTCTGGAACATTATTTTGAAAAATATTTGGGAGCCACGTTTAGACTCAGTGAGAAGGAGTGCCATGACTGACTGGCAATGTCTGCACTGGGCAGGAGCAAGTAAATTGATGTTACAGGTACTAAGAATTTGCTAGAGGCGACATCCCTTGTATTTTCTAAAGGAAAAGAAATCTATGCTGTGAATTGGATTAGCTTCTTATCCAGAGAGAATCTCTGTAAGAATTTCAAAAATTCACAAAAGCAGAAAAATATCCACAAGATTTACCGTATGTCTTGAAAAGAAAAATATAACAGAAAAAATAACCTGAAGTTCTTCTCTCATCAGTCTCCTCAAAGTAAGCTGAATCTGTTAGAACAGAGTCAAAGCACCAAATTCAGCCTGCCACCTTTTTCTGTATGATTCATAAGCTAAAAATGGTTTTTACATTTTTTAATTGGGAAAAAAATAAAAAGAATATTTTGTAGCACATGAACATTATACGAAATTCAAGTTTCAGTGCCCATAAATAAAGTTTTATTGGCTCAGAGCCACGTCCATTCGTTTATGTAGTGGCTGTGGCTGCTTTCATGCTACAAAAGCAGAGTTGAGAAGTTGTGACAGACTGTATTGGCTCTGCAAAGTCTAGCATATTTACAACCTGGCCCTTTATAGAAGAATAAATCTGAGTTACAGGGCAAGTAATTTTCTATAAGGAAAGGAGATTTAATTCAGTAGGCTTCATAAAGTAGTTATCTAAGAAAGTTGCCACTCTACCCCTTTGTTAATCCATGAGCGATTACCTATAGTACTTGTGAATAAACAGTTTCCCTCCTCACACAACATCACCAAAAAATTCCACTATGCCTCCCAGAGAAGTGTTTATACAGGCCCAAAATGAAGAAAGGAAAGAGCTTTAAACCTAAATTTTTTAAACTTCTGTTCTACAAGCAGATATAACAAACATTTAAACATACTTTTATTGTTTTGGTTTGAAGTCTCAATCCATTCAGAGTGTTGATAGCTTTCTCTGCATCCTTGGGGTCAATGTAGTTCACAAAGCCATATCCCAAGCTCTGCCCTAATGAAAAGGAAGGGGGGAAAAGCATATATTAGTTATACACCACTGACGGAGATCAACTTTCATTTTGGCATATGGTCTTATCATTAACACCAGCGTATTTGCTCAATAGTAAAAAGAAGTCTCCGTTAATTCTTCTAGAAATATACATGTAGTCTTTTTTGGTCTCCTGTCTACTACATTTGCAAGTTTAAACATCAGTTAGAACTCAGCAAGCAATGCTGTTTAAAACACACACACACATCTCCAAAGTGTTCCATCATACATGCCTTGCCTGAGCCAGAGTGTGCCAGCAGCAAGATGACACTCAGCTTCAGAAACTGTAGGTACAAATCTCAGCTGAGCTATCGAGAGGGTTTAACGGACAAGACCTTTTCAGCTTCAGTTTCCTTAGCCATAAAATGGGAAGACGGCAAACATACACCAAAACTCTGTCAGTGTTCTGTAAATTGTATCCTGACACATTTACAGCCTTTATCAAGTACAATTATTTTAGAATCTAAAAATGTGACAAACCATGTATGTATGCACGTATACACGGACACATACATTTATTTAAGAGGACGGTTTCTTCAAATATAATTCAAACGTTCTAAAGGGGGTTTTACGGTCTAGATAAGAAATACAGGAAAATAGAAACACAAAGATTTACAGTGATGACACCCAAGCCACCGAGAACATGTGGGAAAGGAAGAAAAAGAGCATAAACAGAAATCACAAAATAAAAATGTTTGGAGTAAGAGTTGTCTCAAAGTAAGTCTCTGCAGCTGCTGCTGCTTTCTCCCCATCATCAGAGCCCTCTCACCGGTGGCTCAATGATGCAACTCTCAGAAAATGGGAGGTATCAAGCACTTGGAATCAGTGGAATGCACACATAAGTGAATTTAATCTCAAACGTTTCAGTTTTTTAACTAAGGAAAAGTTTCTCTGTTTGAAAAGGTGAGAAACATACAGGTGACCAAAATGGGCTTAAGAAAATTTAGTCTACTAAAAGTCAAAACAAACTAACTGACAATTTCCTGGAAGATGCCTAGTAAAGATCCAAATGCTTTTATTAAATACTGTTGTTGCATCGATTTCAGAGGCAAGTGAGGGAGTGTTCTCAATGGGGCACCATAGGTCCAAGTGGCCATGAATATGGGTATTCAGGACAGCTGCTCTGGTTTCTTAATGTGGTTCCTTATTAGCACACAAATGAAAAGAGAAAGCTAAAGACAGTACTCAACAGGAAAACGTGTAATTTTATTATGGGGATCACAATCAGAATTTGAGATAATCATTGTTAACAGATGCCCTCTTACCAAAACTTATTTTTTCTTGCTTTTAAAAAAGAATAAGGAGGGGAGAACTAAAAACTAATTGAGTTCATTTTGTTTCCCTCACACTAAAATTCACAGGTCTTATTTTACTCACAGTTCTATTTTAAAAAATCACATGTGAAATTACTGTATCTTCAAGCATCCAGCTTCATTAATTCGGCAAACATTTATCCTGTGTCTACTGAATGCATTGTGCCCTCTTACAAAAATATGTTGCAGTTCTATTGTCATTGAGCAGGATTTAAATTGGCTGAACATAAAATCTGCTCAAGGAAACAGCTTCTGATGGAAAGAATATGGGCTTTGGAGACAGAAACATGAGTTTCAAACCTGCTCTGACATTTACCAGCTATGTGACTTTGAAGAAGCTACTTAACCTCTGAACAGCAGCCTCTTTATATCTCTAAAATGAGGATAACAATTCCTACCCAACTAGGTGGCCGAGACAACAATGATAATATCCATTAATAAAGAAAGTGGACCACCCTAGTCAAAAGATAATGTGAGGAAAAATAGTATGTCCACTACATGTTATTGTGTGTGTTTATTTAAAGTTAAATCAAGAAGATGTTGCAAATATAATGGAAAAAGAAAAGAGCAAACCGAACATCGTATTGTGTAGTTTTGTCACACTGCTGATGTATGACAAAATAAATTACCAATTGTATCTGCATATAGTCCAATCCTCCTTTCTACTGGCGCTATCCTCCCACCTGCATTTTAGCAGCTTCTAACCACAGCGCATTCTCAACCTTAGCTGAACATTGGAATCATCCAGAAAACTTTAAAAGAAGAGAAAAATCCCACTCTATTTTATTTTTTGTTATTTTAGAGACAGGTCTCCCTATGTTGCCCAAGCTAGACTGCTGGAGTTGAACTCCTAGGCTCAAGCTATCTTCCCACCTCAATCTCTGATATCACTGGTCTGTTATGAAGCACTGGTACCAGCTTTTTAAAATTCTGATGACTCTAACATACAACCACTAGGTTAAGAAATCACTATTTCAATGGTGGCAATCCTGGACTACAACAGGGCTTCTGGGAGCCCTGAACGGGGCCAAGCGCTGATGGCCTGGGCATGTGAACTGACTCCACAGGGAAGACGGCCTTTTCACAGTTGCACTGTTAAGATATATAGATGTCTTTTTTCTAAAATCTTCAAGTTATCCATCACTTCAAACAAACACTTTATTGGCCACTTGAGGTCAGACTCAGGAATAGCAGTGCTCACTGAGGTTGATCACTGAGTACAGTGAAAAGCCTGCTCTGCTTAGTTCCTGCTTGGCTGTCTCCCATCCTGGCCTCCGAACTATACTCCTAGTGTGCTGTAGACACTCAAAGGTTTGCTAAATGAATGAATGAAAAGCTTAATGATATTATTTATTTAATCAAAGGTATTATCAACATCACTATCACAGGGCCCATCTGTTGCATGGATCTTTGATCTGACTCCCTCAAGCAATCACGGCTAGCTATGACAATGAGTCAGATTTCTACTACCATGTTTCCCCGAAAATAAGACAGGGTTTTATATTTATTTTTCCTCAAGAAGACACCCTAGGGCTTATTTTCAGGGAATGTGTTATTTTTTTTAAGTACGGTACAACAATCTACATTTATTCATATATAGTTAAGTCGTCTTCTTCTGGAACACCATAACTCTCCAAACCCTGAATTCCATCCTGAATTTCTTGTGACTCTATTTCCTTCAGAACCACTGGCCCCAATATCTCATGTCCGGCAACAGAGCTCTCATGGGGCAGATGAGAAGGGCTGCTCGTCTTCTTTACCGCTCTGCGACGAAATGTATGGGTTGTGCAGATACACTGCGTAGCCACGCCCATCACTAGGTCTTATTTTCAGGGTAGGGCCTATATTGCGCAAATGCTTAAAAATCCTGCTAGGGCTTATTTTATGGGTAGGTCTTATTTTTGGGGAATCATGGTACCTGTCAATTGATTATATAATCAGACAATATGTATCCCCAAATTACCTCTCCTTCTTGCAAAACATTTCCATTCTGCCTAATGGCATTATTAGGAAGAGTGCCACCAATCAATTAGAATGTGTTTGAGGTAAGCAAAATTATATTATTATCCTCAGTAAAATATATGAAAGGGAGTATCTGCTACTAAAAGGCTGAATTCCTACATCAGCCACTGTATTAATAGATGTATTGAAATGTTGGCATTGTAACACAAGGGAGTTAGGAATGTCACAGATTTTCATTGTAAAGTCAGTTAATTAAGTCAGCAAATATTTATTGGATGCTTAAGATATATATTAATAAAGGCATCACAGATGATACCAAGATAGGCAAGACTCCCCCTTCTCACCTTTCACCTACATGGTATTTTACTGTTTAATTGTAGCTTCACATTGATCATGTTCGGTATTCAGATTCTTCTCCTACAAGGTAGGAATGATAACTGAAGCTTGGCAAGGTCAATCAGCTTCTACAAACCAAAAAGGCAGGTAGGAGGTAGTGAAGTCAGGCCTTGAACCCAGGACTTTCAAATGCTGTGCTCCTCTCTACTCAATTCACAACTAGTTTATCCCTAAACCCAGACCACTATCAATATGCCTGAAGCATAATGTAACCAGGCATTTTCAGACCAAGTTTTACCATAAAAAAATTGCTTCTTGGTTGCCAGTATATCAAATTTCTGTACTTTTTGTATAAATATCAATTTTACTATACATGAATTTCTATGCTGTTATTCCTATGACAACATAAATTGCACCTTATTTATATAGTGCATATTTCTGGTTATTATAAGTGAGTGCAGATTTTTAAAAAATAAAAGCAGTTGCAAGTCAAACATTAAGAAAAAATACCTAGCCTGGATCCACTTTTCCCACTCTGGTATTCATCAGTTAGTAACAGTCATGAGCCACCAGGGAAGACTTGGAAACCAAGCATCATTTACCCATATCATCCAAATCTATTTTTCAAGTCACTCTGAATTTAGAATGCACATATTGATAATCCCAAATCCAAGAATCACTTCTATAAAAATTTTATAAAGCTCTACATTTAAATTCCAAGTATAATCATTATGGAAACCAACACGATTAAAACAAAATTCTCACTAAAATGACAAAGCTAAGGCTCTTCAAAAAAAAAAAAAAAGCCTTTAAGATACACAAATTCTATCTTTAAGAGCCAAAAAATTCCCCCTGGTAACTGAATATCAAGAACAGGGTCAACATCACTTGTCCCCTGCTATCTTCACAGGCTACCTGTGGTCACATACTGTTAAGGATTTTGGCACCATTAATCCAAGTCTTGGTCCTCACGGCCAAGGCAGAGCTTCTAGATCTTCACTACAGAAGCAGCTATCTGAACAGTCATACAACTTATGACCTTCCCGCAGGCACTGAAAACTCCAGGTCAATGCCGCATTTTCAGCACACATATTCTGTACTAAACCGATGTGTGTGAATGCCTTTTGTTTTGCACCCTCCTTTTAAAATCTAACATATATGCCACAGAAAAGGATCCCTTCTTCACAAGATATACAAAAATCACTTATGCTCCTGACACAAAGAGAACAGTTATAAACAGGCTGCTCAAAACCATGGTCAAGTGATCTATCTATACAGCACAGAGCTGACACACTCCACATGCCTATGAATGGGACCAAGCACCATCCAGAGCTGCTCGGGGGTCAGAGCAGGGAGAGGAAATCGGAAGAGAACTCGTTTAGTGGCAAAGTACTACTGTGGGAAACACAGTAAATGCCAATTTATCCCAAACTGTACGTAATTCAAAGCATCAGCCATTCCCTTGCCACCTACACATTGCTTTTAATAGCCTACTTTAATTAAAATTTTAATTGCATATTTTAATTAAAAATACACAATCTTCTGGACCTGTTTCATTCAAAGGTCACTTTATTTAGTCTTTTCTATTCCCAAATACTACCAATGTTCAGAAAACCAAATCACCCCCTCAGGTTTAAAGGTAAAGGCAACAGACGGCCATAATTCTTGATTATAAACCTGGTACATTAATCTAATTTTATCCAACCAATATTAAATGAGACCCTTTCTCAACATAAAGTTGGGAAAATAAAATTTTGTATTAAAAAACAAACAAGAGTCATCCTACATAGTTCTCAACTACATTAAGCATTCCTCGATTATGGAAATCCCACTAAAAAGGATCCTAGCAAAAGCTAGGCCCTGAGGATACAAAAGAGAGAAAAAGTTCTTGCTCATAAAGCTTACATTCTGCCAAGAGGAGACAGACAAATTCTACAGCATATTAGAAGAAAACAGAGCCAAGGAGGAAAAAAAGCAAGGGATGAGAGTGGGAGTGGAGGGCAAGGTTGCTGTTTAAATAGAGCAGTCAGAGCTGGCCTCATCCTAAAGGTAACATTTGATTCAAGGCTTGAAGGAAGGAGCTCAGAGTCCAACAGTGAAGATGTATATGTAGACTTATTCCAGCTCAAGTTCTACCACACAAGCATCACATTCTGCCAGTTCTATCAGCTAAATCTGCCCCTCTTCCTCTGCATTCGGTTCTCTCTCACTCTGACTCTTAGTATTGCTACACTGTCCTCCTCAGACACCCCTCCCCTAGACACCTGTGAACTCCAAAACCAGCCACCATGCACTACCATGCTGTCCAGGGGATCTCCTAAAGACAAATGTGACCGCGCTCTGGTTTTCAAGGTTATCGTCGGCATCTTGCTTACTTCCACTTTAGCTCAGCTTCCACTACGCCTACATACACACCCGAAAACGTACATCCAGTTCCCGGTGCCTGAATCACACCTCTCCAACTAGCCAACTCCCACTCATCCTTTGAGGCTTTCTCTGGGACCATTTCTTGTCACAACTTGCCCCATCACCAATGCTCCTCCCTAGTCCTCCCACAGCCTCTTACATTATACCTTTATCTTACTACCCATGTGACTGAGTCCATTTGGATGTCCCCACCAACCAGATTTCTGAGCAAGGCAAGCCAAACCTGGTTCCTGACAAAGATTAGCATGGATTATTAACTAAATGTTCAGTGAATAAATGAATGAATGAGCAATAAACAAATGAAGGAACTGCAGCATCTGCCTTCCAGGAGCTTATTGTGGTTTAGGAGAGAGCTGCCCTTATAAACAGGGATCCCCCATATTCCTACATTGTACCAGATGGATTACTGAACATGTAGAGACAAGATGCTCAAATGTTACCATATTCAGTCTTCATAAGGGAGTCACATGAGTTACATTTTTTTTAGATAGTTCATGTAAAAATTTTCATATGAAAAATTTCCACAAATACCATTAAAATGAAATCTCAATTTTAAAAAATGTCATCTAGAGTAATTTGATAGATTTACATAAATCTGTTTCACAAATCTGTAAGTATGAATTATGGGATGTCAGCATATAATTTTGTTGAAAGTACTTTTTCACTAATATAATTAAGTCTGCCGAGACTATTCATGTGCAAGTCAAATAAAATGCAGAGTGAATTCTGTAAAAACCTGGTAGTTGAATCAACAATAAAAGGTGACTACGCTGATTGACGTGTATCTATTATTTCATTTAGAGCTGTAGTAATGTTTTATGAAATAAGAGAATAAAAGCAGCATGAATCTTTTTTAAATCCCCCAGTTAGCAGAAACAGGTCACTATGGTCCTCTCTCTTAAGCAAGACTCTTGTAACCTGAGACTTAATAATGCAGTATTTTTTAAAAAATAGAAAAGATTTGCTGTCTTCAAGCACAGCTCCTGTATAAAACTGCATACCTTAATCAAAAAAAAGGGCAAATAACTTGATTTGGGAAAATAAGTTTTTATTACAAGGGAACAAAGTTTTTGTTTTTAAAGACCCCATTCCCTCATTGTAACATCATTCTCTTCTCCTCCCCCAAACACACAATAAGTTGCAAATGTGTTGTATTTCTTCAGATGGACTTTCTGTTCTTGGGCACTCCTTATGTGTGTCTGTTCAGACAGGCTGTGCACTGCAACTCTGGCACCAAAGCAATACGCACCAGACTTTACAAAGGAGCTTTCTTAATATCTCAGCTGTGATATATAGCAAACCCATTCCGGTACTGCACAGCAGGGAGAAGATTGGAGAGAATCTTAGAGGGATGCAATTCTCTCTGGTCACATTTTCCTCCAAATTTTAATTCCTGACTTAGCCTGAGTCTCCTCAAATGCAGCATGCCAGATGCTGCAGGTCCTTTCATTTAAACACTCAACTAACTCGGGTCAAATTAAACAGGTCCTCCTTGCTGCCCTCTAATGAGTAAGATCAAATTGTGAGGTGGAAGACTGGTGAGATTGTACTACTACAGCCCAAGCCAGCCTCCCTGAAAGCTTGGAACATTTTTACCAGCTTCCCAAAGGACATTACCAGGGATTATCCCAAGGATAGAGAATTCAACCTAGACACTCATATAATACAGAAAACAGATGGCTCACTCGAAGACTCATCTTCCACCCAAATGCTAATAAAGCTGGCCTGAGACTGAAAGGCCCCAGTGCTTCTAAATGATTTTCAGGACTTCACAAATACATGGAGATAATATAGAAGAGTTTAAATTATAAGTTTTCTGCAGAAATCAAAGTCGTAAATAGTGATCATTTGGTAAATATTACCTAAGCAGCCTAATTCTAGAGGGAGTACTTAATGTCCTCCACACCAGGGCATTTTCAAGTTAATTTTAATGGCCATATCTGCCCCCTGATTATGCAACTGATAGAGCTCTATTTTCCTATAGTTCCCATCCCAGTAATTATGAGGCTGCTGGCAATGCAGCATGACCCTGCTTAAGTTGGCAAAACTGTGGGTTCTTAAATATATCACACTTTCAGACAACATTAAGAACTCCCACACACTTCAGTCTTAGGCTATTGAGAACAGAAACAGCATATTAAATCCTCTAAATTCTCATCAAATACTATACCAGGTGTTAAGAGAAGCCTTGCATCCAAGACCAGGAAGGTAAGGAAAAATTATTTGAAGTGGGAAAACTAATTCCTCTAGTATATACATTTTAGGACAAGACTTATAACTTGGAGCAGGTTCTCTAACTTGAAAGAAAGTGAGACAGTGCAGGACCACAATGAAAACAAAAGCAGGTTTTCATTACTTACTAATGTACCTAGTATCTAAAAGAATGTTCAGCAGTTCTACCTTCAAACACTGGAGCTGCCACCAGGATAACAGCAATACCAAAAAAAGTCAGGTAGCCAGAAAGTCAGACCTAACAAGTTCAAAAAAATTTAGGACATCAACAACTCTGAGCTAACACACAATCTGCTTTCACTTAAAGGTCTGGGTCTGCTGCTATTGCTTTGTTAATTTTTAGTAACTTCATACAGATCCTCCCCTTCCCCCACAGGGTCTCATGACTTATGTTATCTGCTTTATCTTGTGCTTACTTAAAAGGCAACAAAGTTGTTCAAGTAAATATCATTCCGGATGAGGGCAAAGGAATTATATTCCTCAAAATAGTATTGTGGTAAAGAGGGAAACCAGTTAACAACTGCGGTAGTAAAAAGGGCATCTGCTGTTGCTTGTGCTACCAGCTGGTGTCAATCTTCGCACACACACTCTTGCTTACGCACACACGCGAGCATGCACACACAAAGAAACCAGTAAGCAGTCCATCAAGAAGCAGCACAGTTTCTTAATGTGTTTTTCTCTAAAAGATCATTTTTATCTAGATATTGTAAGAAAAAAAATTAAAGGCCGTAAGCACTATAATTAGCTCAGTGCCCTTTTGAAATTATGTCAAAAGAGTCTTGCAAATCACTATGGAGAGCTCCCCATGGGAAATATTAGACCACACAAATCCTATGAGGTCCATATGATAAAAATATTGTCTGAGATAAATTTTCTTATTGAACACTTAAAAAAAAATCGTTCTCACCCAAAAGTTACAGGTTTACTAGTCCAAACCTTCCAGTTTGAAAAGGTCAGTAAGTTTGTGGGGTATAGCCCTTTCCCACTGCCCCCAATTGCTTAATCTACCTGCTTGGAAGCAAACAGTACCTCTACCTAACTAAACTATCAAGCAACTTACGATCCTTACATTACATACATATTTAATTCTCACAATAAAACGTAGATACATCTGTACCCATTTTACAGATATAACTGGAGGTTCAGAGAGTCTAATTAACTTGCCCCAAGGCACACAGCTAGCTTGTTAAATGGCAGTTGGATTTCAAAGCCAGGAAATGACCTTCCTAAACGTGGTCTTTCCACTGTATACGTCATTGGCTTTGGCCAAATCTGGAGATTACTTTGAGGCAGAATCCTGTGCATCCACAGTTTACAACTTTCCAACCAGAATATTTATAATATCCAACTATACCTGCAATTTTTTCTTGTTCTTTATCCTGAAATCAATTGACTGGAACCTCACAGTTCTTTCTTAATCCAAGAGACTATGCATTAAAAAAAAAAAAAAAAAAAAAACCTGAAAGAAAAGGAAGGGCTTTCTGCAGATGCACAAACCATTTAAGCCCTCAAAACAAATCCATCATTACAAAACAGATAGATGAGAGATATCTGCATTATAAAAAGATTCATTTAAAATGGGCCTTGATTTACATACTCCTTTTCTAGAAACTCAGAAAGCAATTCTTATGGCTAAAGCCAAACATGTTTGCTACTGCCAAAACTGTCTCCCACACAAGACACTTCTCTCCTCAGCAGATTGCATTAAAATGCTTTCATAAGCATAGTATAGTTTCGTAGCTGTAGAAAAGGAGGTGGGATCAATACCACATGGTCTCTGCCCTCTAAGATGCCCCAAAATTTCAAGCCCCACAGTAAACAAGGGAGATGCAGGCACCTAAGGAACATGAAACACATAAGGTTATTTGCTGGGGCTTCATGTTTAACCAGGACCAACATGAAAAAGAGAAATCTTTAGTGTGTCGAAACAGAGAAGATAAAATTCAGGCGCTTCTTGGCAGAGAACTTAACAGGCACATGGAGAAGAATTTGTGGATACGTACAAAGGAGATGGTCAGGCCAAAGGCACACTAAGAAATAAAGTGGTCTTGGTAGAGGTAAGCAATCCGACTTTCCACCCTGAGAGCAGGACAGAAGGTTTATAGCCGTCAAACTGCAGGATGCACCCAGCAGTGAAATGCAATGAAGAAAGAGACAGAGATACAAGAGAGACTTGGGGACAGTAACCTTGGTGGCCTGGAACAGTCACTGAGAGATGCAGATCTAGGATCAAGAAGAACTTTAAAAAAAAAAGAAAAAGATTAGAGATTTTTTTTTTTAAATTGTAATTTTTTATTGGAAAACAAATATACAACTTGGAATGGATTTGAGGCAAATTGTGCCATAAGCAGATTTTCTTTAAGTGGCTAAAACAAAGTTTAAAAAGCAAGTAACAATAAAATGTTTCTGGTACAGGACCAGCAGTACAAAAAAATAGTGTACGAGTACCTGGATAAAATACACCCCGTTTTGCAATAGTGCAACTTTTATATTGTTGACTGTCCATAGTCCAGGCAGAGTTACAACTCCACACTTCAACAACATGCTGACAGTTCCTAAAGAAAACTGCTTTAAAAAAGGCATAACCCAGATGTTCCCTGGGTTACAAAAACCCACAGCTTCTTTCACAGGTCCCTACAAACTGCCCTGATCTTAAAGGGCTAACCTCTCATCTCAATAAACCCCAGCCCAGATCTTCTATTCCAAGGCACACAAAACCTTTTGCTCATCAGCCCCTGTCAACTTGGCTTAGAATGAGCACGACCAATTAACACAAGTCCCCTTCTCCCCAAAAGTGAACTTTTGGGTCGGGTACCCACCCTATCCTTCAGTGGGCTTTCCAGAGTAAGGACCAGGATTGAAAACTAAGGTAACCCTTCAAACCACAGGAGGATCTACTTCCTTGGCATGATGACTTTTTACCTTCATAAGAGTAACAAGAGGGTAAGGAACTTTTTGAGCCATAGGTTAATACCCAGCAGCCTTGCAAATATTCTTTCACTACATATCTAACAACAGATATGGATAACCCCAACCACCAAAAAGCCAAACCTAAGATTACTGTCCACAGAAGATTTATGATTTGAGACTTCCTTTATATATAGCTGTAAAATGTATATCCTTTTGTTAAGCTATCATGAATGGAAAGTATTAATAAAATAACTACCATAAGTGGAAACCACCACAAATGTTAACAAACTACATTCTGTGTGGCAATAGCAAGCTTATAAATGCCTTCTGAAGGCACACACATACCTAAGTCCTTCACATTTAATACATGACACCAAGCTAAAAAGAGAGAGAGGGGGAAGAAGACTGGGTCATCAAGAAGGGATGGGTAGCATCACATGATTAGAAAAAAGTTTCAATAAAATAAAAACATATTGATTTCACCATATCTGTATTTTTCATAAAGTATCTGCTGTAAAGTGATATGTGTAAGGCTTCCACCTGGAAACTGTCCACTTTAGTTCATTTTATTTAAAAAAGAAAGAGCAGAATTAAATCAGTGATATTTTTAGCAAAGACAAAGGAAGTAAATTTCCAAAGGACATCCATTGTCCCCAATCGACACAAAGATGAGATATAAATAACATGTGATTTTCCTTCTCTTTGTATAGGGCATTTTGCTTAGTTTATACTTAATGAAGAAAAGCAATTACATTTTCAAAAGGGTATGAGGAGCCTGGTGCCTTGGCTCACACCTGTAATCCTAGCATTTTGGGAGGCCGAGGTGGGAGGACTGCTTGAGGCCAGGAGTTCAAGACCAGCCTCAGTAAGAGTGAGACCTTGTCTGTACAAAAAATAGAAAAATTAGCTGGGCGTGGTGGCACACAACTGAAGTTTCAGCTACTCAGGAGGCTGAAGCATGTGGATTGCTCAAGCCCAGAAGTTTGAGGTTGCTATGTGCTATGATGCTTTGTCACCCTGACTAGAGTACAGTGCAGGAGTCTTGTCTCCAAAAACAAAAAAGAAAAAAGAAAAAGAAAAGGGGGTATGAGGAACATTTTTTTTCCTTCCCCTAAATTTAAGAACAGTCAAACAAAAGCACTGATTTTGATACTTAAGAGAAATCTCCAAACAGACCAACAGTGTTCGGGCAAGTCAGGGTATAAATGCAGAATATAACCTATTTAAACACTGCAGACACAGCTTCAAAGACCTCAAGAAAGCTCTCCCTGAAGCAGTAAAGGGGAAAGAATCCCAGTGGAGCACAATCCACAGAGGAAGCAGAGCTGTGCATGGTTAAAGTTGTAAAGGCTATGGGTCAGGTGGGAACCATGGCTACAAATTAAGTCAAAGAGGTACCTTGACAGAAATAAATATCCAATTTGTTTTTGCTAAGGGACAGCTTGTTACAGCAAACCACTCTGAGACCACAGGGCAAGCTGCCCACCAATTAACAGATGGCTTCTAAAGAGAAATACAAAATGGTGCAGCTCCTACAATTGCTACATTCATATCACACAGAAGCATTTCTTCCCAAATCACTTCATTTAAAAGTTGAAAAGATTAGCTATTATAATTATCCAAACTTAAAATTCACAGACACGTTCATGAAGAAGCAAATGCTTCAAAGATTTTGCCTAGACAATCACTCATTAGGACACAAAAGTAATGTGGCATCGTCCACATCCGCATCACAGTAAACACCCTATCCCTCCAAACTAGAGAGGCAGAGGCTTGTCTTTTACCACTGACCGAAAAGTATATTAAAAATGAAATACTTAAATCATATGCTCAGCAACTTAGCACACCTGACCATTGCTGCTAATTCTGGATACATCTTTCTCATGATATCAGGAAGAGCCTAAACACAAAAATAATCTTTTTAACTTATTACTGTATTATCATCTCAAGTACCCATGAGTCTATAGCAGGGTGAAGGAGAGTAAAAAGGATCTTATTCAAAAACACCTCAATTTCAATTCATCTTAAAAACTTTACATATGATGCTCTCTCTTTCATCTGCTGTTACTGAAGTTACTAGATTTACTTATTCACATATCTGAGGCTTGGGGAAGGCGCTGTGTTTTTATGGCACCAGATTAAACATTATGAAGGACCATCTGATGTGGGAAGTAACTTCTATACACAGAGCTTCTCAGCTATTTGGGCCATATTACATCGCTACTTTGCAAACACATTTCAAGATTAGGGCAAAGACAAGTGGATCAGAAGAATCCATCTTGTTGCCACAAAGCATTCCCTAAAGAAAAGGGGGCCTTTTCTTTTTAAGGCCTCCTGCTAACTGGCCTTATGACCTTGAGACCTATATCTGTTCAAGGCTTAGCTTACCTGTGGGAAAAACCGGGCTAACAGTGCTCTCTAATGCTCACTACTATGATTCTACCATCTCCACCTTAACTTTGTCAAGTCAGTCACAAATAAATTCACACTTCACCTATGTGTTAGAATCAGTCTTGTTAAAGAGCTTCCTAAGCTGTAGAATGCTATACAAAACATTAGGTATTCAATTACAAGTATACCCACCACTCAAAGAAAGGAAGATTTCACTAAATACTAGGTCTTTTAGCTCATTCCAATATAGTTTGCCTGTTGTGTTGCTAACGACTTCTTCCTTGCTATTTGTAAAGAAGAAAGGGACCAAAGAGTTATATATTATAAACTAATTTCCTTTATTTGGGGAAAAACTTGAAATATCCTATGTATGGTGCCAGATCACTTACTAGTCAAGCCTATTTGACTAAGGATAATCATTGTCCCTAATCCCAAACAGAATACATCCTATGAGTGCTTGTTCTAGTTCCCCTAATTGACGCCAACATGAGTAAGGTATTCTATTTATATTTAGATTACGAAACTTATTTTCCTCAAGCAAGAATATTTTCCAACAAGAAAACACATATGCCTTGAAATGAATCTTAACACAAAAGCCTACTATACTATTTTTGGGTTCTTTAAACTCCCCCCACCAAAAAAAAAAATTACATCTAATACTAACACTAAAGGACACAGAACTTTCAGTGTTTAAAAAGCTATCTCATATCCACAGTTGTGACTTGTGTATTTGTAAAAAATTCAGATACCTGAGATTAGTTAAGACTCACATAAAGTGACTGCTTCCAAACAGCACTGTTTCAAAGAAAAGGGAGAGGGACATATTTTTCTTAAGCCTCCAGAATATGAAAGATTATGTTAAACATATTTAAAAGGTTCAATTAAATGTTCTATGCTACTTATCCATCTTAATGTTACTCCCTCCACTTTTACAACATGGAAATTAAGCCAGAATTTCTTCTCTTTCTTAGCAGTTCTTGAGACTTCGGGCTGAATTTCCAGAAAGAAAAACCTAAAGGTTAATCACAGCGTAACTATCTCAGTTATCAAACTTTATCAAATGACTGTCCTTAGTCAAATTTTAAATCCTATCACTAAGACCTAATCACTTCCCAGCCTTTGCTGCCGGAAAACCCTTGATCCCATTATTCCCTCCAAAACTAAATTGTTCCCTCATTTGCATTTTCTGTCATTTTCATTTAGGATATATTTTTTTAAGTGAAGCAAAATTTCTAAAGAAATATACAAATCAAATGACCAGGAGCTATGGTAGATTTTTACAATCCCCAAAGGAAGTCTGTTTTCTGAATGCACTATCTATAGCCTAATTCACGTCTCATGCAGAAATTTTCCATATCATCTTCTAAAACCTGGTGATATCCTAACCATGTTATCTCCCTGCTCCACCTACCACCATGTTTTCACTTAAAGTTGCCTGAACAGATATCCCATTATGATCCTTTAAGCTTACATAAATATCGTAACAGGTTGTGGAGTAAACGAAATGGACTGGATTTTTTTTTTAAACAATTACACTTACGATTCTACATTAGTGACTTGTTAGGAATAAACATACAGTAAAGATAAAACTAGACTTTAATTTCTTCAAAGAGAACTGTACACCATCCAAAAAATTGATAATGACAATGTAGAGCACTGACCCCATGGGACACACAAATTTAATGCCTCTAAGCATACATATGCCCCCACATGGCTGGATATCAAAGGGTTTTAATTAAATGACCGCTAAATAGGCAGAAAGGATAAATAAAGGTCATTCGCAGGCAAGTCTTTTTTCCACAGAATACATGGCTCTCATCAGCTACTAAAAAGAATGGAAGTCACGAAACATGACTGACCTCTGAAGATTAAAAGCTAGAGATGAAACACCCAAAAAGATCTGTTGCGTGAACAGAAAACACTATCACTGCCGGTCATTCTCAGCCGTTCTTTAGGCTATTCTTACTTACATTCGACCAGCAAAGTAGTGACCAGGAAACATAACCAAAAGAGGGGGGAAGTCACAACAAGTGACTAGAGGGGTAAAATCAGTATCTTTATTGCACCTATTCCTATCTTTGCATAATTATATCAAAATTTTGGTTTCCCCCAACACTAACAATGTGAAGCAAATATGAGTCTACTGTTTGAAAGATACTGACAAATGATTTTATTTATAAAATACAGATATAAACATGCCTCTCAAAACAGACACAAACTCCTTTTCCAATGGCCATGGCAAGTTCAAAGTGAGTTTGTAAGCAATTACAGAAGTTATCCTCTTACACGTCAAAGTGAGATCAACAAAAATTAATGAGCTTACTTTTGGGTATGTTGAAAAGTAAACATTGATAGAGAAATATGAATTACATAAAAATTATTTCACTGGAGTTCTAAATTCTAAGTATTACAAATTGACTCTAGGTAACTAACAAAAGAATTTATTGGAAGAGGCACAGCGGATTTATCAGAATGAAGAGGGGCTGGGAACCAGGATCCAGGGAGAAAAAGGAAGTAAACTATCACCTCAGAACGTAGAGGTGAGTCACCATCACCATCTCATCCTCCCATCACTTTCTTAAGAGCGTAGGTCCTGGAAGGAAAAGCCTAATTGACTTTACTTGGGTCCCTTACTGGCACCTTGCCTATACTAAGGCAGGGACAGGGAGGACCTGCCCAATTGGCTTCTGGAATTAGCCTCCCATCAGCTATATACTAGGAAAGGGAATTCCCCAATGTGGAAGGGTCCTAATGAAAGCCAAAAAGTGAGACAATATTCTCTTGGATCATGAAGGTCTGTAGAAATCTTTCCATATAAACAGGGGGAAAAAAGCCTCTGATTTCTGTCCAAGTAAATGATTACAGCAAATATTACCATCAAATGCAGTAATCAACAAATCATTAGAGGACCAAACTATACTGCTTCTAACGTCCTAGCTCAAAAAGCAAAACAAGCACCAGTTTAGAACATTCTGCATCCCCTTCCCCAGTCTGACCAATTCCTTCCACCACCACCTCACCCTAGCCATGAGGTGCCAACACAAGAAGTTACATTAGCATAGTACAGTATTCCCCCCTCCTTATTCTTGAGGATTATGTTCCAAGACCCCCAGATGATGCCTGAAACTGTGGATAGTACCAAACCCTATCTATACTATTTTTTGGTCTGTTAACCAAGATGGCTACTAAGCAACTAACAGCATCTACAGTATGGATATGCTGGACAAAGGGATAATTCTCACCCTGAATGGGAAAGCAAGGATTTCAGCACACTACTCAGAAGGGTGCACAATTTAAAACTTATGAATTGTTTATTTTGGGAATTTTCCATTTGATATTTTCAGACCATGGTTGACCATGATCCACCACGAAAGTGAAACCTCAGACATGGGGGAACTACTATATTTCATGACTCAGGCTCTCTCCAACAGTCACCATTTGAAATCAAGAACCCAACACTGGCCGATATTCTCCACCACAACCAAAAATCTTAGACAAAGCCTCTCAAACAACTGGTTAAGTTTGGGTCATCTTCACTACTAACACCACACAAGTCCTTATAGCTCCAGAGGTAGAAGACCTTCCTCATCCCATAAAGAGGCTTTTGGAAGCTCCTTCACAAATACAGGGGCAAAGTAGGCAGTGGGGAAAAGAAAAGTCTACATGAAGCTTGAATACAGATCTAAACCATAAATAGTGTTACCCTTTTTCATTATTTTAAACTTGTACAACCCAGGGGGAGGCTTTCTGTGAAGACTCAACACATGGAATCGCTTTTCAGTTGTCAATAGCCAACATTTGAAAATAAATACAGTCACTAAGTGTGGAATGATGTTCCTGCAGCCAGCAGGAATTTGGCTGATGCTAACAGAGAAGGCAGGAAGCCAAGATATAACACCTAAAATTTAAAAGGAAGACTGCTCTATTCAGTAACCGAATCTGAAATAATGCAAAGGCAGAAGTAGGCCACAGACCACCTGCCTCTAAATTCAACATACATCAGCATCTGTCTCCCAAAGTTCCTTCAGGAAGATACTTAAGTTTTCTTTAACTACAATAACTGTTCCGGGGTCTAAAAAGAAAAGAAAAGAAAAAAGAAATGTCTCTGCTTTGTGGGTTTGTTTGATTGGTTGGTTGATTACTATTCTGGTGGGGGCTTTCTTTGAGGGGTGGATGGAAGGGAAAGGGGAGAAACAATAGAAGAAAGAACTAAAACTGCAGAAGGGAATTTCTGCTTTTCCCTCTTTGACTCTTTCTACTGAGGAATGGCTTTCTGTCAAGATTTTCATCAGGTACTCAGCAGAGGAAGGGGTGACGTGAGGTAGACAGAAGGAAGTCTGGGGACGTTGCTCCCTATGACCTGTGTCCCAAGACACAGATGTTCATCCCTGGATGCTCTGACTCTCTGGGAGAAGAGGAAGTAGAAAAGTGTGAAGGCAGAAGACACCACTGCGGAACAAAAGTACTTGGGTTTTCTTTCTGAATCTACTGCACACACCGCTGCCTCTTCCTCCAGGGGGCCTGCCATTAGATGCTGAGCGATGGAGACTGGAGCCAACTTAGAAAATAAAACAAGCCTGATCCAGGCTGAACAACTACAAAGGCGCAAGATGGAGTCCCTACAAGTCATCAGCAATCTGATAAACTACTGCACAAATTCAGTATTTTAAATGGGTATTCCTTTTACAGGGAAAGTGGCAAAAACTAAGTTTGGAGATAAAGTAGCTATTTATTTCAGGGGGAGGAGTTGGTCCCTAAAGCCATATGGAGATAAAGGAAAATAAAATATATGGAAGATTCTACAGCTCAAGGGGGAAAAAAAACTAGTATCTCCTGAAATAATAATTAATTGTTTAAATACTTTGTCATATCAAATGTTGTATGATTTCACTTACATGAGACAAAGCAAATTCAGAGACAAAGCATAATGGTTGCCAAAGGCTGGGGGCAGGAACTGTACACCCATTAACCTTTAATGGGTATAAAGTTTCTATCTGAGATGATAAAAAGATTCTGGAAATAAATAATGGTGATGGTTGCACAACACTGTGAATGTGCTTAATGTCACTGAACGGTACACTTAAAATGGTTAAAACTGTAAGTTTTATGTTGAATTTTTCCATAATAAAATATTTTTAAAATTTGGTATGAATCAGTGTGATGTTACGTGTGCACCAACAGTGTAAACTTTAATTCTAGGCACAGTTATCTAACATGCTGTCATTAATGCACAGTCAGGACTGGTTAACTGGCATAACATTATACGAGTAAGGGCCAAAATCCAAAAGTGACTAGTAAAGTCTACCTATTATTCATATCTAAATCAACAACCAATTCTCTGCTAATTTGCATAAGGAATACCAAAACAGGTTTTAGGTCTATAAGCTATTTATTAACTACTATAATGAGTGTTAGAAATGGAGTCTTATTGGTGAAATTAAAGATATTCAAGATATGTAGATGAGCTAAATTAGTTTAGTGACACCACCTACCCTTGTACAAATAGGACACAAGAATCTAAGGTGGCTTAATCCAAGGTGGTTCTACCATTAGGGATAAAACAGCCAAATATTAAATGGCCCAGTCTTTGTTTAAAGGGATTCCTTTTTGCGTGATGCAAAGCAAGGGCACAGAATCCCATCTTTGGTATATTGTCAGCCTCAAATGAACATTTCATGTAAAGTGCATTCAAATCACCTAAAAAAGAGTTGGGTCTTTGTCATGCTTTCTGAACAGTTTCATCAGTCACCTTAGCCTGCTAGCTAGATGTCCATATGTGTGGCAAGATCTGGTCTGAGACCTGCTTACATTATAACCTGTAGAGTATCCAAGCCTCATTCCTTCTTTGGCGCCTACCATCAGCTACCCAAAATTACTTCATGGCTGTATACACTACACTAACAGGTCCATTTACAATATCACACACTTCAAAAAAAAAAAAAAGGAGGGGAAGAACCCTTTTAAAAAGTCTGTTTTCCAGCTTTAGAAGCCAGAAAAGAATATTAGACACACTGATGCTTATGTCCAAATATACTGTTTTCCACAAACATTCAGAAAACTGAAATCTCAAATAGAGTAAGGAAGCCAACCCCAGAAAATTCCACGTTCTGCCTTCAAATAACACATCGGGTCCACTTGACTACTCTAGAACTGCTGATATAACTTAGTTTTACCATGCCTTCTTGCAAAGCTTCCTGATTTTCAGCACTTATAAAAGAAATGTATTGATATAAAATAAATCAGTATCACCAATTCTGTATCTTAAGCCTACTGCAACATGAATAAAGGGACTTAACTCTGGAAAAAAGGCCCAGAAATACTAATAATACAAGAGTCTAAAAAAACAAACCTGGTGTAGTATCTTAAGACTTAAAGATATTAGATCCCAAAATCATTCTGCTTGAGAAGGTAATATGCTGTCTGCACTATACATGGCAAAATCACTTGGCACTGTGTTTAAGAGCTAACCTAGTACTCAGGTTCAAAAAAGAAAATAGGCACAGAATTTTAGAAAACAGACTTGAGAAATCATTTAGGATTCATCTGAATTCAATGAGAATTCATTTATTTTATATATGAAGAGATGTCTATTGATTTGATACATCATAACCTATTTAGATGTATTTGAAAGTAGACTAAGAACAAACCACAATCCATTTCAGTGATCTGAAAAAAGCTCTCATGGACTAGTGCCAGGGTAAGGAGGATACAGAAGACAGTACCTTGAAGGCCACTGTGTTAATGACCAGTGACTCCTTAAGACTAGATTTAAAGCATCAAAATGTAAGGAAATAAAGCTGTTCCCTCAGGCCCCAGTGACCTTGAAAATAAGCAGTGATCCTGGTTTGCCTGATTACACTCAGCTATGCCATCCTTAAACCTCACTCTAAAAGGAAGATTTCACTGTCTCAGGATCAAGTCCAAAGGTCAAACAGGTTGTGAAGAGTCAAGGGCATCACCGCGTCTACTCTGCAAGGTAATAAATAATCAAGCCTATCATCCCTTCACCAAGAAATGCAAATTTTAATTGAGCTGGAAGCAGAGGGGGAGGTGGATGCAGGACTTGTAAGCCATATACACTCTCCCTTCAAAATCAAAGCATTATGTACAAAACAGAGTTCCAACAAAAAGTACAATGATGAGAAAAGAACTCATTAAGAGCTAAAAATAAATTCTAATTCACAATATGCATAAGGATTTAACAAAAAAGGGAAAACAAGATGTAAAATTGCATCTGCTAAGTTAACCATGCCCTCATGGAAATCGCCCTCCCCACACATACAAACTGAAATCTGTAAAATCTGTGATGACTGAATGAAGCGATGCTTAAATGTTTTCAATGAATATTTCAACAGAGAAGAAAACAAAAGGATAGCAATTTTTCTAAGTCCTCTGATCTGCTAACACTGCAGGAATACTAGGCTTCTTAACAGCCAAAAACACAGGTCTCTGTATTTCTCTACTTGAAAATCTTATTTGATGAAGTGAGAATATTTAGTAATAGTATTTGCAATTTATATTAAAGGGATATTCATCTTAAGGAGGGAGATGTCAATAAAAGTAAAAAATAAGCCCTAGTTAGTTTTTATCTAACCAATACTTCATGGCTCAATTTAATAACTTGCTGACCTTCCAGGCCAATAATAGTCCATTGGGGAAGCTCAGCTGAGAGTACCTTCGTATTTTAAGTCAAGCTAATTCATTCTGAATAACATTCACACAATACCACATAGAGCAATAACTCCATACTCCAGTGCTCTAGTTCATAAAGGCTGGTGTAATATCATTAATCATCTTTCTGGGCTCCCTATTCCTTCCTGTTCCTACTTTGTTCCACCCCTCGAAACCAATTATATTGGTCAAACCACTTAGAAAGCAAACAATAGAAAACTAGCTTTGCATTCTTCCCACATCATGAGAAACTAAGAATTCTAGGACAACACATCTACTTGAAGATATTTGTCAAAAACTGGTTTACCCTCCCCCCAAAAAAATTCTGCAACTGTTATGCAACTGAATAATATTAACTGATAAGAAGAAGATGGGAAAGACAGAGAGAGTGCCTTCTGAATGCTAGGTACTTTATGGAAAACTGAAGATCAGAGTCAAATAGCTCATGTAAGGCCACAAGTTTAGTGGCTAGGCTGGGATTTGAGCCCAAACGTAACAATATTTTTTTCTAGGCTAAAACCTCTAAAACTAGTTTTCATTAGGCCACCCCCTAGCAGGGGAGGAGGCAATAGGCATTTTGTTTTAATGTTAATCTCAAACTAAGTAAATAAAAACTGGAGTGCATATGGGGGGGTCATGTTGGTAAATCATATTACTACCACATTCGAGTCCATTCCATATACAAGGAACTCCTACAAACAAAGCTTAGAGATTGCCATCTTGCTTTTTTCCTTGAAGAAGGTACAGAGTATGACGTGAGAATCTTTGTCTAATTTAGAACAATAGAGAATGACTACCCCTCTATTAGCTAAAGATGATGTATGGTATAAGAGATTACTGGGTAGTTAGATCCCCCCCAAAATAGTTTTAACTAAGGACCTATTTTTCACAGTAGTTAGAAGAGCTGCCAATGCTGCTCTGCGGCTTAAAGCCCTTCAAAAATATTTGATTACATTTGCCATCATCAATAAAAAGGGGCATCCACTGGTGTCAAAATACTGACATTCCAAAACTTTAAAGAGCAAAAACAAATACCTGAAGGAGTAAAACATGCTAATTAAGCCACTGTATAGACCTGACAAATCAAATGACACTCACAAGTAAAATGCCAGAAAATATCTGTTAAAGTTGACCTTTTTAGTTGGAAAGCCATGCTCTGAGGGTTTCTACAGCTCTCAAAATTCCGTAGCAGCAGTGTACTCAGCTGAAAGTCAATTAACGCAGAACAAGATTAAAAGAAGTTGGCAAATTCATAAGCACAGCTTCAGCTTCAATGATCAACTATTCTGTTCAGGAATATTTAAAAGGAAATGTTCCAATAGGTAAAAAATAAAAATGCTTTGCTCTGTTCAGAATTTAGACAGAAAGTTAAAAAAACAGGCTAGTGCTAAAGTAACGTAACAGATAAGATAGTGAAATACAGGGTGTCCCAAAAGTCGCCATACATAGGGAAAATGGGAAATTGTAGTGAACTGTACCTTTACAAAATATTCATTATAAAATTTTACAAAATTTTCCTTTGTATAAAGACTTTTGGGACACCCTGTAGAATAAAAACTGTCAAAAATAGGTTGATTTTGTATTATATCATGAAAATGGGGGTAGGGAGAGATAAGTCATTTTCATACCTGAGAAGAAAGAGGATTTTAACATTCTATAGATTATAAAAGGAAGAACCAAGAGGTCCTGTATTAGAATTTAATTGTTCTTTATCTTCTCTCATTATAGTTTACCATCTTCTTTCTCCATCTACATTTTCCATCATTACTATGTCAGCCACTTAATAATAAATTTAGAATGGTTTCTACTCTATACCAATCTCCTGGTGCAAAAGTAAACAAGGACGAAGAAGAAGAAAGAAGAAAGAAGAAAGAAAGAAGAAAGAAAGAAGAAAGAAGAAGAAGAAGAAGAAGAAGAAGAAAGAAAAGAAAGAAAGAAAGAAAGAAAAGGTCTGGATAGCAAATAGCACACCTGCACACTCATACCTTGCTAAACTATAAGGAAGCAAATCTTTTCAACTGTATTTTTATTTTCAATGAATGTGAATACATTAACAAAGCTTGTGTTTCCTATCAAACTAACAAAAGAATAAAGGGAAAGGTACTAAAGACTATGTTCCTCATCTATTGGTAAGACAAATATGGTTATTATAGAAGTTCCAATGACAAGGGCCATGAAAGCACAAAATCAAAACCCCTGAACTTCATTTACTCCATAGGTTCAACCTCATTTTCCCAGTATTCTAAAAAAGCTGTTGGAAAACTGCTTATGAAGCTCCTGAAAGTTGCGCATCTTCTAAAGGAATAAAATACAGAGTAACAAATATCAACATCAAGAAATCAGGGAAACAAATTCAGGTGATTTACAAATTAATCAGAAATGGTTCTGTTTCAAACTTTTCTATATCCTCACAATAGATGTTTTCTCTTCCCCAAAACTAGCCTTTAATGAAAGGTTTCATTACCACAGGATATCCAAAGAAGCAGCTTTTCTGTTTAAGTTTGTTAATTGGAAGTTAACTTATTTCATGGTGAAGAAGTCCAGAATATGCTACCCCAAAATATTCCACTGTGGCTCAGGTAGTATTTTAAGCTGAAGGCAAATGAGAAAAAACAGATGCAAGAGTTCCCCGACCTCCCCTTTTCTGCTTAAAAACAGAGAATAAATTCCTCATATAAAGGTGTCTGCTGTCCTGTATCAGTAAGAGAATGACTATTATCACCATAGATGGAGCTGACACTGAGGTGAGCCTGAATAAACAAAACCTTGCTAAAATAACCTTTATCTGTCATTAGTTTCCTACATATATTTCCTAGCCACTTCCCCACAATTTATCATCCCTCAAATCCAAATCTTTTCTTTGTTAAAATGGTATATAAGCCCCAAAGTCTAACCATTTCTTTGAGTTTCACTTTTCTATCAACTCCCAAGCATGTAAAATATTAATAAAAATTATGTATTTTCTCCAATTAACTTGGAGGTCCCCAGGCACTAAACATAAAAGGATAGAGGAAGTTTTTCCTCTCTGACAATGGTAAAGAACTGTACTGTATATGATTTCTTAAATTCTATAAATTTATAGTTTCATTATTCTGAATCTTTCATCTAGACTAATCAAGACTGACACTGAAAATTGTTCTATATAAATACCCAGGTTCAAGTGAAAAATGAACCTTGAAGAATAAATTTTAAAGTCTTTCTCCAAAATTGTGTAAGAAGCTTCTATAGTAAAATGACTTATTAGCCATGACCTTTGGCAAAGAAAAAGATATAATGAAAAAATAATTAGGTTTAAAGATATATTAATAAAGATGCGAATAAAGTTTCTCCATTACCTCTTATCTATTAGAAAAGTTTCAAAAATGCATCAGGGGTTCCACAAACTTGATACAAATTTCAATTTATACAAATTTCGTCTCTAAAACCTAAAAACAGATTCAAATATATTTTATTCCACAGTAAACACACTAGAGACCAACAAAGCAATCATCTTGTTTCCTATAGACCTGGGAATACACACAGCCTTTCTGCCATCTTTCTAATTAAATAGCATACAGACTCTGCAAAGTGAAGTGTTTATCGAGTTACCACCTACCCACCCAACCACCCTGTGGTCTTCAACTCCTTGTCTGCAAGAATCAGAATTATTGATCTCTTGACACTATGGACATCTAACAGGCTGACATAAGGTTGTAACTGACATACAGAATCACATTTTCAAATTAATGGTCATCAAAACAGCCTTGTGTTCACTATGATTGACTGACTTCACCATAGGAAATAAATGCTATTTAAATTTTAAGGTATGCATTAGACTAATAAAATGCCACTTATCTGTTTCAATCCTGAGGGGCTAGATTGTATTTGTTTTATGAGGAGAGAATCCTACACCATTAAAACAAAGTTTGAGAATCACATTATTCTGATAGAATAAACAAGGATCGAAACTAGTTTTAAATTCTCAGGAAGCAAGAGAGACATAAGGTAAATCTAGCTCACATATAAAAAAGATTTAACTATACTAGCCCTAAGGGGTGGGGGAGAGAAATCTTGCTTACCACACAAGGTAATATCTGTTCAGAGGTAATCAACATCTCCTTGGGCCCCCTGGAGTTTTTATTTGTTTGTCTGTTTCGGGTTTTGTTTTTCCTTTTTGTCTGAAAGCTTCTAGTTGGCAGCTGATAGGGTCAGCACAGGACCTACTCAATTCATAGAGTAAGAGTAAAAAAGCATCACACCAAGATAAAACAAGAAACACTCATTATCTGAGGTCTTCAGCTAACTATACCTTCTCCAGCTCTTCTTTTAGAAGAAAGGAAAAACAACGGTAAAAAACCATCTACCCCGGAGTTCTGAAAAAATTACACACACTCCCAGATACAGATTGGGAGTTCAGTAAAGACACCGTCTAGTGACTTTTAAACTTAACATCTCCAGTCCTGAACTCCAGGAATTAATTTATCAGAGGCCAATGCTGAGGAGGGGACAGCATTTGAAACTTAAGCTTGCCAAGAATTAGGTACTGCAGTTGTAACACCTCTCCCATCCACCTCTACACCAGAATTCAAGTAAACATAGAAGTCCATCTCCCTGCAAAATGTTCATGAAAAGACATGGATAACTCCCAGGTAACTAGAACACTCCAGGCCCCACCTACAGAGATTCTGGTTAAGCAGGTCTGGACAGGACCCAGGAACCTGCATTTCTGGCAATCAGCCCAAGTGCATCCTAGTGACCAGGCTTTAAGAAATGCTATGTGACTCCCACAACTTCTTGGGCTTCAAAACCACCTGGGGAGCTCTCTGACAACACATTCCGAAGGCATTGGGAATCTGTATTTTTTAAAACTCCCTTAGGTGAGGATGTGCAGTCAGATTTGGGAACTACTAGAATATCCAAGTGCACAACCATATTTCCAGAGATGTACGGATGTTCTTAATCATTTTGTGTATCCTTCAGTCCTTGACTTTCAAAAATCTTCCACTCCTCTTCCAGAGAAGACACACTCAGCAGAAAATGCTTCTTGGGCAACTCCGTAAGTTGTATGTCTCACTATAAATTCATCAGTTGGTCTCATGCTTAAAGAAATCAGAAAACCAAGATTCTGCTCCCTGCTCTGTATCACTTCAAAGCTGTGTGGCCTTGGACTAGTCATTTCACAAATCTGGGCCTCATCACCTGTGATATTTGGTAGAAAGGAGAATAAGGGTTGGCTAAGGTCACCTTCTAGGGCTTTTCTGGCTCTAACGCTCTGTTATTCATTTCTTGAATCATAAAATCCATTTCACTCCTATAGAATGCAACATCAGCAGGTGTCAAGGACTCTGAAGTGCATTTACGAACTCCAAGGGATAGACCAACCTCAGCCAAGCTGTACAAGCAGCTTCTCATGATGAATGCCTATAGATAGGAAACAGGCTGAAGCATAAAGCTGGGCAGGAGCCCAAAGAGAGGGCCTGACAAACAACATAACAAATAGAATTTAGACTAGGGAGAAGATTATTGTATTTGCTACTAAAGACATTTCTTAATGTACTTTCCTAATCCTCACTCTATCAAAACAGTGACATTAATTTGCTAACACTGACACAGTCTAAAAATTATATACTCCTTTCAAAGACTAAGGAAAGAGACACACACTTTCCTAACTAGACATTTTTGTACCTGAGATATAGTTTCCTAATTCAGCATTAAGTATGATTTAAGAAAAGTAAAAAGGAGGGATTCCAAATCTTCCTGAAGAGTGACTCTATAATTTTCTTATAACCCAATTAATGCTCATGCTCCTACAAAATCCGAGTACAAAAATCTCACCCAATTGCTCCACAGGGGTAGAATAAGCTGGGTAATTGGAGAGGAACAAAAGAACTGTGGCCTGCCCCTAAAGTTTATACTAAGAAACTGCACAAGATGGCTAATGCTAAACACCATAGGGCAGAATCCAAATTTCCTCACGTTCTTTCAAAACCTTGCTAGAGATACATCAATAGTACTTCTTAGGAAGTGTGCCTACTTTGCAAAGTGTAACCATTCAAACCCAGTTTTAGATACCTACCATTTACTAGACTATTTTACTCAATACAAATATTTACTAATAAACTCAGAATGAAAAAAAAATCCTAAGGCAGTTTATGCTTAAAGCTAAATGAGTAGGACCCTTCTGAAAGCCATTTTAACCCACATTGTAAATAAGATGTCAGTGGGCCAAATCAAAACTGGATTACCAGAAGTAAGGGTGCCTCGTTTTCAGATTTGCCTACTCAATTTTTAAATTTATACTTCATTATCACATACATTCACTCTATGAAACACGCTCATTTTACTGATGTGATCGGGTTAGGGAAGAATTCATATTAAATTGTCTAATAATCAGTTACCAAATGATTTCAAAAGCTTTTACATCAACACATTCAGTACAAAGCTTGTATGAGAAAGATAACCCCTCAAATAAATTCCACGATCGAATCAGGATAGGGAACTATAAATCAAACAGCTTTCTGTACTGTTGGAATTTTCATCGTTCTTAATATGCTGAGGATCTACAGTGTGGCTTAAATAGTGAACTATGGAGTGCAGCATTTCTCAAACTTGTGTGTCAATGGAACACTGATTTTGAAGAATAATTATAACTATCTCATAAGAAGTTAAAAAGCATCTTTCAATCTTATACACTGTTGGTGGGAATGCAAATTAATACAGCTACTATGGAAAACAGTATGGAGGTTCTTCAAAAAATTAAAAATAGAACTACCACATAATCCAGCAATCCCGCTACTGCGCATATACCCAAAAGAAATGAAATCAGTTTGTTAAGATTATTGCACTCCCATGTTTATTGTAGCACTGTTCACAATAGCCAAGATATGAAATCAACCCAAGTATCCAACAGAGGAATGGATAAAGAAAATGTGGTATATATACACAATGAAATATTTTTCAGACATAAAAAAGAAGGAAATCCTGTCATTTGCGGAAACATGGATGAACTTCGAAGATATTATGTTAACTAAAGTGAGCCAGGCACAGAGAGACAAATACCACAACATCAATCACATGCAAACTATTTCATATAAAAAAGCTGATCTCATAGAAGGAGAGAGTAAAATAGTGGTTATCAGGGGCTGAGGAAGGAGGGGGAGAGAGAGGAAGGGGAGATTGGTTAATGGGCACAGGGGTCACAGATAAAAGGAATGAGTTCTGGAGTGCTATTCACAGAAGGGTGCCCATAGTTAACAACATTGTATGGTATATTTTAAAATAGCTAGATGAAAGGACTTTGAATGTTCTTGCCACAAAGAAATGATGAATGTTTGAGATGACAGAAATGCTAAATACACTGCTTGATCATCACACAATGTACATATGTATTGAAACAGCTCATTGTACCCCATAAATATGTATAATTATGTGTCAATTAAAAATATGTAATCAAAAAAAAAAAACATCTTTTGACACTTATGCCTTACTCATGGTATTTTGGGGCAATTGCTTACTAAATATTTTTAATAGAAATTTTACCATAGTGGTAATCTCCATTACCCCCCTTCGCCCAATGAAAAGACAATGGGGCAAAGGTTGGAGGTTGAAGGAAATTGACAACAAATGCTAACGCAGTTTTTCAGTATCTAACCATGTACTTCAAATTACCCATGTGCTGCTGTTCTACTATCATGGTCTACCACACTAAAGCCAGAGAGGCAAAAAATGTGAAGATGTAGAACTCAAATTTATCCCATTTTTTCACATAATAGCTCTAGAAAAAGGTTTACAGAAGAATACAATTCAAGATTGACCAGAGAAAACAGCTGAAAATCTGTGAAATGTTTCCTGTGGCAACTGCATAACACAAATGATGTATGATTTGTTTAAAATTTTCATCTACTACTCCCGGTATAACAAAACATGTGACTTTTATGCTCTTTTGAAGCATTTTTCTTTTTTAAATGGTAGGGTAGCTACTAAACAATCAAATCAGATACCATATCATTTATATCATAGCTTCCATGCCATTTATCACATTTTATCCTTTATGTCATAGAGGTTGCAAAATCCACATGTAAAGGATGTTGTTTTGCTTAATATATATATATATATATTTTTATATATATATATCTTAAAAAACTCAATACCAGGACAGAGACATAAGAAAAGCCATTTGTTCTCTCCCTTTTCCAACTTATTAAAACCTGTTTCTTTATAAATTTCACATATGCTGATCACACTGCTTTTGGAAAACAAAATCTCATCCATTTAATTATCAGCATTCAAAAACATAAGAACCTTCCTGATAGCATAGTGAACATCTCTGCAACATAATTAGTTAAAATATAATTATTTGCTATGGATAGATGAAAATCAGTTTTTAACTTGATTTCTATGAGTAAGTTCCCTCTGTGAGTGTCAATCTGTAGCTGGAGGAAATACGATTATGGGGCCAAGCTTAGGTAGGTGCTGGCTCTGAGAACTCACTTGGAGAGCTTAGGGAGGGTAAGTCCTGCTGTCTTCATTAACAGAATAGCTAAAAAGTACCATCTTTCAGAAAAAGTCAAAATTGACCTTAAATAACCTTGTGTGACCTCTTTTTCTCTGCCTTTTACCTCATTTTACCAATGAAAACCTGAAGTCAAGAGCTGACTTGTCCAAGGTCTCATGACTGTTAAAGAGTTCAAACTCCTGGTCTCATTCTCCACAAGCCTTTAAAAGTATTCTTTACTCATTTCAAACATTCATTTTTATATTTTGGGGTTATAAACCACATAAGGCAATTCTGATGCACTACCAAATTTAATAATAACATTAAAAAGCCATGGAGTCTGTTTATAGGTAACTTCATACACATTTAATGTGTTTGAAAACAATTCCTACAGGAAGTATTAACCCTTCTATACCAAGAACATGCCCCTTAATAATTAGGTTTTGGTTTTCTCTAAAAATTTAGTCAAATCTTTTGAAATACTAAGAAGATTTTCAACTACCTATTGTTCAAAATGTACCGCCATTAAGGCCAAACTATGAAACCTTTTATTCTTATATTTATGATAAAACAGAGAATTCATACACTACACATTTTTATTTTCCTTGTTAAGGACCATTACATAAGATCTCATTACATTCAAATTATATCAGTGCAAATTATATATTACCCACTGACAATGAAAATGGTATCAATTACTTTATCACGTATATTATAAGCAGGAGGACTATACTAACTTAAGGGAAAGGACATTTTTAGAGGTTTGTTGCCCCTCTCCCAAATACAATATTCTTACTTCTTGCTATTGAATTGCTAAATCATGTATGCTCAGGAAACTAAAAAATAAAGGTTAACATGACACTTGTTACCCCACACGTACACACTTTTGAAACATTCTCCATTGAAGTCCAGTTAAAATATATACTGCCCAAAAAATATTTTATGCTTTAAAAGGAAAACTTAAAACTAAGTTTCAAATTGCTGACATAGTCAGTAATAGAAAATCTAGGTGTAAAACTGCGGCAATGAACGATTTATAAGTAGTAAACTTATTATTTTCTCATATCTTGAAACATAATCCTTTAAATGTGAGTCATTTATATTAAACTGCATACCTGTTATTTTGTCTCTTACAAGCTTACAGGACTCTATCTCACCAATGCTCCCAAAAAGACTCTTTAGTTCCTCCTGTGTCATGTTCTGAGGAAGGTAGTTGACTATTAAGTTGGTCTTGCTGTCCTCTGTGTTCCCAGAGTCAACTGGTGACGAGCAGTTGTTGTTTATGGTGGTTGGACCATTGGCTGTGTTATTGCAAGTTGGCCCATTAGACAGTTGTGTTTCCATGGCAGCAATTACCTGCTAAAAACAGAGAAAATAAGAAATGTCAGAATTCATATTTCACAACCTATTAGAGATTCCATCCAAGAATTTAAACACTTGTCACTAAACACAAATCATTCTGCTAAAATTACAATAAAGCTTCAACAAAATGTGTAACACCTACACTAATTTTTACTTCATATTAAGCTATTCAACTTAAGATAATTATACCTTCATATACATATTCTATACATGCACATAAGCACAATTTAAATCTTAAACATTTTCTAGAATCACATTCTGGGTCTATTCACATACCCTTACTCACCTGCAGTGTCCACAGACGAGAAAACTTAGTACACCAAAGGGCACAGAATTGTACCCTGCCTAAAAATCATACTAGAAATAAAAGTGCTTAACATGCTACCAAAGAAAAACAAAAAAACAAAAAACGACCTAACTCTGAAGAGATTTTCAGTTAGCCTAAGAGGTTCAAATATTCTAAAACTGACAGACATCCATTAACTTAAAAATCAAGGAGCAAGAGCACTTTAAAAAATATAAAATTGTCAACATGTACTGTTTTGGTTACATATTGAAAATGTTTTTGATTGACAGTATCTTGTATCTCTACCATTGGTAAGAAAAAAAATAGATGTTATATGTTAGGGAGTGAAAAGGATTTGTAGGATAACTTGGAAATGAAGCTATGAATACTTTGTCTACATTGTAGACTCTAAAAGGCCATTCTTGTCAACCTTGGCAGCTAAAGATCACCAACAAGGCAACTGATCTACAGCATCAAAATAAAATTCCCAAACAATTAATTCAATATAGTATTTTGCCTTGACTCTGATTATAAGGAGGAAAAAAAAAACTATCCAATCCACCAAAACAACAATGTAAATATATCAACTTTTGCAAACAGACCAGCCCAAGGAAATTTCATTTGAGCACAAAAGCCTGTTGAAAATTCAAGTAATAAGGTATCTATCTATAAACCCCAAATACCAGATAAATAATAGACCTGGGGAAAATGGCCTCAAACTATTCAGGCTACTCTAAAAAATCACTTACTAAGCAATTTTGGATCTAGTTTCCTAAAAACGAATCCTATGCTCTTTGAGCAAAACAGTCACAAACCACAGGCCCAAATTTTCCAAAAGTATTTTCCAATAACTATCTCACTTTGGACAGTCAAGACTGTGGGGGAATCCAAAAATCAAAGTATCACTGAAAGGATTATCCTTCTTATTTCATACAATACATCTCTTAGCTCCACAAAGAACTACTCAAAATTGACAATTCTGAACTGACAGGATGCTAGTTTTAGGGAAGTTTTAACATAGAAAAGGCAAAGAATTTGAGGCAAAGAAAAAAAAAGGCAAAGTAAAGGGAAAGACGGTTACACGGAAAGAGAAAAATCTGTCTTTTAAAAAGCATACTGCCTAAGAAAAATAAAAGGGCACACAATCAGATAAACATACAGGAAGAAATCTCCACTGCCAAGAGATGTGTATAAAAGAAGGCAGCAGAGGACAGATTGAGACTGGTCAACTGATCAGATTGAGACTGGTCAGGCTGGACAAGAATTAGTGCTGTCAGGATTTAAAAAAAAAAAAAATTAAAAAAAACACAGGAGGCAAAATTCAGAATAGCTTTGAAAATATCCAACCACCTGTAACCCCTCCGTGACTTCATTTCCTTTTCAAAGAAATGGGTATTTATTCTCCAAGCTGCAAGCACTTTTCTTGGGTAAGTATTCTCAGGGAATACTTAAGGGGGTAAAGGAAAATAAACCTTTGGAAATCTGTTATTTAAAAAAATCTGAAATATTTGAAGACATAGGCTTTATTATAATTAACAATCTATTTGAAACTAAGAAGGGAAGTTTCAGGTTTCCTAATAAAGCATAACTGCTCCAGTTTGTAGAATATTAGCTGTGGATTGCTCTTCCCACAGCAAAATTCTTCTGGGGTTAAAACTTTGCCCAGCAGTTATGAAAACAATGAGCTATAAGAAGAAAGTGGCCAAAACCAATTAAAACAAATCACTATTCAAAAGTTAGGGTATACGAGTAGAAACTATGAGAGCCCCAAATGTGAGATTTGGACTAAAGCTCATTGGGATGGCATTTGAAATATAAAGTGTTCATTGACTGAAATTAGCAAGATTTAGAAAGGACAACAAACACTCCTCACTTAATTGCACATTTATTTCCATGTTCAGGTGGCAAGAATGAGCTCCTAAGCCAACATTCAAGTGAACAGCTGCAGTAGGCTGTGTGAGCTGAAAATTACAGCATCTCTCAGCTATAGGACCATCTGCTCAGAATAAAATGATACTAATGTGCTATATTTTACAAATAATGCATATTCCATTGATAGGCTCAACACAACTGTTCACAGAATGCAAACTCTTTCAACAGTTACTGGGCAAATAATTTTCAGCCAGATTTACAATTTCAACTTTTTTTTTTTTTTGAGCATCAGGAATTATGAATAACTTCAAAATTTAGTAACCAAAAAAATACATAGTAAACAGAATGTAAAGAATTACGGTAACTTAGTATTCAGACCATACCAAAACTTTTTTTGTTTTAAAAAACAGCTTGTCACTCTTTTGAGTCTGCACTAAATCCTAATTTAGATCATAAAAAGTTACATACAAGAGCATGGTTCTGATGCTACATATACCACTATAGTTAAAATTCCAATGTGCTTTAAGTCCTAATGATGGCCATACCACAGTAGGTTAAATGTAAGAATAATTAGTATGCCAAATGAAAGGTTCAAGTGTTTGGTATGGCCTCAGCACTCCTGCAACATGCTAAAAAAAAGTAGCCTACAGAATTTAAGAAAAATCCCACAGACCCCGGTCCAAGGCTCTGCTGCCCACGAACCACTTCTAAGCAGAGAAGCCACATCACACAGTCTGACTGCCATGTTAGTTTGGAGTTGCCGTCTGCAATATGGACACAAAAAGTACCGTATGTTAGATGAGCAAGATAATGCAACAAATCAGTTTGTACAAAATTTACAGTGATTGTATTGATATTCCCAGCACGTCCATGCAGTGTGGCTTAATTGAATTTGAGGCAATTCCAATCTAATCTTTCCAAATTCATGTTAACATGTAGTTTTCTTGCACAAATGTAAGCATTTTTAATTAAGAGCCTGATTTTAAAACAATATTAACTAGTTAACTTGGCATCTATCCTAAAGAACTACCTTAAACCATATCTCAAAAATTAAAAAAAATAAATGAAATGAAATGAAACAAAATACTGCAGGCTGTCCTGCCTCTTAAGGATGTGGGAGAAGGGAGGAAATGTGAATGAAATTTTATAGTGAGAAAAATCGTTCATGCAATTCATAAGTGATTGCTTTGCATAAAAGCACCCTTTTCCCCAAAATATCAAAAGGCCATTAAGAGAAGCTATATTTGCCCACACTGTTACATTATACTACAAATGATCCTTAATCCTGGGACTTAAAATTAAAAGTGAATCGAAACCCTGTGAGGTTATTTTGCTTCTATAGTCAAACTGGTCTCTAACAGTTTCACTGAGAATTGTTAACATATACTAAGAGGCAGTAAACCAGCATCTTTCAATTGAAATAATTGGACCAATAAATAGGATTGTTTGGAGTAATGCTTGTATAGGATGTCAGCTTTGTCCCTGAACGAAATCAAGTGAACATTTTTTAATATGTAAATTGTAAACCCAGCACGATTTGAAATTAGTGCTGCTATGAGGCCTCCAATATAGTTAATGGGCCATTTACCACTTATTACAACTTGCCCAAATACTAAGCAGAGACACGATGTTGGCACAAAAGCCAAAGTTTACTTTTTTGCCACATACACAGATCCTTTAAATGGTCAATGTAATAATCAGAAAACTAAGTTCCTGAATGTCGAGAAATAACAAATAACAAACAAGGGCTGAAAATATCTTTTACTTACGTACTTTATATTATTGATAACTAAAAAAATTTTTATCCTTACAGTTAAACCTGGCTGTAAGTGGCTTACTCTTGATGCTACTGATGACACTAACAATGGATCCCATTTTCTGGCATCTACCAAAAGGGTTTAACATACTCTTTACAGGATGCCATGGAAATCTTTTACTCTTCTTCCCTTCTCCCACTGTAACCAGAGAATGCAGTCTGACCCTATATTCTTGATTTTTCAAAAGGAAAAAAAAAAAACCTACTTAACACTGAACTGAACCTGTGAAAAAGTAAAGTGATTTATACCCATGAAAGATTTTGACAAGAACCCAATTGTGGTTAGACTACATGAGTAAGACAGGACCACACCCAACAGGTTAAACCAAGCCTAAATTTATGTCCTGAATACCCTCACGAGTTAGTATCTAAACATTCCCCACTACATAAAACCATAGATTCTAATTTAATGGCCTCAGTCCCTTCTGTTCCATAGGAGGCAGGCACTAATGAGCTAATCTATTGACACCCCTCTTTCTGAAAGCCCCAGGGATGTGAACAATCACTTTATTGCACCAACTAGCTAGGAAGGCTGTGGATGGAAAATGATTCTTCTGCACTTTTACATTTCAAGCACCCCAGACAGTCTCTCCGCTTGAGGCAGACACATACCTTTATGGGAAGTTATAAATAAGTTGCTCACATGGCCCTTACCTTTATGCTGGCCAACAATTCAGTTACTAAAAATGTAAAGCTACTTCCCCTTCACTTAAGGACAGGCGATTCTGCTATACTCAATCTACCACAGACAACCGGGCTATGCACTATTTATAGATTCCACTGGCTCTGAAATTCTTTGGAAGCGAAAAAAGGGCCATATTCCAGCAAAATAGAGCCATTAATTTTAAGGCTTAAAAAAATAATGTTCCAATATATATGTTCATCTCTTAATTTAGACATCAATTGTGCCAATTTGGATTGCTTTTCCTCCTGTTATTCTCCATGTAATAATTTATGAAAAGGCACTTTAGCATAGATCAATCTGGAATATTCTAAACTTTCCCTGGTCTCCAAGAGATAATGGTGACGTATTAGTTTAGTGAGAGCATGGATTTTACTGGGGGCAATAAGGGGTATGGTCTCTAAGTTTTCACACTTACACAGTTTACTTCCCAAAAGCCATGAAGACTTTTCAGGCTGAATTTTATTTTTATTAAAACAGCCCTCTACATACTTTAACATCTATAGTTTCTTACAAGAGTGGAATTTAGGAAGTCAATGTTTTATTTCTTATATCTAGGAACAGTAAAAATGAGAAGTGAAATTGGTCCAACAGTTTCCTGGTCACAAAAAAGGAAAAGTCTCTATTTTCCAATCTTCCTAGTAAAAAAATTCTGAAAACTAATCAGCTTCTTCACTATTATCAAACCTCCAAACAGCCACCAAACAAGACAATTAACCAAAAACATCTTAAATATATAATGAGAATTCTCATTGAGTTCACTAAGTATAATGTCACAAGGGAAAAATAGGTTTCCACGACCTAGAAACCACCTGATTTGGGGACCAGACCTCTGGTCCTGTGGGTTAAAGTCCTAGCAGGACTGCTGAGAGGGCCGACGCACAGCCCTGGTGAGGCTACTAGTTCTGTATGCACAAGCCACACCACTGCCAAGGTTACCGTCTTGATCTGGGCCCTCACCCTCCTGTGGACCATCAAATTACAACCTCCAAAAGGTCCCTCCTTCCTCATCCTGAACTGCTGTAACACTATTCTCAGAAAGACTTTCTTAAACCCTCAACCGCTCCCTATTGTCTATCAAATCAAGTGCAAACTACTCAGTATAAACACTGTAAACATTTGAGATCCTCTACAACTAGTTTTACCAGCCTAGCTATTCGAGCACCTAAAAATCTGAACCACTCTCCTTGTCTTTCAAACAGTCCATATCCTCACTCTTCTGGCTTTGCTTGTGCAGTTCTATCTGCCTGCAAGGCTCCCCTCCAAACCCATCCCACCTCGATTTCAGGGGTTTGTACAGACTAAGCATTCAAAAATGCATGTAAGGACAAGAACAGTTTCTTTAAAAATTGGAGAATGAAAAGGCAAATTACCTCCCTAAACGCGTACAAACTTGGCAGCTTGTTTTTCTATCCCACCAAAAGTATTTCAAACCAGAGATAATTATGAAACCAAATTTTTCACTTTTGACACTCTATCAGCCACCCTCACCGAATGAATTCCAAATTCTTGTTACACGGTACAACGAAGGAAACCGTTTATCTTTTTGGGTGATAAGTTAGTTGTGTGCTTTTACTTCAAAATCCTATCACACCAACTTGCCAACTACAAAAACCTGAAAGACAAGACAAATCCAAGCCTCTTGCCAACAGGGTTATAGAGATGTGGCATGTGGAATTTGGGTCTGACTTCAGGAAAATGGCAAAAGCAAAGGTAAATGCAAAAAAACAGATTTTGACCAAGACACTTAGAAATGCATCATGACTGAAGTCGTGAATCGCAAATGGTTTTGATACTAACTAGAAAGGCTCAGGCAAACATAAATGGTAATGTCTCTGAAAAGAATCATGGCTAGAGGTGAGGACAAGTATCTTAGTCTGGAAGTTCTGGCTTGGATAAAATGACCTTTATCTAGCTTATTTGAAGCTAGAAAGTTTCTCGGTACCTCGTGTGGCACAGCACCAGGGCAGAATCAATCTAGTGTAACGTCTTCCCTTCCACATCAAACCTCTCCCTAAAGGCTGTGTTACAGGTGAACAAAAGACATTTGTCTCAAGTTTTAGAGCCAAACCTACCTAAAACACAACCTTTGCCAAAAATACACCTTCCTTTGGGAAACTCGAGCCCTTGAAGTATCAGTAAAAATAAGGAATATGAGCTTATAGAAGAGAGCTGAGTAAGCAGTGGATGGGGTCACCTGCCTAAGAGACACCACTGCTACAGCAAATGCTTCTTTCCCATTCAAATCACTAAAATGGTATTTTCAGGATCCATTTCTGGCTTTACTGAATTAAGCAACAGAATAGTAAACCAAGTGCTAAAATCAGAAGTTAACATGTCAGTTACAAGAATAAGCCATTACTTTGTTTTCTTTTGCTTTGTGGTTCCTAAAATAATAAAGGTATATCGCTTTAAGCTTAACAGGGTTTCCTCAATCCTAGAATCCCTGTCAACTCTCCAGCCCACCCCCACACCATGTTAGCTGTCTCACTGGCTCTATGGATTCTACTAACTCAGATTTCCCACCTTGGGGCTAACAAGGGTCCAAGAGCTGCCAGAGACGATGCACCAACAGCTGCAGGAGGCACAAGGAGAATGTTCTTTGGCAGAAAACACTAACATTTCTCTGTCTCTTAGCCCTTTATGGCTTCTACAGACAAAATATGGAGTTTCTCCAATGCCAGTCTTTCTTTTGTAGTTCTAGAGCTGGCAAGATTAAAAGCTTTGAGGTTAAACAGCTGAGATAATGAGTTTAGGGTTCCAAGTCCTTCCCTTCACTCCCAGGTCCATTACAGGCATCCAGGTTGGGCAACAGAAAGTAAAGACTAGGTTAAAAAAAAAAAAAAAAGATCTACTTAAGCTTCACACTGTGTTCATTCATCCATTCAACAAACATGCATGCAACTCTCCTGAGCTAAGGACAGTCTCAGGTGCTTGAGGTACAGCAGAGTAAAGAAGCACATTGGAGTGTAAATGTGCAAAGGGAGGTGTGTGCAGCAGTATGAACCAAGTATGAGCATATATAACAAAATAGTATATTAGCAAGAAATAGTATGCTTTGGAATAAATGAAAATGCAGAAAAGAGTAAGGAGGGGTTGAGAATGTGGAGATCCAGGGTGGGTAGTTTCCAGTATTAAATAGGCCTCACTGAGAAGGTGAGCTCTGAGCCAAGGTTTGAAGCAGATGTGAGCTGGCTGCTGTGTGGAATAATGCCCTCCCAATCTGATGTCCACATTCTACTCCCTAAAGCCTGAATATGTTACCTTACAGGACAAGAGGGAATTAAGGTTGCAGAGAGAATTAAGGTTGTCAATCAGATGACCGTGAAAAGGGGAGATTATCCTGGATTATCAAGGTGGGTCCAATGTCATTACAAGAGTCCAAGGCAGGAGAGTTGGTGTCAGTGACGCAGCATGAGAAGAACTTGACAGGACATTACTAGCTCTGAAAGGGGCCACCAGCCAAGGAATGTAGGCAGCCTCTAGAAGCTATAAAGGGCAAAGAAACAGATTATCCCCTAAGGCCTCCAGAAGGAATGCACCCCTGCCAACACCTCCATCTTACCCACTGAGACCCCCACTTTGGACTTCTGACCTTCGAAACTGTACTATAATAAACTTGTGTTGTTTTAAGCCACTAAGTTTAAAGTAATTTGTTTCGGGTGTAATAGGAAACAAATACAGCCCCCATAAGCATAGCTAGAAGAGGATATTCTAAGCAGAAAGACCACCAGCCAGGGCAAAGCTTGTCTGCTGTGTAGAACAGCAAGGAGCTATAGGGAGAGTAGGTGGAAATGAGTCAAAGAGGTAATGAGGCCAGACCACATAGGGCCCTGAAGGCCATCACAAGAAGGGAAACCACAGAAAGTTTTCAGCAAAAGTAGCACGTGGCTACTGTGAAAATAAATTGTGTGTGGGTGTGCAGGAAGACTCAGCAAGTTTGGAAGCAGTTAGACCAGTCAAGAAGCAACTGCAATAATCCAGGTGTAGGACGACAGTGACTCCTACCAGAGCAATGTCAGGGGAGAAGTCATCAGATTCCAGATATACTCAGAAGAAAGCACACTGCTAATGTGCTACACTTTATATCAGTAAACTTTTTAAATCCATTATCAAGAAACTGGTTTAGATTCTAATTTCCCACATTCAAACAAACCACCAAAACATTTATATGTTCTGGGAACTAAGAATACAAGATGAATAAGCAAAGGAAGGGCTTTTATGGAGAGTTGTGTCTTAGAGGAAAAAATATATACATCTCCTTAAGGAAATCCAATATAAAAAAATCTGAGTTTATAAATATTATATCCAGAGTTACTTTATGTATGGATTCTTTACAAAAGAATTCAGCAACAGATTTAGTAGCAAATGCAAAATCAAAAATCAGTAACTTAAAGATGCAACTACTAAAACACAGCATGTCAGAAATTGATTCATAACGTATGAGAGCCCCCTTAATTAAAGCCAGAATTCAAAATAAGAAAATAACTCAAAGTTCTCCCCTAAAAGCTTCATAACAAAGTAGAAAAAGGTAAGAAATAAGTCACATTTTATGAAATGGAAGTAAACTTTAAAATCTATATTTTTCAACGGGGTCATTTACACACTTCTACAGTAGTGAAGGTTAAGCCACGGGTTAACTCAATTTTGGTTATAGGCTGGAATACACTAAATGGTTACCTTTCTAGTGATGAATCATTCCAACCTCATTCCTTCATTCCAACCTCAGTGGGCCTAATTAATTTCCATGCCATTATTTGGCTATAGAACCTAAAAAGGGATATGAGTACAATAAGAATAAAATCAACTACTCCCACAGTTTTGTAGCTGAGCTTTTGTTTGGTATAGGCAGATAAATTTGAATTGCTAAATTAAGACAGTTAACATAGTAATCAACATAGAAATTGGATTAACTTCACATTCTTCTGCAAAAGTCACAGCTATCAGAAACCCCCTCAGGGTAGTACAAATTGTGAAAGGCTGATTGGAAATCTTCAAATTAATCCCAGTAGTTGACTGTTTTCATTAGGTAGGTTAAAAACACAGCTCCTTTGTTGGATACAGATACTAAAATACTCTGTCATATTAGAACTCCAAAACAGGAAGAATATCTAATCTTAAAGAGAATATAAAAGACAAGGAAGATTTATGGACACGAATATCATTTTTAAATTGTGAAATGTTATAAGGGGCTACAACAATACACCTTCTGGGCACTTAGGTTAACATTTTACTCTTCACTGTCATTTAACAGGACTTAAAGATAAAACCAAATACTACAGTTAGTGTTTAACTCCAAGCAGCTTATACCGAAATAAAGGCATCCAAAAAATGTCAACAAAACAAAGTATATTTCTTATTAATGTTTGGAGGCTACAAATATTTCTGTAGGACATCAGAGAAACCGAAAATGAAGAGATGCTATCCCCATGGCACATAAAATCTTTTAATTCATTAATGTATTGTGGAGAGTAGAACAATGTAGTCTCTTCGCCTGTCAACTATAGGATTGTAGGACTATAAACCTTGATCAGTGCACACAGGTTCCTTCCCCTCTGAAAGAGGGATCATCTCAATTACTGGTATTTGCCCATGAAATGTATTTTTCTTTTCAGTTGATATGTAAAGTTCTGAGAGTCCCCAGAGATGTATACTTTTCATTCAGAAACATGACTATGATTTATATAGTATGGAAAGTTTGAACATCTTAAAAAACAGGATTCACACTAAGAAAGTTACTTTATTTCCTTTGGTCCACACCTCTTACCCTTCCCCCCAAAATGACAGCTTTCTTTAAAACCTACATCCCAGCTGGGCCAAAAATGCCTAGGTACATCTGTGACTTTTTATAGTAATCTACTGGTTATTTGCTATATTTCAAAAAAGGGGCGGGGTGGGGGGAGGGGGGCTGGCATTCAATGAAAGTGTTCTTTTTTACTCAGTTGATTCCAAAGAGGGAAGGGTTGCTGAAAGAGTAGTACCACAAGGAAATTTCTAGTTAATCTGCTGTCTAAGAATGTATTATTACATAAAAGTTAATAATGATTTCTTTTAAAAAAAAGTTAATGCAATATACTACAGAACAGGTTAAGGTCTTTCTCAGCCTCAGACCCTGTCCATTAATTATATCCACAGCAGGCACACGTAACCCAATCCCAGATCTCTGATACTTGCCTACCAGGTAAACAAGTCAAGATGCCCAGGTCCCAGTCAATGACCCCTGACCACCTCCCCCAACAAAGTGCCTCCACTCCTACTTCTAACACACTTCCCACTTTGCAAGTCATTTCAGTATCACTAAAGCAAAGCACAGCTGAAACAAATGTTGAAGGATCTCTAAAAGTACTTGGGAGCAAGTCCCCTCATGTTAAAGATGAACAATGAAGTGCACAAGAATATTGTGTATATATAACCTGGGTATGTATGTAATATTTGTGTATATATAACCTGGGTATGTATGTACACACCTATTTCCAAGAGTTGATGAGAAGCAATGTCTATCTCTCTTACACTGAAGTGGAGAAGAGGGGGCACATATGCCATCACAGGCTACATTTTAACATAGCAAAATTTTAAGACTCAAACCACAAAGGCGGTCAGCCTCTGGATTATTCCATTCTGGAAGGAGGGAGAGAGGATAACGGGGTCTCTTCTCTTTAAAAGCCTTAATTACACACACATATTTTGTCAAATAATATGTCAAAGCACTTTACAAACTCTAAAGTGCTAAGTGAATATTAGGGGCTATTATCATTATTGTTCCACAAAGGAAGATGACTCTCTTAAAATGTTACCATAAAAAATGTGCTTATGTGTCTTTTAGGTTAAGGATTAGTCATTTTTCTCCCCCACATCTAAATGGGCAACAAGACTGCAGAGTTGTGCTAGGAGCTTAACATGAAAAGGGAACACTGTGGACAGCAGCTTCAGTATGCAGACTTTTCCTAATCATGACTGTCAACTCCTGTCCTGGGCATCTGAAGCAGATGCTATGTTAAACTACATTTAGCATAGTCACAAATGGTGACTAAGGAAGTTAAGAATTTTTACTTGCCTTGCTGCAATTTTTAACCCCAGATCTCCAAAGACTATATTTAAATATATAGAATGCCAATAGCCTTAGTGTTTCACATTAGAATTACAGCCTTGCCTATTTCAATTTACCTTACTTTTAGAAGTGTATGCTCTCTCCTCCCTGAAAAAGTGAGTATCTTCCATCCTCCCCAATTCAGTCTTCTCATGCTCAGCTGCTCAGCCTCTTAGAATTTTAATTTTTTAAGATTAGAAACTGCTACCTCCCTGCTCCCTCGTGGAAAGAACTTCAGGGACAATCCCAAGCATTTTCTACTTATATCCAGATTTATTGTTACAAAACAGGGAGAAAGGCAGTGTGGAAATCTAATTCATGACTCTAGAATCTAGACTGAAGATGTGAACATTACACTATCACATGGTATCAAAGTTTCTACAATGCACAAATCAGGGAAATGATCCATACAAGGTACATCCATATGAAACCGTACACTCTCCTACCATCTTTCTCCTATCATGATTTCAAAATGACCTGAATGTAAACATTTTCTAAGCCTGCACTAACTGTGGCTTTAAGATCATGTTTAATTAAAAGAAAAGAAAAATACAGGTATCCTCCTGAATGCTCCATAGAATTTGGATATCTTTTTCTACAGGGAAGAGGTTCAAATGATCTTACTGCCTTTTGTAGAAGAAATCAATGAATCCTAGGACTAAAAAAGAGCAGGAAAAAGTGGCAAAGGAAAAGAAACTAGTGTTTATTGATTCCTTATTCCACATTGGCCTTGAAACTATCCATTTTACAAACAAAACCTCATTTAATCCTCTTGTGCACTATGAGCTAAATACATTTTTTCAATTTACAAATGAGGATTTCAAAATTTTCTAGAGTCCACACAAGTATTAAGCAGAGACCCCACCTAGAGCTCCTAGCTGATCTCCCTGCTACCAGACTCACGCCTTCTCCAAACCATCCTCCATCCCATGGCTGCAGTGATCAGCACTCCATTACCATCTCTTTTTTAAAGCCTTCGCTGACACCACAGTGTCTACAAAGCAGCCATCTCAGCTCCAAAGTAAAGCATCCGACTTGAATTGGTGCCCACTGATCCCCAACGTACACAAGAAGCTCTAACAGACTCCCAGGAGTTCCTCTTTCCCTGAGTCACACCACCTCTTTCCTCCACCTGTAGCAGCCTCACTTACCCTTCTCCTGGCTAATGGAAAACATCCTCAGCACAGGAAGAGATGCAAGGCCTCCAGGAAGCTTTCTGTGAACCACTGAGTTGGAGCACAGGGCTTCTCCTCTTCCCTCCTGTATGCCCCATGCACTTCCCTTTGTCTCCTCAGTAATAAATATGAAGACAGAGCGAGAACAAATGCTATGAAGTGTGATTCAAAATGGCAAGTAAAAAACATCCTGTTTATTTATCCATGTGGTTTTACAGTCCCTGCCAAGTGAGGAAACTTTCCCTTTGCAACCCTATATACCTGAAGGAGCCAAAGTCATCTCAGTTTGTTTATAAAGGGAAAGGTAGATTTACAGTAGACCGTCAAGCCCTACCACTAACACATTCATCCCCTTCCAGATACAGCTACTAATTCTTTTATTCTAAGCTCAAGCTTCCAGTTGAATCAGCATTTTTTTAAATCCCTAGCTACAAGCCTTTCTTAAAATTATGTAAGCCTCAGGAAAGAAGGGAGGGAAGGAAAGACTAGCATATTCCACTGTTATCACATCTTAATTTAAAATAAACCAATCTCACCACTGATACATTAAAACACCACACTTGAAGTTTACACCTCTCTCTTCCAACCCTGTCAAGGTGTGGTGTATAGAATAATCAGAAAGAGGAGCACAGAAGAAACCACCCAAGGCCAGAAAGGCAGCATCCCTGATTCACTGGATGTGCCAGGCACTATGCTAGATTCTGGGAAAACAAAGGTGTACAAAACACACTCAACATTCCACCCCTCAGAGAGCTTCTCCAGAACATACCTGGGCCCAGGGAAGGCACCCAGAGAAGTCAAAGGCACACAAGGAAACCTTTAAGAACTCACAGCCAGGAATAATAATCTCTCTAACTGACCTGTGCTAAATATTTTGCTATCCAAGAAAAAAATAAAAAGGCAAAAATCACTGCTGCTATGGAAACTACCACCTCTAACTTAAACATCTGAGTTTGTATATATATTTTAGCAGAAAGAAATGAAGCATTTTGCTTTTCAATGTATAAAATACTAAAGAATAGGAGATTGTGCACAGCATCCACACTTAAACTGGACTTTTGCCTATGAAATTTTGAAATTACAGAGAAGTGCAGGTTGAAGTTTTCCTGATTTAGAATTGCTTAAAAGTTTCTGGGTACCCATTTCCTGTTACAACTTATCCTATATAAAATGCAAGTTTCTTTAAAAGAACTCTCTCATTATAGATTTAACATGTAAATTTCTTGGCAGTAAATACAGTCTTTTACTGTTGGTAAGACTTTCAGGAAGTACCTACTATGTACCAGGCAATATAGTATAGAGCAGTTATGACTGAAGTCTCTTTCAGATCATCCTAAAAGGAAAGAAATCCTCATCATTTACTACTTTAATATCAGATGGATTTGAACAAAACGATCCTAAGCCATTCTTCTGAAGAGAACTATGCCCCAAATCCAAAGTTTTCACTGTTTTTCTGTAAAGAAGAGAAATCTACTCAAGTACACTCCAACTTAGACATATTTTAAAGAGTTCCTTGACCTGATTTTGAATGTCAATCTCTAGTTCAGAATCATCACTATAAGGGAAGTAGAATGGCTTAGAAATGTCATTTTTTTATGCCCTTCTGCTCCACCCAAGCATGCTTTCTACAGCCATCTTTTGTCAGCCTAAAACCCAGGATTCACAACAAAGATCTGGGAACTGCAGGCCTTGGAACACAGTTGAGGAATCAGGACACTTTTTTATTCTTCATTTCAAAAAAGCAAAAGCTGGGGGTGGGGGAGGGGGAGGACCACAGCAGGAGAAGCAGGAGTAGTAAATTAAGAAAGCTGGCACTGCACTGGAACATTCATCAGATCAAGAAAGAATAGCTACTGTGCATAGCTTGGCCAAGTCAGACATATTTCTCTGAAGTAACTTCTTGCTCTAACTGAAAATGACCCATTCCTTGAATTGCTAAGACTAGACAGTTGGCCTCCTACATTAAGAGTTGACCAAAATGCAAACAAGTGAATCCTCCTCTTTATTCATCAAGGTTCACTGCACATTAACAAAGGCCTAATAAGCATGGCCAACAGAAACAGCAGCCAGGATGCCGCTTTTAACATTCTTTATGGTATAAAGTTCATCATACACCTAATGGCAAGGTGAATAAGACCCCATAGTGGCTCTGACCCACAGGGAGAAAAGGTGGGGATGAGGATGGATGGGAAGGAGCCAATCTTCTTAAGAGTATTTATGCATTCAAATAAAGAACACAATCTGACAGTTAGTAAAACCAAAAATAAAATTAAAAGACTCTGCTTAAATACTTCATGCACAAAGTTGAAAAGAGGTAACGATATCACATTTAGAGGAGGAAAAAAGAAAAGTGCCAAAAAAATAGTCACCAGTAATTACACATGATCGTGTACATGCCTCTCAGAGAAAAGTCAAAAAAGATAGTGGAAAACGAGCAGAAATGTAACACTCCTCAACCTCCAGGCCAGAGGGTGGAGTTAGTCTGCAAACATGCTATTTGGCCTATCTTATGCCTTTTTTTTTTTTAAAGTCAGTAGCATTTAATATTTTAAACTTCATCAATTTAGCAACTTTACATTACAAAATATTTCTGACTTCTCTTTAAAAAAAAAAAAAAAAGAGATTGACCAGAGTCCACATTCCCACAGAGCTACTAGCCAGTAGGTTGTCCTTTAAATAGGGCATGCTCTTTCCAGTTCTTCCAATACGGCCTTAATGTCCTAGTCCCTGCAAGGGCTAGATCACAAGTAAAAGAATATCATAGCCTGGATGTCAAACATGCTAGAGTATGCAGCTTTTCTACCACAGTGGTGGAGAGGTTCATAAGGCCAAACACTGGGGGGTAGGGTGTTCCAAGCATAAAATGTCTGGAAACTTCACTGTAGACACTGCATACAGATATAAACTAATGATGGGATGGGGTAGGGGTGAATTAATCTTAACTGCTTTGGACATATCCTGGTCATACAAACTGAGGATCTTTAATTTTAGACCTAATCTATGAAAATAGTCAAATGAGTAAGCATAACCAAAAATGAGGTAAAGAAACATCAAGTCTGTTTTACTAAACATCCTAATAAGACTGCCACACACATTCAAAGCACCCTAAAACAAGACCCATTTTGGCATGCTTACACAACTCTGAATTTGGACTAGAACGCCACCTTGTCCACAAAGAATTAAGTATACCCTGTCCCTTCTGGGAGCTGAGAAAAAAAGTTAATTCAGACCCAATTAAATATTTTGATGCTATAAAGAAATGTTTTTATCCAGGATAAAAATCACACACATATCGCCTTGCATATATCAGAAGCCCTTGAATTAACATTAAACAAATTTCCAGTTCAAACTTTCTAAAAACTGTCTCATGACACACTACAAATTACATTTTGGAGGTAGAACAGTGAGTAAGCAGGGAAGAGACTGAAAGAAAGAGATCTTCATACTTTTTCTGCCGTATTGTTTCCCCAAGTAGATTCCCATGAAAACTTGCTTCCCCCTGGCCAAGCAGGCAGGCAGTCAGACAAAGGCAATTCCAGGACCTGCAGAAAGTCTTCCAAGGCAAGGGAAGAGAGCAAAGCCCTGCCTGAAGACTGGCTATTTATAGCAGGGTAAATGGACTATTTGGGAGGTGGCTGATGGAGTATAAACACTAGAGGGTTTGTCGGCTTCCTTTTGGCTTGCTTAGACTCAGAAACTAACGCATTCTTCCTTATCCCTGAAGCTGCTATTTTGTTTCCTGTACTGGAAGACTGTCCTTAGGTCCATTTGGCAATATCAAAGCAATTACAATTTGGTTAAAATGTGAAGGTAATTAACTCACCATTTTTTCCGAATCTAGAAATGGGGGTCTAAACAAAGAGGAGGCCATACCACCACCCAATTCATAAAAATGGTCTCCAAGAATCCCTAAGTCTCCCAGAATCCCCTAAACTTTCACAGCGCTGAAAGTTTCAGTAATTTCAGGCAAAGACCAGGAGAAAACTACACTGTTTTCACCTCTTGTTAACTAAAAAGCCACAGCTAAAAATAAAAAGCTGGAGGAACTCCAAAACTGAGGGTTTTATAGGGCACATTAAATTATTTCCTATCAACTGCAAATCTTTAAGATTGCAGACTATTACTTTAATGCTATTGACTTTTTCCCCCTGGAATTCATGGTAATTTTCCTTTAAAAAAAAAAATCCTCATTTACCTTCCAGCCCAATCTCTATTATTAGGTAAAGTATGGCTTCCTAAATGTGCAGAGCATAATCACCCATTCTGCAAAATCTCACACATAACCTAGGTTGATTCTTCCAGAGGCTGTATTATAAAACATGAACTAAGAACAGACCAACATTTGGCATTAAATAGTAGTACATTATAATAATCATTTTATATTTGTTTCCTAATCTAGTGTATGAGATTCAAAAACAAGAAAGTAGTCACACAATAGAGAACTTTACTAAACAGAATCTGAAGTCCTCACTTTTACTTAAAAATAAACACTAACAAGTACTTAGGGTTCCCCGCCTTGATTCACAATTGTTAACTCTTAAAATAAATTTCCAATCTAATAAACTTGGAAAATGACTTTCCATATACCAAATACTCATAATTTGAAAAAAGTTTATAATATTAACTCCTTATGAGTCTTTGTCTAATCATTTTCTCATAATATTTTTGGTCAATTTACTGGGACCTTATAGAATTAAATAGAATGTTAGTATTAGGTAAGAGGTACACCTCTTATCTCACATCCATAACTATATTGGCCCACACAAGATTTTTATATTTTCATTAATAGCCAATGTTACAGAAATAAGCATATTGGATTGGTCTAAATTCAAATCAAAAACTTATCATGCATAAAACACAGCACCCTCCCAAAATATAGCCACTATTTCCCATATCTAAAATATCAGAACTAAATGCATCCATTTGCATTAAAATGAAGGCTTCAGTTCAGTTCTTCAGAAGAGTTATGAGATGGCGAGATAAACAAAGGCCAAGACAAGACAAGCCTCAATACTATGTAGCATTTGGGATATTTGGAGTTTAAGCTTTCACACAAACCAAAGTCAGCATTTAGGAGTGACCTCAGAGAGGTCACTCTCAAATCCCAGACTAACAGACAACTAAGGGGGACATAGAAACAGACCAGAAGGAAAGTAAAATCCCATGAGGTCCAAAGACAATGGCTGCCAATCCTAAATCTATTTCTCAGTAATAATGCATGTGGCCAACAAATTCTTTTTTTTTTTTTTTAAACAGAGTCTCACTCTGTTGCCCAGGCTAGCGTGCCATGGCATCAGCCTAGCTCACAGCAACCTCAAACTCCTGGGCTCAAGCAATCCTTCTGCCTCAGCCTCCCCAGTAGCTGGGACTACAGGCATGCGCCACCATGCCCAGCTAATTTTTTCTATATATTTTTAGTTGGCCAATTAATTTCTTTCTATTTTTAGTAGAGACGGGGTCTGGCTCTTGCTCAGGCTGGTTTAGAACTCCTGACCTTGAGCGATCCTCCCTCCTCGGTCTCCCAGAGTGCTAGGATTACAGGCGTGAGCCACCACACCCACCAACCAACAAATTCTTAACCTTAATTAATTTCCATCATCTATGATGGACAGATTTTTCTCACTCTGCATAGCAAACAGTTTTTATAAGAAATACATAATGAAAGAATGGCTTGTAAAAATTGTCAGACACTATACAAAGTAGGATATTGTTCTTAAGACACTAATCTTCTTGAGAACTGTTTTCTGCTGTCATGTAACACATTTCTAATATGGTAAGGTCAAACTACCATAATCACTCTAACTTGGGAAATTAAAATTAAAGATAAATACACACACATACACACACACCCCAGGCTGCGATTTCTTCACCCACTCAAAAGGCTATTTTTTCACCAAAAACTTACTTACAAGCAGACTAGGAACTCTACAATATACTAAGTTCCAACTACCAAATATTTAAGCCACCACAGTGTATAGAATAGTGTATTTGAGAAAAGTTTCTTTAACATAAAAATGTCAAGCACATAACCAAGTGAAAACACTATTACTAAACAACTGACAGTGATGTCCAGATGCCAATTTAAGAATCATACATTACAGACACTCTGTAATAATTCAAAATCAAAGTACTTGGTAGACATTTGCCCAGAGCCTGGCACAGTGCTTAATGCAGGGTTTCAGCATGGTCAACAAATTGACAGTAACCTGTGATTAATGTTATATGCTTGGCATTCTTAAAAACATACAAGAGATTAAGCCCTTTTAAATAACTAGAACTATGAACTAAGATTAATCCTGAAGAATCAGTATGCTCTACTCCACACCAAGCAAACCAACATTATATAGGCAAATACTTCTGGGTATATTCTGCTGATGAGGCACCTCTACCTGATTATTGATAAATAAACAATTTACCAGTCTGCCTAACCACTAAGGTTTGGTAAATAGACTTGGGCACAAAGAGAAAGCAAAACTGAAGATGGAGACCCCAGAGCATAGGAAGTGAGGGGGCAAGGGGCCATGGGGGTGGGCTGAGGAGAAAAGCAGGAAGGAGGTCAGATTTCCTTGATAATCTTGCACATATCCTCTCAGGCCCTTCTCTTTCCTCCTAGCTTCCATTCTCGGCTGCTCACTGGGCCCTCGCCCATTTGAGAGCTCAGCTGAGTCCCCAGATATTCTAAGATACTAACTGGTAAATATTTGGCTAGAGAGGGAGAGCCCACCTCATTTTCTATGCATCCAACAAACTCCTATCTCAAAACAGCAAGAAATGTCTGGAATTTATTCCAATACCTGTGAAAGGTAGCCAACCTCTACTCTCTGGAGTAGTAGAGTCATCCCACATCCCGATCAGTCATTAAGCAGAATTACCCTTACCTCATCTGTTATACTTTAGTCCCCAAAATAAAAAACAGCCAAAGAGAAACTAGCTTGTAAACATAAGAGGAAATGCTGAAAGTGCCAAAGATAGAAGACAGCAAGATATCAGCTCACAACCCACAGCCACTTAAATGGAGTGCCTGCAAGCAAAATCAAAAGGTTGAACTGCAGAAATACACCTAACTTAAGAGAACAGGACAAACTGGTACAATACTGCACCACCACAAAGCGGCCACACACCAAACCTGAAAACCAGGAAGTCCATTACTGAATAAAGGCATCAGGGATCCTTGGAGATGAAGCTTTCAAATGAGGCTTTAGTCACAACCAAAAGGACATAGAAAAAAATAGATATGCCTCAAATATCAACACATTTGAAGGATAAAGACATCTGCATCCGCTTTAATATGCAAATCCAATGTGCAGGGCACTGTGCTGGATACTCAAGATGACTCAGACAAGGAGTTCCCACTTGCTATCTAAGCAAAGACAGGAACACATGCAGAACCACAACACAGGACACAATCTGGTAAGTGTGAGAAGGAGGAATTATATCTGGATGACAGGGGGGAAAAAATCAGGCTCAGAACAAAGAAAGGGCATGTGTACTAGGCTACCTATTGTTACATGTTCAAACAGGGGATGAGGTACAAATGGATTCAATCCTTTAATAAATGCTTACTATGTGCCAGATACTGTGCTGGGCATAGTCCACGGCATAAACAAGACAGGTACTCTGGGAACTTGGTGGGAGCAACAGATATCAAACAAGCCAAAGGACAAAGCTAGTGTTTAAAACTGCAGTTCATGCCATGAAGAAAAACAGGATGCTATGCGAACAAAATGGGGAGGGTAATCAGAAGAAAAGAATGTTTACATTACATTCTTTAATGTCTACATAAGTGACATTAAAGCTGAGACAGACCTAAAGATAAGGAACATGATTAGATATATGTAATACTTGGTCTTTGGAAGGTAGGGGATAGTGCCACACAACATGCTAGGTACTATTTGTGGGTGTGGAGGCAGTGATTAAGACATAATCTATACCCTGAGGAATCTCATCCTAGGGAGGCAGTTACATGCAGCACGTGGAAACAAGTAGGCCAAATTTTACAATTATGGAAACTTAAGAAGCTAGAGAGATCCTGAAAACCAAATATGCTCAACGACTCCTTTTTTCAAATAAAGGAAATGAAGCCCAGAGATTGGCTCAGGGCCACTAAACTTGTAGGGGCAGCAGTGGGGCCCTAGCCTGTAACTCCCATTACATCACACTGACAATTACCTTTGTAATCACAGAATTCATTTGGAAAGTCAGAGCTCAGTAAGTCAGTAACATACGAGAAACAGTATCTCTAGGGAATACAGGCATGCTTGGGCCTAAGTGCCAAGCACATCACTAGACATTGTGGGAAAATCTTCACCAGCTGAGGGTAAAATGAAAACTGTAGTGAATTTCCCATAAATTAAAATACATTCAATTCCTCTTGTGAAATTACATGCATCTACTTTTGGGTGTCTAAGCATCCAGGAAATTATGGTGATAGTAGAGAATGTGTCAGATTATTTTAAACGCCCTTCCTTGGCAAAACAGAGTTGGCAAATCCATCAGTACCCTCCTCCCAAGGTATACTTTAGTTTCTTATTGTACTTCCCTGAGAAATACAAACATCAATAACAACTGTTATAGACAGGGTTGGGGAGAGCAGGGGGCCACTAAGGAAGTTCATAGCAGCACTGTTCATCAAAGTAAAAAAAATGAAAACAACTTGAGTGTTTATCAAGGAAAATAAACAAGAAGGAAGATATGAAGATAAATAAATCATACAAGTTCATACAACTGAATATTCTTCAATAAGAGGGCCCATGCATAGACCAAAGTATATTATGACAAGAAAATTCTGATGAATTTATTCTGTGTCCTGGAAGACAAGGATTTACGGTCTTTTAGTTATTACAGCTGCCCTTACAAGTCAAAAATAGTCAAAATGAAACAATTTTTAATCAGATATTTTCTAAACTTTATATTATTTAAGGATAGTATGAAAACAAAAATAACAAAGGTGAAAATCCCCTTCAAATTGTAGCCACTATATCTCAACCCTCGCTGTCTCATGTCCCATCAACCTGTAAACAGGTACTTCTGAAGCATATGACCAGCTCCAGCTCCAGTTTGAGCAGAGATAACAGGTCAAAACTGGAAAGGGCACACAGTGGGAAAAACAGTTAATCAGTTTATAAAATTCTTCATAGAAGAGGAGAGACACTGGGTCCCACTAGAAGGAGGCCTATCTCACAACCTTTTCACTTAATTTACAGTTCCAAAAAAAGAGATGATGACCTAAGAATTTCAGACCTTTGTGTCCTTGAAGGTCATCAGATGAGGTCACCCTGAAGCCATGAGGTCACCTAGAATGCTGACTGATCTACTGAAATAACTGCCTGGCTGGTCTTCTCTGATGATACACTCTATTTTGGATACTGACTGTCTCAAGCTAGCTAAACTTGAGAGATTTCTAAATCTTTCCAAGGACATCAGAAACATTTATGTCTATAGTAAAGCATTTATCTCTGTTACTGAAGAAAAGTCACCTTCCGGAAGAATTGCCATAAAAGCTGACATCATGTGCACTACTAAAAAAAAAAGTAACATGGAAAAGTAGTTTAAAAACAAAATTCTATTATATATCAGAAAAGTCAAGGAGAACTTTTAAGAAAATTAAACCTTGATAACTATTTTTATCAAAATGATATAAGCAATAAAGATCTAATTCATATTGAGACAAACTATTTTTTATATGTATATTTATATAACATCCAGATCATTCCAGGCAAGGAGCTCGGATGGATACTTATTTCATACCAACATTTATAAGACATGAATGATTTAAAAATATACATGGATCATAAGCTACTAAAATGATGACAACCCAAAGGTGATTACTGACATATCAAAAGAACAATGGGGGAGTTTTGAGACACACTCTTTCACTCATTAAAAAAAAAAAAAGCAGTTCAATAAAAATGCACCTTTTAAAAATAGAAAGACAGTTATCCCTTTCAACTGGTGTTGCTCTGCCCTTTATCACTAGAGAGAGAATATATCACTCAGAAAGTCACCCTGAAGCTATAAGAAGCTTGGGGGAAAATATTAAAACTTCAAGGCAAAGATAGGACTAGGAGCCTATTAAAACAAAAAACTAAGATATAAATGTTCAAAAAGTGTATTACCAGGAAACTTGCAGTGGGTTAAGTAACAGAAACTTTAGTGGCAAAAAAAAGAAAAAGGAAAAGAAAAACTTTAAAAAATCTAAGCCTCTGAAATTTTAAAATGACACCCTCATAACCCAGTTTACTTTTCTATTGAAAGAAGTTCTGATGCTGTTTCTCTATTTCCCTTTGGAAGCTTTTTTTCATATCTAATACATTTTAAAAGGTAAAAGGTACAATTTTATTTAAGGACACAATGGAATAAAACATCATCTAGGACCTTGGACCTGTAAATAAATTTTAACAGGAAAGACAGGAATTTGAACACAAGGAAAGGGCAACATATATAATGGCAAACATGAGAAAGAACAGGGGGCATCTGGAAAAGGAAGACATTATTGGATAGGGTAAGACAACAGCTATTATTAGTTTAACTTAGGGTGTGCCGAGCAGTGCACTAAGCCCCTTGAAGGGGCATTCCCTCCATGTGATCCTAACAACCTAATAAAATGGATTGTTTTATCCCTATCTTTCAATGAGGAAGTAGGATTACAAAAGATGAACTTGCCCAGAACCATAAAACTTGCCAATTCAAGCCTAACAGACTCCAAAGCACATGTTCTTCATACCCCATCAATGAGGCAGTTAAAATAACCAACATCTTGTTTCACCACAGGCTAAGTAAGAATCTCTCCTATGAGCCCAGTACCCAATTTGATACTAATATGCAGCCAAGGTTGAGACCTACTGCAAAAGACCTTCAATAAGACAAGCGGACTATCAGATCAGTGGAGTAGAACAGACAGGATCTAACAATCAGAGACTGGGGAAGGCATCCGGCTTCTAGGGGGAAACAGGAGTTCAGTAACAGTGGAGCTGCTCAGGCAGAGCAGGGTCAGAGCAAAGTCCGACCACAGGCTTTACATCCAAGCAGCGATTAAAACAGCAGAAAAAGTAGGTTAGAATCATTTTGCTGAGAGCACAGAGTATAGACTACGAAATCTGTAATTTTAAGACTATAGGTAAGAGGGGAATGTGACATACAGTAGACCCCTTAGGCACAGGGGATACACTTCCAAGCCCCTCAGTGGATGCCTGAAACTGCAGCTAGCATGGAACTCTATTGTGTTTTTTCCTATACATAATACCTATGATAAAGTTTAATTTATAAATTAGGCACAATAAGAAATTAATAACTAATAAAACAGAACAATTATAACAATATATTGTTATAAACTTTATGTGGTCTCTCAGCATGCAAATTTTTTCTTTCCTTATTGAGAACTTTTACCCAGTCACAAAGAGGAAGCACTTTACACTTGTCTTTGGCATATGCAAATTGCCAGCATTGCTACTCTTGCCCTTTGGGGCCATTATTATGTAAAATAAGGATTACCTGAACATAAGCACTGTGCTACCTTCAATAGACAATCTGATAACCCAAATGACTAACAGGCGGGGAGCATCTATGCACAGATACGCTGAACAAAGGGGATTCCAGTCCTAGGCAGGTCAGCACTGAGACTTCACCCCACTGCTCAGACATCGTGCAATTGAAAACTTATGAATTGTTTATGTCTATAATTTTTCATGTAATATTTTTGGATCTCAGGTAACTGAAACTATAGAAAGCAAACTATGGATAAAGGGGGACTACTGTAATACAAGTAAAGGAAAATAAGCCAAGAGCTTCTGTATTCTAGGAGAGAGCAGTATAAGAAAATATCCACTATTTTTTTCCTTCTTACTATAATTTTAGATGGTCCTGACAGTTTTAAAGACTCAGTAAACATAGAATAAATGTTTGGCCCATCTATTCAGTTAATTTTCTTTTTTTGTTGTTTTGTTTCTTTATTTCAGCATATTATAGGGGTACAAATATTACGATTACATATATTGCCCATTCCCGCCCCCCTCGAGGCAGAGCCTCAAGCATGACCATCCCAGAAATGTTGCACATCTCACTCATTATGTTTGTATTTACCCATCCTCTCCTCCCCCCTCCCACCCGCCCGACACCCAACAAATGTTATTCCTATATGTCCACTTAGGTGTTGATCCGTTAATACCAATTTGCTGGTGAGTACATGTGGTGCTTGTTATTCCATTCTTGAGATATTTCACTTAGTAGAATGGGTTCCAGCTGTATCCAGCAATATACACGAGGTGGTATATCACCGTTGTTTCTTAAAGCTGAATAGTACTCCATGGTATACA
>VBSM01003204.1:36591512-36672347 GCA_008086735.1 Cheirogaleus medius | reverse complement strand
TAAAGGAAGAGACACCAGAGGTGTCTCTTTCTCCACACATACAGAGACAGTAGTGCAGAGTAAAGGCCATGTGAGAACACAGCAAGAAAGCAGCTTTTCTGTAAGCCTAAAAGAGAGGCCTCACCAGAAACAACCCTGCCAGCATCTTCATCTTGGACTTCCAGCCTCCAGAACTATGAGAAAATAAATGTGTTGTTTATGCCACCAAGGAAATTAATACAGTCCAAAACCAATTCTTTCTCTCAAGTTGCCTTTTTATTCCTACTGCTGCCACCCAACCTTTGCAGATTCCTGGAATATGAATGCTATGTATACAGATGGTTCCTGACTTATATGATGGTTTGACTTATAATTTGTCGACTTTACTATGGTTAAAAAGCAATGCACATTCAGTAGAATCCATACTTCATGTACCCATTCAACCATTCTGTTTTTCACATTCAGTACAGTAGTCAATAAATTACATGAGATTTCCATACTTTACTATAAAATAGGTTTTGTGTAAGATGATTTTTCCCAGCTGTAGGCTAATTAAGTGTTATGATCATGTTTACAATGGGCTAGGCTAAGATATGATGTTCAGTAGGTCAGGCATATTAAATGTATTTTCAACCTAACCATGGTTTATCAGGACATAACTCTGTCATAAGCTGAGGGGCATCTGTACATCCACTGAACCATATCCCCTCTCTTTTGAATCCACATTGCCAGCTATCCACAACTGTTAATTTTTCCTTCACTACCAATATCTACCCTTTGTCCTCCAATTCCCATGACACCTAGTCTGGCCTTTATCATCATATACACTGCTTTGAATCCGTCCCCCCCACCACCACCGCCCACAATTCGTTCTAATCTTTACATACCAGCTAGCTTCAACTACCCAAGAACAGCTCATGCTATCAACTGTTCAAATACCATCAATTGTATACATATAGATCTGCACTCAAGGGCCTTTTCAATTTTCTAACTTACCCGCCCTAATGTTTCCTCCCATCTTCTCAAGCAAACACCTACAAAGGTCAAAATGACCCATAACCATCCCATGAATCTCTCTTGCATTTTCTAAATAACCCTGCTTTCATTCTTAGTGTTGTGACAATTTAGGATGTCCTCTCTGTTTACTCCCTCTTTCTAAACGGTGACTGGAAGAGAGAAGTTACCAAAGAACATTACACAATCACAAGGGGCTTGTTATAGCAAAACCTTCTACCCCAAAATGCTGCTCTGCCACCCAGTGATTTTATTCAAATAGGCTTCTAGCTCCACCAAATCATGACAGATGCTTACGCAAGATCTGAAAGATGGTACCATCTACTAAAAGAGAAATATACAAGTAATATTTTAAGATATAGAAAGTCACAAATTCTAAAACATGTCCATGAACTCCATAATGTGTCCAGACTATTCATGGTTTGAGAGTTGGGAGGAGAAAATCCATGAGGCTTCCGCCAGCACTTGAAAACAGAGACACCATGCTCTCTACCTTGGAGCCAATGTTTTTTAACTTTCACAGCACAGAAAAATTTTAGCTCCACACAAATAGGAAATGGGGCAGATCTCACACAAATTAAATTCAGAAAGTTTTCAGAGGCTCTCAACCCCCTAAATCTAATCATCCTAAGCACTGCATAGGGTCTAGAGGCCATGTGAGGCACCCCATACACTTGATCTCTTGAGTTCAACCATTTTCCTCTCAAATCCTCTGCTTTATTTCCAAAGCTACTACCCTAAATCCCAGCAACAAAACTTCTAATAAGGTCTCTCAGATTTCCCCATTTTTCAACTATCTCCTCCCCCAATCAATTCTCCAAAGAACTTCATAACAAGCCTCTTCAACCCTTTCCATGAGAACATAACTGAGCTTCATAATCTACACTGGATCCTTATTGATTTTTATCACGTGGGTGACAAAACAGTAATATAGGAAGATTTCCAACAAATTAAATATCTGGCTCTTGGTTTTATATGCCCCCAAAATAGCCTCTGTCCCACTCACTAGACTTTCTACCTACAAACTTTTATAACTGCTCTTTTCTCCACTTGACATCTTCTCCCTACTAGTTTCAATTCACACACAGGCCACCCATCATCATGATAAACTTTGCTCACCTTATTTATTTAGAGACAGGGTCTTGCTCAGTTGCACAGGCTGGAGTGCAGTGGGTCGATCAAAGCTCTCTGTAGTCTCCAACTTCTGGGCTTAGGCAATCCTCCCACCTCAGCCTCCGGAGTAGCTGGGACTATAGGCATGCACCACCACGCCCAGCTGCTTACCTTCCTTAATAAATTTCATTTACCCCTTTAAAAACACTCCTCTAAGAGCTCCTTGCTGGTAATTTAGAATGCACCGTATCGTACAGTCACTCGTAAGACCCCACCAATGACTTCATCTGTATGTGGTAGTCTTTATAGAGAAACCCAGAGTGGAGACTTAAATTCTAGAAGACCTTAGCTCTTCCATCACTGTGACCCAAATCAAAACAAACTGTAGTCAGTAGCACCCAGAGATACTCCAAGGTCACTAACCAGCACACCAAGAGTATTCAAGCTGCTTAATGAGCTTATCCTTCCCCAACTTAGGGGTGACAGGGCAGAGAAATGATAATAAGCAGATCTACAATCAGGGCCTGGAATCAGAAGCAAACAAAGAGTATAACATTCAAGGACTTCAGTGACTGTTTCCTAGAACACCAAGTGCCCAAGAGGGTTGGGCCATCGGCTTCCCATCAAGAGGGGAAAAGAACCACCCACTTTCTGAGACAGATTGACTGTTAAACACATGTACAGCAGGCCTCTTGCAGGAGAAAAGGCAAGCTGTCCTGCCAGAGTTCTTAAAAGCTTCTGAGGACAACAATTTTTTTTTAGGGAGTCCAAAGATATATTCTCATCCATACTGGATAGAGAGCCCCCTTTTTCAAATTCAAAGCCGAATGAGATATCTTTCAGTTTTAAAAATTCCTAGAATGAGAATTCCAAATATTATTTTCATATCAAATAACTAAACCAGACTAATTATTAAAATTATACAAAGCTTATACAATCAATCCCTAGTGTTTAGGAAAATTATTTTAAAATTCATGTGGTTAAGCCAATTTAATCTTTTCAGAGCCACTTGGTATTGCTCCCTAAAATATAGACAGATTTCCTGACCAATGGAATATAGGTAAAATATGGCAACGTAAGCATTCATGTTTCCACTTTCTATGGTTTTAACAATAAGCAGAGAGCCAGGACCATACGAGTTACAAGTGTGTGAGTCCTAAAAAATAAAATTTTAACAAAAGCGGAAAATATTAACACTTCTCCTTAACCAAATTTCCCCCCTTATCTTGTCTTACACACAAAAACACCTGTATACACACCCTAAAAAATCAACAGCTATCAAAATAAACTACAAGAGTGAAATAACATTATTCCTTCAACGTTAAAACATCTGTAAACAGTATTGTAAAAGCCAACAACTTTGAAAAACAAATTAAGCCCCTACCTTCATAAACCATAAGAGAGTTACAGGTTTTTCATGATTAAGTAGGTAGTTTATATTTTGTATAAAAATTCTCTAAGAGTCCAAGAGCCTAACAGTGACTATTCAAGAAACTGAGAAGGCAGCATTTTAAGTACTGGAAAATAACAGGTCCATAGGCATTAGTATTATATAAAATGACTCACAAAAAAGTGGGACTCTCATAAAATACAGAACATCTTACAACAAACAAGAAATTTTAAGTTGCCCATATTATAAAATGAAATTTAAAATCTCAAGATTCTATGTATTTAAGAAGGAATATTCCTTTATTCATTACAAAAAGCTAAGACAAAAACAAGACATTTAACAGCAATGTGTCTCCTCCCTGAAAGCTGATTTATTGCTATTTGGAGTTTCCAGGAAAGTATTTCCAAGAGCTAAACAATCACTTTTAATATTGACTCCTCTTCACAGCCTGCTCTATGGTACCACCACCTCCTTACAAACTGGGAAAAATGCTTAAATGGACACTTAAACGACTTTCTTGATCAATATTTTTTCCCAACAGATTTTGGAATATCACACAAGGAAATGTACCTATTTAGGTCCTTGGATTTTTCTACTGGTTTGTAATTTTACAAGAAACAAAAACTTGAATAATAAAATACCCAGTGATCCAAGGAAGAATTAAGCCAAAAGTCAAATGATGAAGTTTCTAGGACCTACTCTAAAACGCTAGTGTTAGAAGAGTGATCAGTGTTAACACGTAACTTTGGCTGAAGCCCTGGTCTCAGGGCTTTCACTGGGTTATTACAGTTCCTGTTATTTACAAATGTGGAAGCTTATTACATATAAAAGCTCTTAGTTCCAATAAGCTCTGGCTAACTTGCTATCTCCATTTAAAAAGCCTCTTCCTCACAATTACCATCCATTTGAAGAGCGATTTGACCCATCCTCTGTCCTTTGAGACATTACATAAAAGGACTCTCACCTACTCAAAAATCAATCTTTTCAATCAGATGAAAACTTAATGAAAGCTGAGATCATCTTGATGAAAGCAAAATACTGCCAAAAGGCAAAAACAGCTTCACACTCTTAACGGTAAACCCACAAAGTTGCCAGATTATAATTCTGCTGCTTAGTCACTGCGGTCCACAGATGTATGATTTGCCTCACTGGGGCCTAAAGACATTCTGTAAGTAAGATACCCAGGGTTTATCATCCTGACACCTGAGCCTTGACACCATCATTGCCAAATCAATACGTACAGATTTGGTTCCCTGCACAAGAAGGTATTTATAATAATCATAGCTCTAATAATTAAGTCTCTTCTAAATAAAGAGTAATGCCCCAAATATGCAAAAAGTATTCTGAGAACAATGGCACTTGCCTGTGTCCTCTGTATAAGACACCCTGCTGCTCCAACATCATCATCATAAAATACTATACAGGGAATGAATTCGGGCTTGCTAATCTATTCACTTTAACGACATTTTCCTCATGGCCAATAGTATGGATGTATTTGGGAGAAAAAGCTAACCATAAAGAACACACACATGAACAGTGGGTTGCAAAGCTGGTTGATATAGAGTCCAACTCACAAGCATAACATGGTAGCCAACTTAGCTAAATGGACACAGGTTGAATTAATCTGACCTTTATGCTTCAATGTCCTGAGTTGCTAACAATAGAATCTGAAGAGTTTAAGATTTTAAACAAAAATAAACCAAAATCCAGAACGAATCCTACTTTTTACTTAAGGCCAAAAGTGAATCTCAATCCTCTCTGTTAAAAAAAAAAAAAAAAAAAAAAAAAAAAAAAAAAAAGCCACAAACAAGTGTTCCTCAAAAAATACAACCAGTAAAAGCACTACAAAAAGGGAACTATTTTCTAAAATTCATTAAATTGAATCTGAAAACATAAGCAGCACCGAAGTAAATGCACATTCACCAAGTAAGTCCCTAATACACAACAGGAGCAGTGTAAATATAAACTGAAGAAACGTGTAAGTCATCTTCACGTTATGAGGTAAATCTCACGTAATATGCACAAATGATCGCTGAAGGCCAGGTATTAGGAACTCAAAACTCAAAGTTTGGGTGCTTGGTGGGGTAGGCTGATAGTGACAGAATTAATAAAAGGTAGGGGCTATAAGGAGATAAATAAGGGCATCATGTGTAGGATTTAAGGTTGCCATGATGAGATACACAAGCAAATAAAAAGTATGAGGTAAGAATTCATCATGGGCCATGTTCAAGACAAAAAAGTATTTGGCTAGTTCAGAAATAAACATTGCATCTGGCAAAGAATAGAGAACTTTGAATACCTGAAAATGCTTGAAATCTGTTCTGCAGGCAATAGGGAGCCACTAGCTGTTTCAGGCAGGTGACAGAACCAGGGCTGTCCTTTATCTGTCTCTAACAAGGTTCTAACTCAGTATGTCTAAATCCTGCAAGGTTATTTTTATCTGAGGAAATAGTTCATAAAGTCAGCACTAAAAAGGTATAAAAGCAGCACAGTACTCTAATTGATCCACAATTTAGGTCTAATTCCTGGGCACAGAGAATTCTAGTCTAGTTGTTAGTTGTTAAGTTTGTGTGCACTCTCTGGAGCCACACTGCCTGAGTTCTAATTCTAGCTCTGCCATTTACTGCACCTTTGGGCCAGTAACTTAAACCACTCTGTATTGTAGTTTCCTTATCTGGGGAAATCATCTACTACCTACATCTGAGAGTTCTGTGAGAACTCAAGTGAGTGAACGCATGCAGACTGCTTAGAACCAAGCGTGGCACAGAGAAAAAGCCTTCAATGATGCTGACACAACCACTTCTATGCCACATCCTTTGACATCTGATAAATGTAACATTTCATACAAAAATGAGGGAATGTTGACTCAAGAGCCTTTGTAGGGGGCGTGTGTGTGAAGGCGAGGAGGGAGCAGTCAAACTAAAAAGCTATATACCTTGAACACTTTGCATTTCAATATACCTTGCCCATTTTTCCCTTCTCAATGGTTTAAAATGGTTCCCAGGCACACATATAATTAAAATTCATTATCTTAAAAGACTACTTTAGGAAACACGGCAATCAAATCTGCTATCATCCATTTTTATAGATAGATATAATTATAACCTAATAGGCATCATTTAATCAAGACTTAACAATTAGGTTCTTAAATCCAAAACTTGATCATTTTCTTCCTTGATAGGTGTACAAAATTTTCTCCCAGGTGGTGGTCATGTAAAGCGAAGGGCAGAAAAACATTAAAACCCTCATCATAATGGCTGTCCTAAAGTGCTAATTATTACCCGATTATGACAGACATAATCTGAGTGGAGAGCCTAACAAAATTTAATGCAATCTCAGTATTTTCTTAAAAAATTTTTCCACCTCTGTCTCCAAAAAACTACCCCCCCCAAAAAACCCCAAAATACAAGGTAGGATCTCTTACCTATGGCTTCTAAACAAGAAAATAAAGTCATGAGTAGTAGCACCAACCCTTGCCCTGGTTCTAAAATTACCAAATCAGATCTTTAAAGGAGAAAAGCAACCCTATGTGTTACCGTGTTTCCCATTCCACATTTTAGTGGTAAGAAAACAGAAATCTTGAGAAGTACAGTGCTCTCCTGAGGCACGCAGGGTCAAAACTGGACTGGAACCTAGGTGTCCTTCTATACAAAATAAGATTTCGCACTCTAACTCGGCCTCACTATGTGGATATGGAAAAGCGGAGTAATTTTGAGGGCCTACATTTTCATGTCTGACCACTATGTCTCTCACATCTAATTACAGTATCTCCATTTCCAACCAATAAAATTCGTAGTCACTGATGCTTAATAGTAACACCTGCTACTCCCAGCAGCCAACACCCTAGTTTGAAAGCGATGGAGATCACTAATTAGTGTCTCTTCTATTGAGGACCTTTAATTGCCTTACCACACCCAAGCCCCTTCCGGCTAGACTAAGCTTCTTAACAGACCTAATACACCCGAAAGGAAACAAGTAGTTGGGCAAGAAATCTATTAAGAATTAGAAAACCCTGAAAGGGCTCTATTTATCACTGAAAAGAGAAAGCTAAGCCCTTTAGTTTCCCATTCTCTTTCCTTTCCCAAGAGCTATAAGAAGTCTCCCAGCAAATATAAATGAAGCCCATGTTTTCAAACACAGTTGTGCAAGGGCTTTGTGGGTGCAGAGGACAGACCTGATCTTTTAGTATGCAATATGTGAAGGATTCCGAGTATTAGTGAAACAAAGTCTTAAAAGTCAGTAATTTCTCCTAAAATAATCTCTGCAGGTTATCTTCGGTCTTCTAAAGAATTCCAATTCAGGAATGAGAAAAGTAGCTACTACTTTTGAGGGCTTTACTATAAACCCAATCAACTTTTCATGGTAGATACCATTATTCCCATTTTGTAGGTCAGAAGTCAGACACCAAAGGCTAGAGAGGCTGAGTAACTTGAATAAGGACCAGAAATTCTGAACTCCAGGTGTTAACAATCAAGTTCTACAAAGTCCCTATTCCTCACTCTCAGCTTATCTGACACCAGCAGGTGTAACCGAGCTGTCTGCTCATACAGGGGCCTAAGTGCACCCTTCACAACTCAGGGTGGTAGAGCCCAACAGCAGCTGCCCTCAGGAAGAATGAGCGAATGGCACCATGCTTCAATGCTGAAAGTGCCCCTGCAACTTGTAGGACATGTTCTAAACTTCAAATGGACTACAGCCCCGTGTGCTCTCTTAAAAAACTAAATGAAATTTTCAGAAGTCTTTCAAAGGACACAGGTCATTATTCTCACCTTTACTAAAACTAACTCATTTTAACTTAAGTAGCGTGAGAATAGAAAACTATTTCAGATTACTTGGTTTCAGTGAGTGCAGAATCAGGATAGAATCTCTCTCAGAAATAAATCTACTAAATTAGAAAACTCAACTTACTTAAAATAACTTACAGTAAAAGTTTAAAACTAAACTTTAAATTTAGTTTGGGGAAGCAGACGATGTATGAAATTTTTATTCAAATACTAATTTAGATCTATCTTCTTCATTCGATATGGGTGCCTTCAAGGGCAACCAATACACTTTTAAATCTCCCCCAGAGGATCCCATTCTCATTTATTAAACAGAAGCCACAGGAAAACTGGCATTAACATCCCTTTCCTGCTCATGTGAGGCGACAGCACCTCATTTCAGCTTTTTAGATCAAGAATACATTTTATATTAATAAACTTTACAATTGGACTCAATAGGGAACTACAAATCAAACCTAAATACTATGAACTTGACAATCCTCCCGTCCACTTTTACTTTTTAATTTCAATTTAGAGCTATGTAACAGATACAGTAGCCCTCCAAACTTAATTTCTCAAAATAGTCCTTTGCCTTTGGAGATACCCTTACCCAAGAACACCTGAAGTATGAAATAAATATAAAAGCCCAGAAGAAATACAAAAACAGCATTACTGGAAACAGGCTCAAGTTTAATATAAAAAACTATAACATTTAAGAAGCTCACTGTTGCCTTATTACTTTTAAACTAGGTAGAAATTTTTTTAGCTTGAAGATTTCATTTTTACAGCTACAAGGGATTCCTAAAATAAAAAAGTAATTAATGTTTCTTCTCTTGAATTTTGTGCTTGAAAGGAAAAGTTTTTCATCATTCAATAAATATTAAGCTTTATGCACAGGAACTATCAGAATATAAAAGTGTGCCTTTGCCTTCAAGAGTTACAGTTTTCAGAGCAGTAAATTGCAACCTGAAATTTCAGAATATCAATAGTCCCCACAACCACCTACCAGAGGTGTCCTAGCTAATGGACTTTGGTTTTAAATAGAAATCACCATCATTAAGAAGGTTAGATGCCACTGTTATTGACATTTCCATATAAAGAAAGGTCTCAATATTTGACAACATAATATTCAGGAATTTGTTATACAAGTCAAAATGCAGAAAATGTCTAAATCAACACATCTGAAACTTGAAATTAATTCTGTCAGAATATTTTTAAAAAGGTCAAATTGCACATAGAAAAATATTAAATGGACACTCCTCACACTATCCCATTTTGCATTTTAACGGGAAAAGGGGCTATTGTGGCATTTTCTTCCAATTTCAGGAACTGACAAGTGGAGCCCTGCCTGACAACGATGGTTTAGATGACATCTCACACCTCCCTCCTCCTTACCCACCTAATCCCCTGACTACTGGGGGAGGGGGAATAAATGCAACAGAAGGGTTTTGTTTTTGTTTTTAAAAAATGCAGGTGTGTTCGACAATTGTTAAGATTCTATATACACCCACAGTACTATTTAGTCAATTTCTATTTAAGAAACAAACTAGGACAATGAAACCAATATAGGAAAAGGAAAATACTTAGGTGAACTACTCCAAGGTGCATTTTTAGCACATGTGACCTTCCAAAGTACTCCAAGTATGTGTACGTAGATGTGTGGGCATGTGTGTATTTATAGAAAGAAAGTGTTGAGAGTGCTATAAAAAAAATACATGAATAAATCATAGAACATCAGTGCTACAAGGGACTTCCGAAAGCTAGTCCACAGCATCAATTTTTAGGTAAGGAAAGCAAGACCCAAGACTTGGCTTAAGGTAAAACTTGCTAGTAACAAAACCTGGCCATAGCATTCAAGTCTTCAACTCCAATGACAATCTCCATTTTAATTACTCTAATTCCGTGCCTATAATTCTTAAATTTACACTTCCCCTAGAAAGATGACTGTCCTCTCCTCCTTATGATACAGATTCTATATTTTCTTTCAAGGCTCAGGAAGGCCTAGCCCTATGTCTTCCAAGATGCCATTAATCTAATCCAGTGGTTCTCAAAGTATAGCCTGAGAACCCTCAAGAGTCACCTGAGACCTTTTCAAAGATCTGGGAAGTCAAAAATTTTTCAATGCCTTTTTCTCGAAAATGTATGGAGCTTTCTAACACTTATATTAATATACAATCTGCTTCTGCATTCAGTCTATTGCAATATGAGAATATCGTTGACTTCCACTAAGCCAGACATTAAAGAGATGAAAAGTATAAAACTATGTCACATTTGTCACCATTTTTTGTTAGAAGAATATATACATACCTCATCTTTAAAACATTTTTGTTAATATGTAATGGATTTATTATTTTCTGAACTAAACAAATTTTTTAAACTTTCTCCTCTTAATTTCTTATATGGTAAATAATGATAAACATAACATACATAAACAGAAGGTCTTTGAGGTCCTCAATAATTTAAGTGTACAAATGGATTACCTAACAAAAATGTTTGAAAATCACTGGTCTAACTCATTGCTAAGTAAGTTTTCTTTCACAGTGAATTCCTTCAGCACATACATATAAACCTCAGCACAGCTTCCTATTGCTCTCCTTACCTTCCAAGAGATATTCCTCCAGCCCTTGGACCATGTAAACTACTTCTTACGCCCAGTATTACTCTGATTTACAAGAAAAATATTTTAATCATTTCAAAGTCCTTTGATATAGAATTTTTATAAAAAACATGGTAGGGGAACCATGAATATAACTTTATATCCTGGTTCTCAGACAAGACATTGCATAAAGCATCATCATAAGCTATGTTTCATGTTGCATACTTACTTTGGTTTAGAAAACGCTTGGGTATTTTCTGAACCTCTCCTAAAGAATAGGAAGGATGGGCCAGTGCAGTGGCTCACACCTGTAACCCTAGCACTCTGGGAGGCCCAGCCAGGAGGATGGCTTGATGTCTGGAGTTCAGAGGTCACTTTGAGCAAAAGTGAGACCCCGTCTCTACTAAAAATAGAAAAAATTAGCCAGGTGTGGTAGTGCTTGCCTGTAGTCCCAGCTACTCAGAAGGCTGAGGCAGAAAGATGGCTTGAGCCCAGGAGTTTGAGGTTGCTGTGAGCTAGGCTGACACCACAGCACACTAGCCCAGGCAACAGAGCAAGACTCTTACCTCCAAAAAAAAAAAAAAAACCCCAAACATGAAGAATGCCGACACATTGTTTTTCGTTTTAATTTTCACGTGGTAGCTTCCACCATAGTCAGGCACCCATGCATGCTCCATTTTCCCCTCGAAGCCCTGGCCCCTTCCTCCCCAGGGCCCCTTTCACCACATTAGCCTGTATCTCTTACCTCATGCTTTCCTCTCACCAAGCCATGCTACAAAATTGTCCAGAGTATGGCTATCTCAAACAAGAAACAAAAATGTTCCTGAATGGGTTTCAAGGCCATTAGGGAACCTACCCGTCCTCTAATAATCAATACTGCTTCCACAGTATGCTAAGAATACATCATACCTAACCCTCTTCTCTTAGGAAAATAGTCTCCCTTTACTTACATAAAACCTCCCCACAAGTGCCGCTCACATCTGCCTGGTTTCATGGGCCTTTTCCCAACAGTTGCAGAAGCCCTCATCAATTCCCCCCCTCTCATAATCCATCTCTTGTGTTTCCTGACGACGGGCTGCCCATCGGACTTAGAAAACTTAAAGGTGGTATCCCTATCCTAGTGCTTCTCAAATTCTAAAGAACCTGGCACAATGCTGAGCACCGAGTGCTAGTAAACAGTTAATGTTGAAAACCTATTAAAATGCTCTGAAAAACACAAGGGGGATTAGCTTTTGAAGTAATTAGTAATTCCATTTTAATAATATTTTTGCAAATTAAAAATATATATTTGATGCAAAAGGAGCATAACCATGGAACTGTATAAAATAAAAAACAAATCTTCAGTTCCTCCAACCTATACCTAAGAGATTAACAGTTTCATGGATTTGAATGTTTTCAAAGCAAACACAAACACATACACAAGCACAGGTGAAGAAAAGCAAATATTTTAATATATACATAAAACTTTCTAAATGCTCTTTGCACCCTGCCTTTTATGTTTCAGTATCAGCACACAGAACTTGTTTTTTATAGATGACTATACATTAGAGATAGACCCTAATTAATTTAACCAATACCATATTGATGAACATTCCAAGGTTATACTATTTCAAACATTGCTTACAACAAACACCTTGTACAGGAAAGCAAAAGTATAAATTTAAAGACAGAAATTGCTGGTTCATAGTCCATTTGCATTTTTAATTATGCTAGCTGTTGCCAAAAAGCCTTCTAAAAACTTACCAATTCACTATTGCACCAAGGCATCAACTGCATTTTTAAAAAGGAAACAAATAATGCAACTGTGTAGAGGAAAGGGGATTGGCAGAATAGGAACCAGCTAAGCATCTGGAGTTACCACCCATTGTCACTATTCCTAAGACATTAAGCAACACTTTTTTTTCTTTCTTTTTTTTTCTTTTTTTTTTTTTTTTTTAGAGATAAGGTCTTACTCTGTTACTCAGGCTGGAATGCAGCCTCGAACTCCTGGGTTCAAGCGGTCTCCTGCCTCAGCCTCCTGAGTAGCTAGGACTACAGGTGCATGCCACCATGCCTGGCTGATTTTTCAAAATTTTTTGTGGAGATAGGGTCTCACTGTGGTGACCAGGCTGGCCTCAGATTCTTAGCCTCAAGTGATCCTCCAGCCTGGGCCTTCCAAAGTGCTGGGATTACAGGTGTGAGCCACCACACCCAGCCAAGCAACACATCTTTATTATCAGTTCCAAATGTATAAAATGAGAGTGCAGTTAAGGGCTTTTCCAGCTCTAACATTCTCTGATGTCTTTGAATTTGTTATATATAAGAAATGCACATTAAATATTAAGATGGAATGCTTATTCTCTTGGGCTGCCCAGGAACAAACAAACAAATGCTAGGAAAGTCAAATTGCTACACTGGGAAAGTAAATGCTCCGATAAAACCCCTGCAAGGAATTTGAAAATGGAAGTGAAATTGAGACTGAAGGAAATGACCACCTAACAGGAAAGATAAAAAATCATTTCAAAAATGATAAACAAAAAAAGGATTTTAATCATTTGGAGGTTTTCCTAGCTTAAAACAAACCGTGTCTCCGTAGAAGAAATACAGCTAAATGGCTATAACAAGCAAGGGCCAAAGCACCCTGATGGCTACTAATTAATAAAAAGTTACAAACATCCCTTTCAAGTTTACCATTTGAGAGAGTGGCTGTTAACAGGAGATATGATTTGCTAAGCTAAATAAAAGCCTTCATTAACAAGAAGTGACAGGATCACAACCCTGCTGCTGATAAGCTGCCAACATACCCGAGGTCTTCAATGAAGGGCTGCCCATTTAACATATTGCAGTTTTAAGATGACTTGCTTTTGAACAAACAGTTCTATGTCAAGGCAGGCCTACAACATGCCAGATGAGGCTTCTGCTGTATGGTAGATTGTGTGTCTTTGCGCACGCACACACACACGCACATGCATGAGCCAGGTGTACACAACAGAACTCAGCCCGGTTACCCTTCTTAAGGTATAGCATCTACTTTAGACTTCGACTTCTCTGCTCCCAAACAGACTCAGTGTTGAGCGGAAAGCAGCCATTCTTCTGACAGCCAGAGGAAGTTCACACGGCTATTAAATGATTGGCCCAGCAGTCATCCCTGGAGCCTACCACCTTACTCCTGGCAAACACAGCCACTTCAGTCCAACCCTGAAGCAGCCAGTATTTTTTTTTAATATGGCATGCTTTGAAGCTATAAACAGGTCATAAATACATGTAAAAGGCATAGTTTCAGCCTAGCCAAAGTGGTTACAGAAGCATCACAGCAGATCTTTTCCTGTGTGGTCCAAGTAAACTGTTAAACTTAACCAGCTAGGAGATAGCAAATATATAAAGTCTTAATTATTCACAGGGACGGATGGAGAGAAACAGCACTGCTAACACAAAAGTCATCTTAAAATATTAACTTGTCTAGCATCCAGCACTTAATTACTACTATCTACAGTAATAAGTGATACCCATAAAAACATAGAAATACTCAGTATAGTTTAAAATAATAATTTTTATTAATTCCAACTGGTCAAATATGTGTGTTACATGGCAACTTCACAGCAACCAGAATACCAAGGCTGAATATACCATTTTTTTAAAAACCTGAATGCAGTATTTATTCAACACATGTAATTTTATAATTTCAATCTTTAACAAAATAGAACTTAATATGTTCAGGGAACAAAGTTATAAGACAGAATCACTGACATCAAGGAACTTCTGATGTAGTTGAAAATAACATTTAAAGAGTCCCTAAAAATTCAAACCAATTTAAAAAGCCATTAAGAGCATACCAAACACCCAAAGCAATGGGAAGGTGTCACCCCAGCGCCCCCTTCCCTCACCAGCTTCATAACTCTCATCCCTGCTATCCACAGAACACCAGAAGTAACATTAGAATTCTCCTTTCCAGAACTAAAACGTGTTTTACTTCTCTACAAATTCTATCAAGGGTGGAGGCCACTGTGGATATTTTCATTGGCTTCTCTCAACACCTGAAGAAAAGGGGCTGAGACCTAAAAGCTGTAATAAGATCCACCTAGAAAAAAATACTACATCCATGTTAAATCAAACAATTATAGATTGTATAAAATAAAAAGCATGTATTATCTTCCAAAGGATCATGTAATATTAAAAGATCATGTAGTAATAAAAACAAAAGAAAACCATTTTAAGCCACCAGAGTCCACCTCTCTGAGGAAACTAAAAGTATACTCAAGTGTAATGATCTAATAAGCAGGACAGAAAGATACTACTTTAAAATATGTCATACATTCTCTGTCCTGTGCAGTTCGGATGATATGTGTGAACGAGACAGACTGGCGAGATGGAGAATTCACTTCCTCATCTTCCTTAACCTCTTTTTTTCTTCCTTGTCTTTTCTCACCCCAACAAATGATTTGAAGACAATTCCAAATTAATATGGTATTTCCTTTTAGTTTAAATGAATACTGGGAGAAACAGAGTATGGTAAAGAAATACGTGTTGCTAGAGGGGTTATACAAAAAGTTATTCATAAACTGAACAATTCATTCAATGACAAAATACAACTATACCACTTTGGATGAATTCTTTATTTTTTTTATGACAAGGTCTTGCTATATTGCCTAGGCTGGTCATGAACTCCTGGGCTCAAGCAATCCTCCTGCCTCAGTCTCCTGAGTAGCTAGGACTACAGGTATGCTCCACAGCACCGGCAAATTGGTACAGTCCTTTAAGCCAAGCAAAAGGCCTAACAGATATTCCTCTTAAGTTCTTATTGCCTCAATACACTGGAAATTATCAAAAAAATAAATAAATAAATTCCAAAACCAGACAAAGGCAGCACATTTTCAAAGCCATGGGTAAAGAGAATAAAGGATGTAGACAATGCAGATCTCACTGCTGGACTTGGCATTCATTGTATAGTTTTCAGAGTAAAAGCTGCCTAATTATGTTGTCCTTAAAAGAACATTAAAATTTGTTTCTCAGCTGTTAAAAAAAAATTGCCAGATCTATGGTGGGATACAGGCTAGGCAGCAGGGATCAGCTCCAGGACTCAAAATTCACCATGAATTTATCAAGGAGGAGAGAGTTTAATTTTAGGACCCTGTCTATTCTAATATTCTAATGCCTATAAAATTAGAAACTAAAAAGTCTGCAAGTAAGGCAGGAAGAAGGTAGCTGGGAGGGAAGGTAAAATTAACAAATGACCTTACCTAACCACCTCCCACACTATCATAGGAGCCCCAAAGGCTCTTTGCCTTCCTTGCACAGCACAAATCACAATTATAAATAACAATTCATAGAATTTTAACATGTGTCTCCTCCAACAAATTCCCAAGTTTCATATCAGCAGGGACTATATTGTGTTCACTACTATATCCTCAACACCTAAGATAGTGTGGCACACAGTATGAAAACAAATACTAAATGAACTTTTACACAGGAAACCAATACATTTTCACATATAAGCTGGCAAAGTAATTGTTTTTAAACTATTACAGGGCAGAGAAGGTTAGATCAACAATCAAAAGAGAATGAACGTACAACCGAAATGATAGCAAAATGCCATTAAGGTCAGGAGACCAGATACAATAAAATCATAAAATTTTTAATCCTAGGAAGGTAGAGGTCTAGAGACAAGTTTAAAGTTTTAAAGCAGGTACTAATAAATAGATTTGCTAAAAAGGCATAGTGAACATTTTCAAGTATTCATCAGCTATTTAATAAACTGTCAACAAATTTGCCTTCTTTCTTTGAGACAACAAACAGGAAATAATCACAGGAAATGGGGGAAGAGAAAGAAATGTCACCCATAATGAAAAACTCCTTATGGATAAAGTTCCATAAAACTCCTTAAAGAGACTTTGAAATAAACATGACACCCGAGATTTAACAAGTCGTCCCTGGATCTCTTTACAAGTCTGAATTCCTTAGGGAACTGAGGAACTACAGAACCATGTTAATAAAATCTTTGGTAGTCTAGGCCAAATGTAAGAAAACACACATACAGAAAAATTAAAGAGAATTGGTACATATTTATTAAGGTCAAAGTTTAAGACTGCAGTGTCATATAAAACAGAATGATGGAAAATGCTTTTCAGCTTTCAATTCTCAACAATTATCTTAACTTCTGCTTCATCCTGCGAAGTCCTAAATTGCAGCAAAAACAGTACGGGGTATCCTTGGCAGGATCCCACCTGTTTTGTGCATAGCCTGTTGGGCCAATTTTATACCAGAGGCACCTGCTTAAAATATGTAGAGACAATTTGATAACCTTATTTTCTTAGGTTTACATCAGCTTCACATAGCACAAGGATAATATTTATACTCTAGAAGAAGTAAAATATACGCAGAGATAATAAATCAAAGAACATGTTAACAACATGCAGCTACTTCAGCTTCTCAATTCTAAGATGTTTTGGATTGAAAGATACACCACTAACCTCACAGCTTTGGGGACATAAAATCACTGTATTAAGTGGACATACTTATGAAATTCAAAAATGTAAAAACTGCACATCTAAGACATGAGGAAATAAGGTATTAAAGCAGTGTTTTTTGCTAAAATTTCCTTGTAGAGATTTAAATTCTAATAAGATCACCTATTATTCATGATTTACCTACAGATGCAAATAACCTTCTCAATTGATTACCAGTCTCGAGTACTATATTAACTTTTTTGTTTGTTTTTTAAGATATAATGTCTCGCTCTGTCGCCCAGACTAGAGTGCAGCAGCACGATCATAGCTCACTGCAGCTCCCAACTATTGGGCTCAAGTGATCCTCCTGCTTCAGCCTCCTAAGTAGCTAGAACTACAGGCACGCGTCACCACACTCAGCTAATTTTTAAATTTTTTGTAGAGACAGGGTCTCACTAGTTGCCCAGGCTGGTCTCCAACTCCTGGCCTCAAGCAATCCTCCCAAAGTACTGGGATTACAGGTATGAGTCACCATGCCCAGCCTATATTAACTCTGTATAGTATTATCTCTATTCCAAGCTTTGTAAGTGTGTTCAAGTGAATTTAACAAATATTTCCTGAATTTCTACTACAAGCACACTAGGGGTGAGAGATTAAAGTAATGAACAAGGCAGATGGCCCCTTTCTAGGGAAAAACAAGATTATCTTAAATTAGTATTTTTCCTCATCTACTTCCAACCAATTTTTTTCTGACAATAAAGTTGCAGAAAATTTACTGTCACAAAGTCGAATCTGAAAACTTACTGGAGAAAGGTGAATCAAGAAAAATCTTCACCGGGTAGATATTTTATTGATTCAAATTTGGACATCGTATATCCTATTGAACACCTGACTGAGATTTTTTTTACTCATAACTTTCTGTTACTGGTTATTTCTAAAAGCCCACCAGATTTGGAACAGATTCATTTGAAAAACCTAACAAATTTAAAGAGTACCCCTTATAAATTTACTACTACAGTAAGCCAGGGTTATCTCAATGTCACTTTCACCCAAAATAGAACATACAGTATTTCAATCTTCTTTCTTGATGTTCACAGCATCCTAAAATAATTCTGAAGACAGTGTCTTCATTTCCTTGCTTACAGAAAAATAACCAATCCATACTTCATATGATTCCAAAAAGTAATCCTGTAAGTCAAGATGCCAGCTGGCATCAGGAAGACGCCAGCCTGTAATGGAATCACTTCCAGAAGTCACCTAGTCACAAACCTAAAATAATCCAAGGTCAGAATCCTGGCACTGAGGGACAAGTTCTGGGCATTCTCCTAGGAGTGCGGCAGGGACTGGAATGAAACTGTACAAAAAAAAAAAAAAACCAAAGCAACAAAACAACCTGTTACAAGAGACCCACCACTGAGGAACCAGTTAGGCCTGAAGATGAGATACAGGTGCTGCTGGAGTCGCACCATTTTATCACAAAGCACCTGTAACAGAAGCAAGACATTCTCCAAACATTAAAGCTGAGCTGCCGCTTGGATCCGTCTCTGATTTCGGCCATCTTAAACTACAGCCAGCAGAACTACCAGAAGTAGAAAGAACATCATTCTGGAGTCCACAGAAAGAAGAACAGAAGTAGGAGTGAGACCTGAGTCCCATTTCCCCACTTAGTCAGTAGCATCCTTGAGCAAACCACCTGGCCTCTGAACTTCATTTTCCTCGCCTACAAAATGATTATCTCAGGTTCTCTAAGGACAAACACTGGGCGTCACTACCATTACTGGAGGAAATGCTCCTTCTTCTGGTTCCATCCTCTTGGGTGGTTCACCACCTGCAATTGCTGATTCCACCTATTTTCCTGTCTTCCTAACAGTAAAGTCAGTCAGCAATGAAAAGCAGGCAGCTCCCTGCATCCCCGTCCCAACACATTGCCAACTTGACTGTCAAACACAAAAGTTCATACTCTAATTGCACAGAGGCAATAATTTAGAAGTTACTTTAGAAGTCGTACAAAAGGAAAACCAAAATAGATCTCTTCGGTCTTCCTATCTAGATTACAAACTATGTTATACACTATGAAATCAAACATTCCCTCTATTGTCTACTAAACAATGTTCATAGATCACCCAAACTCTTCGGGAAAGAAAAAGAAAAAAAACCCAAGAAGCAAGAACATAAATTATTCTCCAAACAGCCAGTTCCAATGGAGGAAATGAGCCCCTTCAGCAAACCAAGAAGATATTGCAGCCATATAGGCTATTCAATTATTCTTCAGATGTTAAAAAATAATGTAATGTAAATGCCATTAAGGCAGAAAAGCAGCAGACCAACCTGAGAACACTAAGAACTGGCATGAGAAAGCTGTAGTCAGCAGCCCAGAGAACACATACTCCGGGAGGACCTGGCCTTTAGGCATGAAGAAGACTCAAGGAGAAGGTGCAAATCAATGCTCTTAAAGCATCCCAGCGTCTGATTTGTTACCTGCTTCTTGTTCCTGCGAGTATATTCCTAAGAGGAAGAGAGCCAAAAATGATATAATCATTCTGACTTTTTCCTAGGTGTTCTGAAAAATAAATGTTATACCCAGAGGAGGTTGCTGGCATATAATGTTTCGGAGAGAATAAAACTTCCGAGTAAAGGCTGGGGCTTCATGTAGTTTCACAACATGGGCCTTAGATCCATTCTTCTAGGACAATAGCACACTTAATACAGTCATAGTGTCTCTCTTTCCAGCCACAACCTAAAACTTGGCAGGTTTTGCATAAATATTTTTCACCTGTGATTGGGCACCTGGCAAATCAGGAAATCATTACTTACACCACAAAAGAATAAAAAGGAACAAAAATGACATGGAAAGAAGGGAGGAAGGAACAAGACACAAAAACAAAGCAAATAAATATACAGACAAAATGGACCAAAAAAAGCCACGCTCCTGTCCCCAAAGCAATACGCAACAACCTGACCTTATCTCAACGCCCAGACTACAGAGATATGCCCCTTTGCTCAATTACTCAAGCACTTAGTTTATACCATTAATATTAAACTTGGGGGGAGGGAGTGAATAGGAATGTGATTTTTTTAATTGTCATATTCTGCCATCTCCCTAAGCAGACAGACCAAGGGAATATGAGGACGAGGACATTTTATACAATTCTCTCAGTATCTACTACTTAGTAAAGTATGATGAAACAGTACTGTAAGACATTCTGGCTTCCAAATGTGAACACAATACAAAAACTTGAAGACATTTTTTTAAGATCCTTTAACAAAAAACTAAATAAAGAAAAATTTAAAAAATACAGATTAATCTGAAAAAGGTATAAGACTCCAAGTTAAACTACCAACCCACGTATATCAAAGTCATTCGTACCGCAGAGAAGCTCCATGAGATTGATTCTCTATCTTCAGGGAGATAAAACATGCTTGTTTTTACTGATACTCAATTCTCCACCCCCACCCAATAACTAAGACACCCTGGAGGCCCCTCAACCAGATGCTGCAGGGAGCAAAGACAAGCAACATATTCATCTAAAAGAATCATGTAATCATAGAAGATGCTTGGTACCAAGAATTTTCTAAGTGCCTCTTAAAAATAAGTTCAGAGTGTATCTACAATGATTTTTTTTTTAATACAGTTGTTTCAAAATTCATTTTTTAAAGCAAGCATACACTTTTACTCTCACACCAAGTATCAAAAAAAAATTTTTTTTTGACTGGGCTGTAGACTGCGCCAATTCTTAAAAGTGCCAACATTAAGCTCCTATTATTCTGAAGGGTTTTGCTAAGATGTTCAATACAGGGACACATTCTGATTCATCGTTATAACTGGCCTAGCTCAAGTGGCTTCCAGGAGAGCAGGGCTTTATGGGCATTGTTGCATCCTCAGAAGCTACATTAATGCTGGATTGATAAAACAGATCTTCATATCTGTTTGGCAGGATGAACAAAAAGTTAACTAGAAATGTAAGTGCTTAAAGTCACCAAAGGAAAGCTCTACACTGACATTTTCTACCCACTTAGCATTCATCTGTATTCATCTCAACAGACGTTAACACACACCAAAGTTGCTCTCCGCTATTCAAATCGTGCTATTATGCTCAGGAGTAGATTAATAATATCTACCTTCCTTATTGTAAAATAAAATTACAGCATTGGTCCAAACATGACATGTGGAGCTTCCTTCTACTTCTGCTGGCACATCAGCCTGCTCTGCTGCACACAAGGGAGAGCGCTTTGCTAAAGCTGCCCTGCTGCTTCTACAGAGGCGGAAGATTGAAGGAAAAAAAAAAAAAAAAAAGGGAAGGGAGAGAAACAACACACATACAAACCTCACACCTGGTAGCCTCTCATATCAGCTCCCTTTTACAGCAATCTGAGGGGAGAATGTCTTTTATAAGCTGACACCATCAGCAATGAGGTTAGCAGGTGGGCCACAGGGTGCTTTTAAACAGCTCGTAACATCCTATTAGTTTTCACAGCACCAAGCAACTGTGCTGACCCCGAAGCATCTGAAATAGAAGCAGGAAACTGGCAGGGAGAAAACCCCACTTACACTGGGGGCAGGTCTAAAATTCCAGGAGGCAAAAGGTAAGATATGCTGATGGAAGCACACTTTGTAAAATAAGGAGAAACTGTTTTGCAACAAGGGATTAAGGAAGGAGAGGTCCAAGACAAAACTTCTCTAACTGAGGGAGACCATAAGATCTAAATTTGTAAGGAGCAATTTAACATGATTCAAACATTATCTGCAAATACAAAAACTCAAAAGAATATAAAATCTTTAGAACTGTCTTTATATTTGAGTAAACTTTTTAATTCATATAGTTTTATTAAACTCACAAACTCAAATACCCACCAAGGCCAGGCAGTGACTTATTCCAAAGTGAAACAAACCATGCCTCGTCTTAATGGGGCAGCTGATAAATGTAGGTTCAGTGTTGCTCCACCCTTCCAATTTTTCAAGAGGCAAGAAATTTGGCTCTAGATCTTTATATGCTATTTCCCAACCCTAAACCAACAATTCACAACTTTTTAAAATACAGTTCCGGCCAATCAAAACACCTACAGGCCCTACGCAGCCCAAAGGCCACACTTTCGTAACCTTCGGCACAAAAGATTTGTCCATTGATACCCATTTCTCTGATGGCAGTGATTCATTGGTCACAGAAGATATTCTTCAGTGAGTACAATGTACAAAATGCAGAAGAGCCAATGCAAAAGTACAAGCAGGATAAGAAAAAGAGACAAGTGCGTAGGTTGCACCTGACCTAGAATTACGAGGCTAGAAGTAAAACTAGCACAAGGCTCAAAAGGATAAACAAGGGACAGAGGGCAAGTACAGAGGCATCACAAAGAGGAGAGGAAGGTGGTGGGTAGTTCCAAGTTCCTTGCAGAGACAAGGGAGAAAGGAAGGGATGAAAGTCAAAATCACTGATGACCTGGTAGTCAGGAAAAGTTCATGAGTCATTCACAGCCATATGCCAGAAAGAACCTCAAGGGTTTAAACAAAATAAGCCAGCAATCAGTAAATAGCACTGAGGGGAGAGAAAGTAGTGTTGAATAAACTCTTACAGAACTAGGCCTCACCTGGGAATGGGTTATAAGAACTTGTTCACTCTATAATAAACGTTGTATATTTAACACATTCTGAATAGCTCTGCAGTAATGGTGGGTGACCCCTCCCCCCATGTCACCAGAGGAACCCCCAGGAAAGGAGCAATATCAGTGAAATAGAAAAAACTCACTTTTGAAAAGAAGCTCAAAGAAAACTAAAGATCACGTACAGTCAGTTCCAGGAATATTTTCCCCACCTTACTCAACTCACAAATGTATTTTGAAATACCCTGTGATTTATTTGCTTTGAGAAATATCTCCTATACATCTGGTATACACAAATGATGCCTAAGGAATAAAAAAGTGTTAAACATCGTTTAAAAACTGAACAAGTGAGCAATTTCCAATAACTTATGTGACAGGGCATCCATCAAAGACTTTTCAGTTAGAGTTGTGAGAAGGTATTGAAACAAGCAGAAAAAAAATGTATTTCTGTGTAAACTCCACTTTGTGATACATAGGAATAGATCCTTGACAAGAGATTAAACAAAATTCAAATTAGAGGAAAAAAATCCAGAAAAATATGGACTGATTATTTTTACATAAACAGTTAAAATTAAAAATCTGATTTTTCACTGAAAAAATATGGAAAATTTAAATTAAGAAATTTATATTCCTGGAATGTTAGCTGGCTAAATTCTCATAATCTCATATGTAATCTTTTAGCATTATTTATATTTTCAAGGAAAATGCATTTTAAACTTTCCTTCCAAGATCCATCATCATAGATATAAATATATCTATTTCCATACTGAAATGTTCAAAGTCACAATTCTCCCAAATCCTCCCTGCAGCTTGGGATTTTTCTTCTCCTCCATGGCAAAAAATATACATATGATGGTGTGTTATAAAGAATCACTAAAAAAATGGTTCATAATAATACCCTGAAAGGCAAAAACATAAAACTAATCTATGGGGACCACCTATTACCACCTTTCCAATTCAGGAAACATTGTCATTTCACTGCCAAAAATCTTGTGCTTCAATACACTCATCTTTACTCAGTCCTTGAGATGGGGAGGGTGAGATTTGATACACGCAAAAAAGGTTAAGAAACCAAGGACATAGGCAATTGAGCCAAAACCAGATGCTCAAAATACCAAACTTCCACCTGGCTCTGCTAAATTAAGAATTTCAACCTAAGTGACAAAATCCACTGAAACAAGACAACTCAGCAGATAAACTGGCAGCAATGGGCTCACAAGACCTTACATGTGTAATATTTGTTTACAAAAGCAGAAATGGATTTTAAAACTATGAGGAAGACAAGAAAGCTTACAGTCGTTGGAAGAAAGCTAAAGGCCTATATAGACAACTCAACAGCGGACAAGAACTTATCTGCATGCCTTTGTCCTCCTCTCATAATTTTAAGAAAACTCGGATTGCCTAAGTTCTATTTCCCAAAAAGAACCCCATTGTAACACTTTTTGCTTCAGAAGGCAAGATGGTAAAAACTGTATGGAAATCTCTATATATATTTATTTCTCTAGATGCTCAGAGACTCACACCCCTCAATACTAACAAGAAGTTTCAATTTTACAATGACTCCACAATAAGGAAACACAGGAAAGCTCAAAATGTCAAAACCACTATCACCCCCTATACTCATAAGGAGATAAAATTAGCTAAGAAAGTGTCTAATGAAGCTTTAAAAAAAAGAAAATGAAGTGAAATAAAACCCACCTTGAAAGAACACTTCATCAGTTTGATATTTATAAGATAGGGATTTTTGTGATATTCTATTAATACAGTCTTTAAAGTTGCTGAAATATCTGGTAATGAACACACCACAATAACAAAATTCTGGAGGAAAAGAAAAGCTAGTCATTTAGAATATAAATTTCCTTTTTACGACACAAACTTTTTCTAAGTCAAAGGGGAAAAGCCTGGTATTAATCTATCACTACTGATGGTCCCCAACTTATTATAGTGCAACTTATTTTGATTTTATGATGGATGGTGCAAAAGTGATACACATTCAGGAGAAACCATTTTAAATTTTTCTCTCTTCCCAGGCTAGCAATATGTGGTAAAATACTTTCTTGCCATTCTGGGCAGAGGCAGGGAGCCTCAGCCCCAAGTCAGCTAAGAGATCAGGAGAGTAAATAACAGATACTCTACAGTGCACAGTGTTGTCAGATGATGCTGCCCAACTGCAGGCTAGTATAAATGTTCTAAGGACGTTTTAGGTAGGTGAGGCTAAGCTATGACTTTTCAGTAGGTTAGCTGTATTAAACACATTTTTAACTTAATATTTTCAACTTATAATGGGTTTATTGAGAAGCATCTATAAGTTGAGGAGCATATGTATTAGACAAGGGAAAATATATGTTATATCAACCTACATATTCTTCCCTTGTCTAACCTATGAATTAAGAACATCAACCAAACTGTACCTGGTACTAAAGAAAACCCTTCAACATGCTTTAAAAAAGAAAAAAAAAAACCCAACTTTAACTGTTTCACAATAAATAAGTCTACTGAAAAATTTGTCAAGTTTTTTTACATAAGTAATTTTTAAAGTGAAAAAGGGTTTTGCCTCTCAACCCTTATTTGCTAAGCATTTCCAGTCATAAACTGACATAACGGAAATTTGTAATATAGAGGTATACTAACAAACTGCAAGTTAAAAAAAGAAAAAAAACATTAACAAGACAACCTACAAACTGCTACCTATTCTTACGACATTCTTGGTTATTTTACCTATTCTATCTCTCCTGAAAGTCCCTATTCTTCTCTGCATGAAGATTTCTTACAAGTAAAATGTATCTGTTATCACATAAAAGTATTCAGCAACATTCAAAACGGAAACATGCCATTAAAAGCATCACTGAAAGCCTAACCCATAGCTCTGGAAAAATAATACCCTTTCCAAAAATAGATGTTTTTATGAAAACCAATCTCCAGAAACTTATTATTGAAATCAAAGGGGAAGATGCACCTAGCACAGTGTTGCTCACACAAGAATCGTTTTATTTTATACGATGGAATACAAAGCTAGAGATATAGAAAATCATCTTCCCTTGAACTAAACTCTCTTCATGACCTTACTAAAATGAGAGTTATGCTGCACATTACGCAAGGTGAAAGCCAAATGTGTTCAATTTTACTATACTTCTACTTTTCGTTCAGGTTCCTAAATTTACCATTTAAACCATAACAAAACACGTATCTTTTAAAACACAAAAGCCTTAAAACAAATATTGCCTTTCAAGCTTAAGTGCCTTCTGTTTCTGCTTAGCAGATTTACATTATTTGAAAGCCAGAAAGAATAATCAACTAGTGCTATAAACCATCTAGTATCTTGAACCAAATATACAATAAATGTTCTTCCCAAATTAAAATATACAAAACAGTGGATTTGGCATTAAACTACAATATGTGAGTCCTATGAAAAACCAGAACCAGTGAAGACTTCCACATCTGTAAATGAAACCAGCCCAAAGCAAATGAACATTCTACGCATTTTATGTCCTCCATAGAATTAATTCACAAGTCTGGCGTGGTATCACCAGGGTGTAAAGCTTTCAAACAGTTCTATAATACATCAAGAAAGCAGCAATACTGGCAGCTAAGTATTAACAAGTGGGAACACACCTAACCAGGATAAACTACATCTGTGGGTCCCAGTGCAAAAGGAAAATGCAGGGTACCCTTGTCCAAAAATTCTTAAGAATTTCAAGATGGAGGAAAGTGTGCAAATGCACAGTTCTCAAACCTATAAAGCAGCCCTGCCTGAATATCTATCCAAGAAAACAAAGAGCTGGGGTAGACTGCTATGGGAAGGTTTTCCACAGGGTGGCACACCATCCAGGCCCAGCACCACCCTACCTATCCAGCCTCCTCACAATGCCACCAAAAATGTAACCAGATCAAGCTAAATAAATACCACCCATCTCTAGCCTCTCACTTCCAAATAAACCTTGTGAGTGATAAAGGTGGCGATAAGAATGTGATGACTTGCTAGATTTAGTAAGACTTCAAATGAGAGCAAAAGAACTTACTCTACCATGCAAATAAGTGATCAAAAAGGTGAATGGTAAAGTCTGACTCGATAAGCTATTTCGGAGTATCCAGCCCTTTGGGGAAAAAGAACATGAAGGGTAACATGCCACTGTGGTGCTCTTGTGCCATGCTAATGCCTGAAAAGCGTCACAGGTTTAAAAAAAAGAAGAAAAAAATTTTTTCCAGCAAAGAGAAAGGAAAGGTTGATCCCAGCTTGGAAGTCAGGGTATTCTGGATGGCTCTGCTGTGTCCTTAAAGAGAACTTGAGACTTGCTTCTAGAATAGAAAAGAAAGGTGGGGTGGGAGAGGCATTATTTTTACATGATTAGAACCAAAGGCTGGAAGAGCTGAGAATGGTTGGTTACAAGGATTCAGCCAGGAAAGCCCATGTACAGAGAAACAAATATGTACCAAGAACCAAAAGGCTGGTCCTAGTAACAGGGTAGTAGAAATGTCACAGCACTGTTCTTCTTTAACCTACTAGGAGCTAGGTCTTAACTAAAACCCCAGAAACTGGGACAGAAGGTCCTCGTTTCTCTGGTGAAGTGTTAACCAGAACAGACCAACACCAAAACGGAACACTAACAACTAACGCATCTTGGGCCTAAAGAAGTAAAATAAGGTTCTGCGGTAAATATTAATAACAGGTGGACTGGCAGACACCAATCAGCATTGGGTACTTGTTCTACAAAGAGTGTATCCCAAACATTAAATTCTCTTGAACCACGGGGAAAGAGCATGGGCAGCTCAAAAGAGATGACGTGACATGTTCCCAAAAGCATACACTACACACGAGAGGAAACACCTAAAGACAAGGAGGAATGGAAGGGCTTAAACGCCTAAGGTTCTGTCTTTAATGGGGAAGACAAAACTCATTCCCCAAAAGGTGGCAGTACAAAGTTACCCAACTAGGCAACAAGGGACCAGTTTTAATCACACAAAAACAAAAATACTCTCTCAAGGGGCAGGGAGGGAGGGGAATCACAGAAAATTGGATGTAATGTGTTTTCTTGTAATCCAATTTTTCCTACCCCATTCCAGTCATTATCTTCCAGATGTCGTCTTCTTTCCCTCTCCCCATTTTGCAAGAGAACTTCCCCTAAGTATACCCTCCCCCATCCCAACCTTAGCAGAGTTAAATTAACATCCCTACAAACCTCCTATAAAGAAAGGCCCGAAAACAACTGCAGTAACATTCAGGTCCATACAGCAAAACAGTCACTATTTCTATACCCAAAGGTCCAGAAGAGAAAGTAGATCCAGGGCAGCTTTTCCACTCGCTCACCAAAATGGAGACTCCAGGTCAGCTTCCGCAAGAAAGCGCAACCTTAGCACAAAAGGGAAATTCAAACGACTCTGGGAAATGATTGAGAAAATTGTCTTCAAGGGCAACTGAACAGTATTTCAAACAAACAGATTTTACTTGAGGGGATGGGGAAATTACACCCCATCTGGTATTCGAAGGGTTTTAAATGGACTGATTTGACATAAGTTTTGAGGCTGAGCTACATTTTTATGAAGACAGAATTGATAAGGACAAGACCACCAGAAAATTAAGTTTTAAAAAGCTCTTTTGACCTTGCCAGAGGTATTACATTTTGGCATTGCTAAGCACCGTTCTTTGGGGGAGGGAATAAAGGAGAGTAGATAGATACTCGGTAGCAAATCCTCTTCCTGCATTTGCAGAAAATGCAGAGAGACGACAGGACATGAAAATTTTTATCATAAAGATGGTCTTTAAATATGCACACAATTCTAAATGACCATCTGGACAGCTACAACTCCGTGCTCGTAGCTCACGTCTAGAGGCATGGTGTTGCGCTCTCGCCCTCAAGGATGACAAGTAGGCTTTTAAGGAAACGCGGTGGAAAGACTGTTGGCTGGTCACCGCCACTGGAAGAGCACCTGCCGGTAAACCAAGGCTGGCCCTCCTGGCTCCACCAATCTCACCAGTGCACGCACACACGTCCGCGCACCGGCGGAGCTGGAGGAGCAGCTGCCGCAAGCACGGCGAGCGAGCTTAAATCCCGGAGCCTGCCTCTCCCGGCAGAGCGCCCGCGCTTCCCGCGCAGCGCACCGCTCGCGCGCAAACACGGGATGTGACCGCGAGCTGCGACCTCGCGCGGCCGCGCCCGGCCTCACCTAACACGCGCGAGGAGAATCATCATTTGCTCCTGCTCCGGGCACCCACGGCCCCGTACCACCTCCGCACACAGCGTGGCCGCTGCAAGTCTCCAGACGCCCCGAGAGCTCCAAGAACCGTGCGCGACGAGGCGCCGTAGCAAGTGGGCATACACCAGACACCACCCCGGTGTGTTCGGCAGAACGCAGTGCACACATCCTCCCACAAGGCGAGGTTGCCAGTCCACCACAGGAATCTGGCCCTTTTCCTAGAAAAGCCCCCTCCCCCACTTTCCCTCCAATATACTCACCTGCGTCTCGGCGCAGTTTCCTCCTCGCGCTACACGCGGCCGTACCCAGGCACGTCCACGCCCGTGCACGCTGCCTGGCGCGACTGGCCTCGCTCGGCTCTCGCCACCCCCAACCTGCTTGTGCCCACAGGAGGGGCGGTGCCACCTCCCAAGGCGCCCAATTCCCTCCACTCCCGCCGCAAGGGGCCGAGCTCTAGGAACTTCGCGGGCACAACCTCCGCCGCCCCCACCGGCGTTCCCGCCCTGCGCCGGGACTAGGACTACGGGCGAGGCGAGGCCGGACCTCCCCCGCTCCAGCGAGGCGCTGCGGGGACGCGCACAGCCCTGAGCCTCGGCGTCCAAAAAGAACCAGGGGCAGAGCAAGGCAAGGCGCGGCCGCCGTCCCCGCCCCCACCCCTACGCCCCCTGCACTTGCCTGCTGTGACTCGGAGCTGCAGCTACTACGGCTCGTGCCGCTGGCCGTCAGCACAGCCGCGGAGGAGTCGCTCCAAGCAAGCTCCGCGGAGAGGCGGCGGCGGGAAGGGGGACTGGAACCCGGCGGAACCTCCGCCCCACCCGCGCCGGCGACCGCCCTCCTCGCCCGGCCGGCTGCTGCCTCAGTGACGCCCGGGCGCCGCGGTCCCGCCGTTTGTAGCGGGGCGGGGAGGAGGGGCTTGCTTGGAAGAGCGCCAGGAGGCGGGGCCGGCGGCGAGTTCGCGGCGCCGCGGCCGCCGCCGGCGCGTGCCCTGCCCGGCCGCCCCGCCGGTCGCTGCCTGCGGGTAGACGCTCCGCTGCGGCCGCTCAGCTCCGTCCCTCGGTGCTTCCCATTACCACCAGACTCCCCGACAAGGTTTCCCTTGCACCGCGTGGAGAGCGTGGCGCGCCCAGAGGCGGCCGATTCCAGGTGCAAGTTTGCAAACCCCGAGGCTCCCGGCGCTAACAGGAGTCAGAGTGCCTAGCGCAGGGGTTACTTTGATATATATGTATATATGTGTGTGTATCAAGTATATATACACACACATATATACATATATATCGCAAGCAAAGTTAAAAGGCTCTTCCCCCCTCCTCTACTTCACAGCCAAAGGGTCCTGTCCCTTGACAGAAAACTAAAGGCTTTGCCCCCGCTGCCCCTCCCTGCTTTGCTGGATGGAATCTGACGTTTAAATAAGCCCGTGGTACCTGTGCGGGGTGCTATACTCTGCTTCAAATGCAAAGTATGAAATCCTGCACTCGACTATGCAAGCGCCCGCCGCCAGCCGCATCCTTCCAACGCCCCCCACGCAAGCCCCGAAATGGCCAACTCTTCACCGAGGGGGCGTCCCACCGCTGCCTTGCCTGGGCCCGCCCCCTCGCCGGGCTCAATCCCTTTTCCCGCAGAAAAACCTGTGTTTGTCCTCAGAGCCGGCCCCACGATTAGGAGTCAAAACCGACCCTGGAGCCACGCGGCGGGAGCACGTTTTTACACCTGCTTGGCCGCTTAATTACAAGAGCACCTGTCGTGTTGGGGTTTTTTTTTCATTGCAAACGCTTCCGTTTTAATCTTTCTCCCTAAAAAACAACCTTTAAAAATACCACCTGTCATACCTACCTGAAATCGCAGGAGGTAAGAGAAAGGAACTGAGCAGTGGGCGACTGAGTCGCCGCAAGAACGTGACCGAGGTTACAGCTTCAAGGGCATGATGCGGGTTTGATGCAGCAAGGTCCGCTAAGGGCGCCCAGAGCTCCCCGCCCCCACGCGACGGGCGGGGCGGGGAGTGGGGAAGGGAGAGGACTCGTCTAACCCAGGGCGGGGGTGGAGGAGGCAAATTTGCCCTCTAAGGCGAAGTCAGATCAGCTTAGTAAAGTAGAGGGCTCAAACACGGTCAAAATGGAGACAGGCCATCCCTCAATTTGGGAGACCCAGACTGGGGACACCGGAAATAGCTAATTGATTCTATATTAGCATTTCTGTGACACCCCAAATCCGATTTGTAATTAAATGACCTTAATTGACTTTGTACGGGTTCCTGGGAAAACCGCTCATAGCGCCTGTGCCTCTTTGACCTCCCTCCAAACAGTTAATTATAATGTTCCCAACCCAGACACGCAGAATTGCTAAGAATACCTATTTCCAAACGTTAGGTGAAAATGGGCCTACCTAGTTTGTCAACCCAAGCCTAAAACTCTTACAACGACCTACGCCCTACTTCCTGAATCTGACTTCTTGAAGTTACCAGAGACCTCTCAACAGAGTTCCCCAAGTCTTCCAAACCACTTCTGCCCATGATCGTGGCGTTTCTGTGGAGAAACTCCAGAACAGGTAGCTTTATAAAGCGGGGTGCCCAGGCACTTGGTTAAAAGAGGGAAAGCAAAGCTTAAGTGTCTGCTGTAAGACAGATTCAGGGAATGGCAGTAATAACTAAGGGAGATAGGTTGTTTTTTTTTTTTTTTAATTTTTTAACCCCATAAAAGGCGACTTTGGAACACTCAACATTTTCTTTTTTGCGGACTTATTTGTTCAAATTCTGACACATCTTTCAGATGTCCCATTTTAAGAAGCCATTTTACAAGGAAGTCTTGTGGATCCAAACAGATTTCCTACTCTTCTGTTCCTCAAAACGCGAACACCCTTTTCCTAACCTTTAGGGACTGATTTTCAATTAGGAAAATGATTTCTTCGGTTACCATTGTCTGCTCTGTACTTTTTTTCCATTTCATTTTAAGCCTACATGTTATGGGTTGCCGTTAATAGTGTAGGCCTAGGAAATAAAACGTACTCATGTCCCCCACCACCACCATCCAGAGGATGGGTATAATAGTGTGTGGAAAAGGACTGAAGGTTTAGGATCTTAACCAACCGGAGTGTTTGCACATGAGTGGGGGAGGGGAGAGAATCCATGCATTTGGGGAGAAAGTACAGAGACATCCATCCCTGTCCAGCAGTGCTGAGTAAATACTGAATGGTTGGCTATTTCTCTCACCCTCGCCACAATAAAGCCAGACCTGCAGCTGGTAATTATGAGAGAAAATACACAGTCTCAGCATCAGTTTTGCTAACCAGTACTTGAAAATGGAAAACGGGGAACGTATCCAACCTCCAATTTGCCACAGTTGTATAGCTCTCGCATTAATTCTTTACAGACGTGAAATAGGTAGGTACGTAACAACGTGCTGGGCATAAATTAAGCAACAATGGCCATGCGAGGTCCTGTCCGCTGCGGAGCTCCCATGGTGGGCACTGCCACCTGGCCATCCCTAGCCCCTACCCCACCCCCACCCCACCCCATGGCAGAGTCCAGTCCGGGGAGGCTGGCGGTGCGCTGGCTTTTCGAACCCAGAGGGTGGGTGGGGTGGAGAGCAGCGACACATTAACCCGAGCCGGCTTTGTACCTTCTCCCCATCTCTGCCTCTCAAGCCCCACACGGGCGCTCTCACGCACACGCTCACCCACACCCTCTCCCCTCTCGTGCCAACAATTTAAACTTCTCTATGGCAAAGCCAGCACCTTGTTCCACCACCACCACCACCATCGCCTCCGCCCTGCCTGCCCCGCAAACATCCTCCCCCTTTCCCACATCTACCCTGGACTCTCCCTTTCGCAGTAGAAAGCCAGCTGGTTTCTCCTAAACCCCGAGAAATCACAAAAGTTCAAATGAAGCGTATGCCTGTCTGCCCAGCTTCTCATCCCCAACCATCTTTCTCCCGGCGTCAGTTTAACAATAGCTACTCGAGGAAGGGGGAGCGGTAAGGAGCGGGTGAGGGCTACGTAGCCGAGTTGGCTCCTGGGGCGGCCGCGAAGGGGTTCCCCCTCACCCCGAAGGCGAAGTCAGCCGCGTAGGACCAAGGACAGAGCTTGGAATCCACTTCCCGGCGCCCAGCACAGCGAGGCTCCCAGGCAGCCGCCACTTCACAGACACAGCTCCAAGGATCTTATTTACGCTTTTCTGAACAAAGGGAACCTCATATCCGGTACAGGCTTGAGAATTCGGCCCCAAATTGGCTATCTTCTTTTAAAACTGAACTACGGTAATGGGGAGTCCGTGAAGTAAAGCCCGCATACAATGATGAGTTTTGACAGCTTCTAACCGCCCCAGCCGCAGCCCAGCCCCAGCCCTCAGGCGGCATGTACTTTTTTCAGTCTACTACAACTCGCTGCCTGGTGCGGCATCTAAATTCCATCTGGCAATCCCATCGCCCCAGCACATGCTATCCGGTTAATGCAATTAAGCCTGAGGTTTCGGCTGGTCTAATCTGCAAGTCCAGGCTTCTGATTCCCCTTAATGATACTAAAGCCTCTCCCGTCCTTCCGTGGCTTTGCGAAAAGTAGAGGCATGCATCCCCCAAGACCCAAGTTATCCCTCTCTTCCCACGAAAGGAACTTCCAATCTCAATCCCGAAGCTCACTCAACATCTAGCCTCCCCTTGTACCCCTGCTCTGCCCTGGCCACATTTACCACTCAAGTTTCTGCCATTGACACTTGCGAATATTCAGTACGTTAAGCATGCGTTCACCGTCTTTTAAGTATATAGCTCTCTAGAATTAAAAAGCAGAACAGTAGCTTTGAAATGAGACAAACATGTGCAATTAACTTCATATTCTGTATTCCGCTCACTTACAGGTTGTCTGGGTTTGCCAGCGCATCGCTGCAACTAATGATTAAAGAAACCAAACCGAAACTTACCTTTCTCCCTTAAGGTTTTTGTGTATGTGTGTTTTTAAAGTAACGGTGCAGTTCTCCCAATAAGGATGAGCAAGAAGCTGCTGGATAGTTCTCTTAAGACAGCACGAAACCTAAACTGTGCTCGGCTTAAAAGAAGCAAATAAAAAGAAATGCTTTCGACCCCGAAGTCCAATGCTAAAAGAAATGGCGAAAAAAAAAATATGAAAGGGGAGGGGAAACTTAAAAAAGAGAGTTTAAAAAGACGGAGAGACTACCCTCCTATTGCCGTTCAACTAAACAAAAAGGGACAAGAAAAACAAACCAAGGAACAAAGAAAAGAGACGAAAGAACGTTTTTTCAAAAAGACGATGTCTTTCTCCTTGTTGCTTTTTAGTAGGTCGCTACAGGAGTAAGCTGCTGCATCTCTAAGTGAGAACAGAAATAAGGGGGCAGAACGTCTTAAAAGGGAGGTGGACTGGACCACAGATTTATAGCACCGTATCACCAACCCCTTCTCTGCCTCCGCACTGCCGTGTGTGCAGCTGCTCTGCCAGGCGCCTATCCCGGGCAGCACGCGCGGAAGTATACGCCGAGTCGCGCCACAACGTAACTTGCTCATCGCCCCAGGATTTTGATTGGTTCAGACGCTTCCATTGAGGCCGCCCAGGCGGAGCCGCGTGATTTGATTGGCTTGGAGCTTGTGTCACTCTCGAGAGCTCAATGGAGTCCCGTTTCAAGGTAAGTTGTGCGGGGAGGTACACACTTAACACTGGCGGCGAAGGGAAATGCAAGAGGCAAAAAGAAATGGGGAGAGAGCAACGTGGGAGGGTTGGAGCTACACTATCAGAGTTTGCGATATGGCACAATCTTCTTTTCTCTAAAATCTTTCTACTTCAGAAAGATTCATTCCTTTGCCATCACTGCTGCATCTATGGCATGTTTCTTTATAACATTAAACTCTCTGTCCGGTATGTATGAGTCATAGAGAGCTCCTTCTCTTTGATCTGAGTGAAAGGGATGAATGTACATCCATTACTTGCTCGCATGCCTTTTTCGATTTGTGTTCCAGTACTGTATTTTGTATTAGATATTGGGCAATTGTATGTCTTTCTCTATTTTAATATATGCATACTTCAGACCTCTCTCTCTCTCTCTCTCTCTCTCTCTCTCTCTCTCTCTCTCAGCATCCTTTTAGGATAAGAATGAAGTGAGAAATGCTCTCAGAGCTGCACGGTTTGAATTAGCTTTCACTTCATATTGGAACAGAAAAGTGTAGGATATACATCCTATCCAGGAAAAGAGGTACTAAGTAGAGCTAAGGTCCTTCACTTTGAGGTGTCCGATGACTCAAAAAGAGCAGCTGTATATAAAATTAGAACAAGCCACTCCTCTGCATTTGCAGGCAGTACAGTTCTTGGACCTCACATGTATTGCTGACAACAAAGATAGTTGAACCTTTATCAGGACTCTTTCTCTGAGGATGTAGAAACTTTAACCAGAAGACCAAATGCTGTCAATGTTTCTGCTTTATAGATGAAGAATACTTTATTACAATCCCATATTTTAATAACATTCAGGAGACTGAAATACAGTTTTATTCATGATATTTATTTCTTCCTCTAAGTGAAAGTGAGGTCCTCAGGATCGTCTGGATGTGTAAGTAGAGACAATATTCACTTGACCTACGTCTTTTCCAGCCAGAATCTCTCCTTTCAGTCTTGAAAGATAGCATCAACTTCCTAGACAGTACTTACATTTCTTACACAATGTAATATATCTTCTTTAGATGCACATGCCTTTTTGAAAGGAATTCCTTTACCTGTTTATTGCTAGTCACTATGTTTGAGAGTGCCAGAAAGAGAAGGCACAGGTAAGAGTTAGAGATTCCAGGAGGGTGGGGTGTCATGGAGGGGAAAGGGACAGATGGTCCCAGAGCAAAATGACTTGGAAGTGAGGAATAAAGTAAATCAGTGTTTCTTAAGGGTGTCCTTGAGTATTGATAAATGATGAATGGTAAGTAACAGAAGATCTATTTGTCTCCCTGATAGCTTGTATAACAATGTCCGAGTTCTATTGCTTTGCCTGGCAATAATTGGGGGTTGAGAAAGAAGGCCTGACCCTATGTTATCTTATAATTAGCAATTCGCATTTATAATAATCATGCCCTAATCCTCACCCCCCACTCTATGTAACAGGCCCTGGGGTCTTAATTTAAACTATAACTATTCTATAGACCTGGGTAAAACTCATGGCTAGAAGAAAGAAAAGCAATTTAAAGAAATGGAATTAAGGGGTTGGAGAAAAGACAGAAGACTTCATCTTATCTAGAATAGATGTATGACTAACAGAAGATTGGGTTTGTAGTCATCTTCCTTCAACCCCTCTCCTTGCCCCCAGCTTAGTACACAGAAATAACTCTTAAATAAATACAATCTGGGCAAAAGTATAATACTGAAGACTTATCTATTGTGAATTGTCTTTTCTCCTTGTTACCATGCTCTTAAGTTAATATTGAATTAGTTGCACATGCTCACATAATCTCAGCATTTTTTTTTAATCTCAGCATTTTTAAGAAAATCTTTACCATTATAATTATATAACTGGGTGGAGACTAATACTTTGTTTTATTTCTTGGTGCATGTTTGTAACCACGAGAAAATCCTGTAGATTAGAGTGGTATATTTCCAAAAGGATTTGGGGTGGGGGAAGAATGTGGAAAGCCGAGGGTGATATGGAGTAATGAAAATCTAGTATTTGTATTACATAAAGAAATTACACATAAAATGGTAAATGTCCATTCAAATGCAAAATGCTAAATTCTGTAGACTCAGTATATATGCTTTTTTCAGTTTTGGCAGAAGAACAAAATATTTTCAAAATATTGTCATCCTTAAACATGTTGTCTTTTCTATGTAGGTAAAATGGACTTTTATTATTTAAGAAATTGAAAATATGGTAAAATATGAGTTTACTTTCTCAATAAAACAGATGCTTTTAAATTTCAAAACTTTTACATGGATACACAAACCATAAGCAACATGTACTTTTCAACTTGTGAAAATAAAAATTGAATGCAGCTACTTTAAAACAAGAGATATATGGATATAGATTTCACTTTGGAATTCTTGTGTCATAGCCCGAAACGTTAACATTTACTATCTTGTGATTAATGAAGGCTATGTGCAAACATCTCACTACAGGTTAAGCAGAAATGTAATCAACCCCTCTTCATTCATAGTTAGGTAAAAGAATTATCCACAGCATCAGATCTTGCATTAGAAAAGCATTTAAAAGACATTTGAGTTATGATTAATTCATGTTAGCTCTGACATATCTTCAAAATCTTTGGCATTATTTTTGAATTTCAGCATGAAGGGGGAAATGGAGGAAGTCACCACCGAGAACTTGCAGAAAAAGTTTGATGTGGATAAAGTTGTAAAAAAAATGGTTTTCAAAGCTGAAAAAGTAATTAATTCAATGAATTATTTTACTAAAGTTTCTTTTCAAAAGAACAGTCATTTACAGGAATATGTAAAGCTATTATGGACAATGTCTTTTAGGATAAATTACCTCTTTACACTAGTCCTTCTGGGGCTAAGGAAGGGAGTGATTTTAGCATTTTGTATTAAAGGATGCTGTAAACTACTTGTAACTTTTTTTTAAGTAAATAAAGCAGTTAAGCTGTGTAAATGAGTTTACAATGTTTGGTTTAAGGCATTAATTCCAAACAGCAAACCCTCTCAGATGAATAAAAATATTATTCTGTGTTAGTTTGCTGGGCTTTGGGGGAGGGTAGGGATTGTGGTTCATAATATTGGAAATGTAATAGTTTAACACTTGCATGGAGAAATATAGATATTATACAACTTGCTGTTACTCCTTTATTTATTCTTCTTAAAGTAGTGTGTCAACTTTCCTTCCACGGTTTGAAAAACAAAACAACCAAAAAAAAAAATTGTAGTGAAAATTGACACCAGTGTGAATTAAGACTGTGGCAACCATGCAAGAATATGAGGCAGGAATTAGCACCATGGACAGAGACAAACAGACCCTGAATTGAGGTTTGCAAAGCCTGATAGTGTTTTCTGTCCCTCCCTGTGAGACACGGAAACTGCACTTCTTGGGAACGTTTCATTCCACGGACTTTAAGGAAGAGACTGTCCTACTCCATAAAAAGACATTTGTTTTGAATTAGGCTGGCTTTTGTTAGGACTCGGCCAAGTGACAAACCGCCAAGAGAGTTAGAGCCCCGAACTTGCTGCGCACTTTCCAACTGTCTTTGACATACACTCTTTTGCCCGAATAAGCCTAACTTTCATCAAAGCGTTCATGCAAAATAAATGCAAAGCCAGGTAGTCTTCGAAAAGTCTGTTAAACCTACTCCAGAATATTTACTCCTCGAAATTCCCAGTGGGAATCGCTGCAAAAAATGCCTACCTGCTTACCGTCGCTCCCCTCCCTCAATTCTTCTCCCGGCTCCCTCCACCTCCTGGCAAAGGGGCAAAGCCTATTACCCGAAGGTGAGGGACCTGCAAGACTATTTTGCAAAGGACTCCTTATATTGCAAACACTTTCCGTTAGGGACAGTGCCAAGGGCAGCAGTGAGCAGGATTGCAAATATCCTTTACTTTCTCTTTACCTTGTGTCTTTAAACTCCTGTTCGAGGGGAAAGGGTGTAAAGTAAGAAAGCACACTCAACGAATATCCCCCTGAATCCTGAGGTTGCTGTTTACACTTAAGGAAACGTGAATTGTTTATTCAAATGTTTAAAAAATAAATGTAACGTGTTGCAGTAAATCTTTGAGACCAGCCTAGATTATTCTCTTTCCCCTACACACACACACACACACACATCTTTTTTCTGGGCAAAATTTGTGCGAGGTTCATTCTCCTTTAAATGAATTGCCTGCAGATATTCAGACTCAGATCTGTTGCACGTGCCCCATAGTGTCTCTCGGAAAATATATTTGCAGCCTCGGATCGACGATCATTTATATAAACGCTCCCACTAATGTCCTCAGATTTTCCTCCCCACCTTTACTCAATAGCAACTTTTAAAAGGATAAACTCACATCTTTCCTCAGCACGTAAAAGGGGAATATATGAGGGTGCGGTAAGAAAAATTGGAGGTGAGAAAGGGCAAATCAGAGCCTAGTGTCCATTTCTTTCAGGGATGCTAACAGCCTTCTCTAAGCTTCCTCCTGGAGCCGATACATCTCATGCAAAATTAATACAAGTAATTAAAAATAGCAGTTTCCAAAGTTAAAGGAAACCATCTGTCTCAGCTGGTAGCAATCAGTCTTTTCGCCGGCCCCTTTACCGGGACCTGGGAAGAAACGGATTTTCTGCTTCCGATGCTCGGAGGCTCTTTCTTATATTGAAGATTTATGTTTCCACTTGTGTGCGATGCACGTCTAATTTGAAATAATAAAGCCGGGCTGAGCAACCAGTCAATCAGTGCTATCAACCGCGCTCGCACGCCGCCCTGCCCCCCACCTCCCTCTGGTCTCTAACTCTTTCCCTCCTCCCCCTCGCGCTCCTTGCCCTCCCCCTCCTCTTTCCTCTCTCCTCTGCTCTCACACACACTCACACTTTTCCCCCCACGTATGTTCAGATCAAGCCCTTGCCCCACAGAGCAAGTGACGGCACCGGGGCACGGTGACAAAGGCGGAGTTTGTATCAGAAGAAGACTGAGGCCCGGGGAGACACAGCGGCTAGAGAAACAGCTGTCTTATCAGCCCGCTGCAGAGATGGAGATGGCTTGAGAGGTCCTCAACAGATAATCACTTGAATAGGTTTGCAATGCGCCAAACTTCACGCTTGATAAGGCCAACCCAATGTAGAGAGCAGCCCAGATCCTGCTCCATTCTGTTTTATCTGGGCTGTAAATTAAGAAATTGAAATTCAGGTGGCAGAGGCAGCAGTCTGCTGATAGACCGCTAAAGTAAACTGTCATTAAAATGCTTTGGGCAGACAGAGAGGGGGCGCCTGGAATGGGATATTGTTTTGTTTTGTTTTGTTTTCTTTTAATGGGGCGGGAGGGGCAGGGAGAAGAAAAAGCCCACCGGCCTTAAAAATTATTTGGAGAAGGGAATCTGTGAGGAGTGGAAAAAGGACACAGCATCTGGTCATGATTCCTAAACATAGGTACTATGAATAAACAATTAGAAAAGTACAGTATAAAGTTGTGCGAAGTTTGGTGTGATAGAGATTAAGAAACAATTTAAACCAATCTGGTATAAAAGGGAATTCTGTCTTTATCTGAGCAGGGGGCAGAGGAAGTGGATTCCAAATGGACTCTAAAGGTTTCCTTTCATTGTAAGAAAAGCAGATCAACCAGATACAGAGAAGTTACCATAAACTAGTTAACCTGGCCTTTTTGTTAAAGTAAAGGGCCACGGGAGAGATTCCAGGATGATTTTTAGAATAGCCTAAGAAGTTGTCATCTACAGGAAAGAATCTGCTTAGCTACTTACAGAAATAACAGTTATATTTCAACTACCTCCTCCCTTCACCCAGGTAATTACTATAGAGTAATTCAGGAAACAAAAAATTCTAGGTATTTTAACACATACCTGGTTCTTGACGGCACATTTTGTATCTACGTTCTTCTGTGTGCTTTTATGGATACGAGGTTTGAAGTTTTATGCATTATTTAAATAAATTTTCCCTCCAAATTGAATATGTGTAATGAACAGCATATAGCCAGTGACCTTGTTGTCTTGATTAACTAATGACTTAGTACTGCACTTTGTTCTTTGTGTCTTAAGTGGATTGCGAGTTCATTGGTGTCCATTTATGAGGTGTATAAATATGAGAGGATACATTGCATTTTCCACACAGCATTTATATTTTAAGTCTTAGAAAATATATAAAATGTACCTCCAGCTGACAACATATAGATAATACAGCTTTAGAAAATCAGGGTTTTTTTCAGGGGGAGAGGTAAAAACTTATCTATTGGGTACAATGAACACTATTCAGGTGATGGGCATACTAAAAGCCCCGACTTAAGCATTATAAAAGGCATCCATGTAACAAAAACATTTGTACCACCTTAATATTTTGAGATAAAAAAGTTCAATCAGTTTTTATTTTGTTTAACCCCAAAACTTTGATCAATGTCAGAATGCACTTAACTGACAATAGAAAGCATGCTTAAATCACTTTGGGATGAAGAAAATTTAAGATGACTTTCTTGGAAAAAGAAATAAGAAAAATTTTAAGATTTTTAAATATTTCAGTAGTTATTAAACTATTTGGAAATATGAAAAACAATTCTTCTAAACTTTGAGGTTGTTATCTGATTATGCATACGGTAGGAAGCAAATAAATATAAGTCATGGAATCTCAAAGACATCTCTGTTAAATAGTTATATATAAAAATCTTTTCATATCTTGTAACACAGAGAACAGGTGTTGGTTTTTTTTAATTCAAGTGTATGGATGAGTGAGTACTATGTGTATCCTTTAATAAGAGATAAATTTATGGTTATATAAGCTAATTTTTCCTTTCTATACCATCATTTTGCATAATATTATATTGGTTTAAGTAATGGCTACCATATAAGCATATTAAGAAATATTATTTTAATGAATTCTAACATTTTAGGTACTATTATCTTCAATAATCAGATAACAAGATATTTTTCTGCTTATTGTAAATATTCAAACAAATTTGAATTATCAGCTTTAATAAACCCCTTAAGACATGGTTTTTATTTTTTGTTTTTCTCAATCAAATTGAAAATATACATACAGTAGACAGTTAAGCTATTATTTGTTAATATAGGTAGAACTTTTTAAAGAGGTGAATTTGCATAAAGGTTAAAAAATGCACTCTCAGTAAGTTTGAAATGTGAAAAAAAGATATTTCACAAATTTAAATTATAGCATTTCAAAACTAGAGACAATTTTAAGAAGAGAAATTTTCATTATTGAACAGAAAATGTTTTAGCATGAAATTAATATAAAAACTACCTTGATTTTATACAAATTTTTGTCACAAATGCATGATATATGTGGTTTCTAAAGCTATAACAATTCATTGTGAATAATGAAAAATAATAAAATATCCATAAATATACAATTTATTTTTTTTAAATTATTTTCTATTATTAATTCCTCTCTGTGGGAAATGGGATAGTATATTTTTAAGGCAAAATAGCCTATGATGTATTAAGGTAAAAATATTGGAAGCTTTTGAAATATCCAAAAGTTGTAATATTTTTCTTCATGACTGATCATAATTCTATTACCAAAACTATCATACATAACTAATTATGTCCTTCTGTATATAACATTTATCATCAGGTAAGGGTCAAGCAAATGATACATAAAGAGTTCCTATTTTTAAATATTTATTACTGATCTTTGACCAAAGGCCCATTTCAATTCAATTCAAACATCTTTTCGTTGCCTATCATGTCCCAGAATAACAGAATTAGATTACAGACAAGAAATACTTAAAGGACATCAGATTACTTTTTAGGAAATCCTAGTAAAAGGACAATTTGATAGGTTTTAAAAACCCAGTTAAGGTGTTGTACAAAACATTCACAATGAGTCTGGCTTTGTTGTTACTGTTCATACTTCTAATTTTTTGTACAATATCTCTTTATAAGTTTTTAAATAATATAGCTTGTTAAAAATTACTCATTTAAATAGAAATTGTGATGTTATCCTTCTAAGAACTACAGTTTTGCAAATTGTTAAGAGCTTGGGCTTTGACTTCAGACACATGGATTTGAACCTGATTCTATCACTATGGGGCCTTGGATAAATTATCATTTCTAAGCCCTGTTTTCCTAATCTATGTAATAGTGATAATAATGCCTCATTTGGAATCACTGTGAGGTTAAATGTAATCATGAGTGTAAAATACTCAAACTTCCTGGCATGGAGGAAGCAGTCAATTCATGGCAACTACAATTATGGGAATAAAAATGGTAACTTAGCACATTTATTTGATGAAGCCAAAATTAGAAATCCTGCTTTTACATACTGTCTCTTAAATATTATCATTTGCTCGCATTAATGTCCTGAGATATCCTATGATAAATATCTTCTCACATTTCGAATTGCAAACAAGTTTAAAAGGCCCCCCAAAGCATAAAATCTTCTGTCTGCCCTGTTATGTGACTTCAATATATTCCCCAATACAATTTCATGATTCACCCATAAAAAGATGTCAGTTTCAAAAAGGAACTGAGTCTGAGATCCCATTTGACTAATTTAATAATAAAAACACTTTAGATCTTTATAGTACCTTTATCACAAAAAGTTCAATGTACTTTTACATATTTATCCTTGTAACCACAGGAGGTAAGGAAGGACATAAATTATTTCTCATTTTTAGGGATATAACAGAAGTATTAGGAATTTAGGTAACATTTCTAAGGTTAATAGAAATAGTAGTTTTCATGAATGTCAGTCTTCCTGCAATCTCTTACTCTCTTTGGCATTAATTATGGCTATTGTTACTTTAGTTAGGCTGAAATGTTAGTGGCTGGCATTAAGTGTAGCTTATAATTTAGTTAATTACTTGATGAAATCAAGTTGAGTCAGATATATACCATCACAATCTAATCAAATTAAAATATTTTGATATTATGTCAAAATACTGTTATTATTCAATTATATATATACATATATGTACACATTATCTATTCTTATGTACCATCTGTGTTAATTATAAGGCAAGATTTTAAAAACCAGTTCCAATCTCCTTAACACTCACCTCTCCCTAGGATCATTCTCCCTCTCCACATATATTTTTATAGGCTATTGTCTTTATTCCATTTACATAGGCTAACAGTAATTTCTACACTAGTTTTCTATTTCTTAGGTTGTTTGTGCTTGAACAATCTATCAAAACAGATATCCAAAGGAATACAGAGATAGACTATATAAAGGGCTTTTTATAATAGTTTTTTGTTTTGAATAAAACCAAATAAAGAACTAATGTCCACTTGACATTGTAAAATATAGAATATCAGAAGAATACTAGAACTTGCTTATGGTTTATAGTTTTGCAGATTCCTCCTGGGCTTACTTTGCTATGGATTGATATAGATGCAGCTATAAATGTGGACTTTCAGTGAGTAAGTGAAATAGAAGGAAGCCTGATAAAAGAAAGAATGAACCTTAAACTTGTGTAAGCCTAAATTCATTGTAGGTCACAATAGAATACAGACAATGTTTTTATTTTAAGTTTCAATAGGCATCTGTCTGCATCCTAAATGTATCTCATAATTTGATAAGATTGACTCGCTCAAGGTCAAGGCTAGTCATGTGACTGCCAGACTTCTATGAGCAACAGTAATTAGCACCAAGAAGAAACACATATGCATACACACAGAATAGCCAGTGCTGCTGTTTATTGTCATTTCACACCAACCCCTCTTAACTCTTCACATTGATGTCATTAAATGGAAAATCTATTTCACTGAGCATATGTATGTGCATTTTAAGGCTGAAGATACTGTTGTAATAGAAATAATTTCTATTCCTTTGGTCACTGTCATTCTGGTATGAGAAATTAGAGAATATGGTTGTTTGAAATGTCAGTTTTTGTAAACATGAGTTGGAAGATATAACATAAATGAATAGTATTACAGACTGTTTAAACTGTTTGAGTAACAATAGACATTGCCTTGAATTATTTTGACACAATTTACTGTGAAATTTCTTTTTTTTTCTCTTGCTGCTATTTCTAGATTTAGCCTCTCTTTTATGTCAGTGTTCATTATTTAACTCATAGAGCACTGATGTTTTCTAGAATACTAATATTTCCTAGATGTCAAATGAATACTAAAAGAGAGGTGTGTCTCCATATTAACCACATCAAAAGGATACATGAAAGTTTGTGCTTCTTTGTAATGTTTGTGTAAAGGAAGAAAATACTAATGTATATTACAGTGTTCAGTCCTCAGTTTTAAAAAATCTTTATATAAATGTACTCTATTGGTATGTCTGTGTATGTTTATGTGGTCAGAGCAAATAAAAGGAGGTTCAGAGGTGAAAACTATAGGACTTTGGTGGAACAGACCAGACTGACTATAGAGGAGGAAGTGGACTAGAAAGCATAGGATATCAAATTGGTTAGGTACTGTGGAGTTATATCATGTTGGCTTTGAAAGCCAGCAGAGGGAAGTACACATATAAAACTGAAAACAGGACGTACCAATTGAAAACTATGAATTTTGGAAGTGTCAAGCAAAAGGAGACTCATAGGCATAGGAATTAGAACTAAGACATAGGCAAGATTCAGAAGCTTTTTTCCAAAATGTAAGACTCCTTGGAGTGAGGTGGATGAGAGGATAATATAGATGGGAAAAGCCTGATAGGTATAGAAGAAGGGTTCATGACACTCATAATAATGACAGTGTTTTGATGGCTAAAATATTTCTAGCAGGTACTGGGAAAGTGATAGTGTTCTGAACAAATAATACTTTTAAGCCAACAAGTCCAAGAAACCTGTGAGGAAGAGAAACCGGAGACCGGAGAGTATCAGGCAGGCACCCTGCTTAGCCTTGGACATCTTTTTGCCTAAGGGAGGACTTTAAAAACACTGCTGGGAAAGGACCAATTGTGGCGCTAAGCAAAGATCCGCAGGCTTTGGGAAAGGAGACAGAAAGAAATCCTAGCATTCTTTCTCTCACTAACTAGCTGATTATTTTCAGCAAGTTACTCTGACTAAACGTAATGATTCCCAAGAGAAGACTGGATTTATAATCATAATGATAATGGGTAACATGTACTATGTGCTAAGTAGCATTCTAATGCCCTACTTGCATTCAATCAGGTAATCTTCACAATAATCTTATCATTTGACAAATGAGGAAACTGAGGAAGTTAAGTAATTTGTCCAAGATCACACAATAAGACATTGTCAGATCTGGGATTTGACCCCAAGTAGTCTGTTTCTAGGGTCCAAGTACTTAAGTACTATTTATTAGATTACCTCTACGGTACTTTTCAGATGTGAAATTTGGTAATTTTAAAGAAATACAGCAGCAATTACAGATGACATAGTACTTGCAAGAGAACAAATCATAAGGAAAATATATATTACAATGAACATAAACACATAAAATTCTAATTTTTATATCAGAAATAATCATACTCTATGGCTTGCCATGCTATTTATTGCTGACAAATGGGAGAGAGATAAAATTGACAGTTGGTTGTTTTGCTTCTTTAATATAATTCAGATAAAATATAATAGAATTTTTAGAAATATTGTATAAGATGTCCTGGGATGTTCTAACCACTAGGTAATATTGTTTTAGGGTTTAATTATTTAGCTTTTGTGTATTTTAAGAAGTCTATTTCATATCCATATAGTAAAGAGTTATAAAGCCATTAAGAGCTTTATATTTATTATTTAATGATATGTGAGATTTTCACGAAATGTTCAGCATATTAAACATTATATAAATGATGTTCACTAGAACACTAAACAGTGGCTATTTTGAGGTAATGGGATTTTGATTTATAGTTGATTTCTTCTTTATGTTTTCTGCATTATTGGGTTTGTAAAAATTCTGAACATGCATTCTTTTTTATAAATCAAAAAACAAAAAGTAGTTTTTTATTTTGTAGGGGACAAAAACTACAGCTCAGTCTTCAGGCCCTAGCCACCAGGTAGGAGCAGGTGCTAGAAACTGGGTGGTAAAGACCAGTGATCTCTTAAAAGATAACTTAGATTCAGAGAAAGGTCAGATTAACAGTCCTAGGGCTTTATACTTTAGAAACAAAATAATATGCACTTGGAAAACAAACCTTGATATTTAATATACATCAAAAGTAAATATGACAGAGCAATATAACAAAAATCTCAGAAATTGCTTTACCATTTTCTTAGATTACAATATCAGATATTATATACAATATCAGATTATATTGTATATTATATACAATATCAGATATAGCTATCCTGTCCAATTAGAATGGCCTAATATTAATTATATATAATAATATTAACTATTTCCTTCGCTTTCTGCCTATCTATATTATGCCCAAAGGATGTTCTTTTTTTCATTTAGTTAATCATTTTTCCCCTATTATACCTTTTCCCACAATTGCTTAAGAATCTTATGAGATTGAACTTCATTCCCAACCAGCAAAGCCTTTCAAATGATTTGCTCATATTTCTATGATATATAAATAAATAAAAAACATAATACAGTAAATAATCATAATGAGATTGAAACAAAACTGGCTTCCTGACAGGTACTATTAGTGAATTGCTATTTCAATGCCCTAAACAGTCACCTGAGTTAATTCAATTTTCAAATTGTTTAATTTTTTTCTTTAAAATTACTCTTCAGAGAATGGGAAACTGGCTCACTGGCTCAACTCTATAGGATGATAAAGTCTCTAAACATTGTTACTGATTTATTTCATTTTACTATTTAGATACATTTTAATATCATGGCCAAGAATCTAGCAAGAGCTACATACAGGCATTGTTTTTCTTAAAAGAAATGGTGTGATTAGATTTGTGATATTGGTAGAACTAGAAAAGAAGGTACTAAGAAACAATACCAAAATAAGAGAAACATTTTTAATATGGTTTATTTTAATGTGTTCTATTACTATCTTTTAAGTTTTATAAACTGGAGACATATATTAATTTTTAGATATGAATTATAACTGTTTTGAAAAAAACGTATTTGTCATATGCAGAAGACATAAAGTGCCGCTGCCCTTACTCATGCACTCATTTGACTCATGGCGCAGTCTTGAATAATTTTAAACCAAACATGACTGCGGCAATCAATTTTCGTCCAATTTATTGGGCATGAGTTAAAGCCAATTAAAAAACCATTTTTGGTGCAATTCAAGGGGAAAAATGTATAAACCCATGAAAAACAAATTTCAGTCCTAGACATGAGTCATCACTATTTTAAATATTGGTGTCAGCCCCAAATCAGAAAGAACAAATCCTAAAGTTGCATAGTCCACACTAGAAACTGCATTTATCAGCAATGATTTTAGACGATTGTTAATATTTTTATAAGAAACTGACCTGGAAGGAAAATTGTGCTTTTCTAACATTGTCTCATATCTGAATAATTTTTGCAATGAAATTAAAAGGTAGTTTATGGCAGCTCCTTTAGTTTCTGAATTAAGAACTGAGATAGAAGGTCATCTGTGACCTTTATACAAAGAAAGCAAAACATTTTACCTATAATATTAAAGTACCTTTTACCTATTAGACCATGTCTTCTTGCACATGAATATAGTGGCTCTCTTTTAAGGCCATAAAATGAAACAATCCCTGTATGCTCCGGATATTCTTGGGGTAATCAAAGCAGCAAAATTGAAGCTTCTAGGTTGGAAATTACAGCTATAAAATACAGCTGTATATTTTTCAATCTGTATATTAAAAAGGCCTTTCCAAGTTCAGGGTTGTCTCGGTTAAAAATATTAAACCAGACCTGAATTCTGGTTCTGCCTCTTCCATGTCCTTGGTACGTTAGGTACATTGCCTTCAACCTCTCTAAGCCTCAGCTTTCTCATTGGTAAAATGGGTATTAAAAATAATAGCCACCTTTTAGAGATGTTATGAGCATTAAGTGAAAAAAGTATTTGTCAAGTGCTTAGTAGAGTACCTGGCACAGACTGAGTCTTCAGTGAATGGCAGAACTAGAGAGAGGAAAGTCAGTGGTTCTCAATGCCTCAACCTACCTGTGGAAGTTTTTTCTTTTCAAGTACAGAAGCCTGGTGGAAATAATCTACTCAGTAATTCTGAGGTGAGGTCTAAGCATATATGTTTATAAAAAGCTCCACAGATGACTACTGATTTAGGGCAAAATCAGTACAGATTTTTCAGTTGCTCAGTTAACATGGAGTTAAACTGTGGTTTGAACTATTTTGGTTCAGTTCTCTCTGTCTAGCAGATTAATTGGAATAATTGCCAAATTTATGCTTTACGTTATGCAAACAGAGATTTAACTCAGATACCTTAAAAAGATTTAATTTACATTCATGTGGCTGTGAAGTCACAGAACAAGTGTGATTTTCTACAACTTCCTGTTAGTAAAATGGAAGAACAGACGTATGAGATAACCCTGGGAAATTACAGAGTCATTCCATTGGCATAGATATATTTCAGCGTTTGCTATATTTGTAGCTTTTACTTCTATTTAGTAAACATAAGCAGGATAAGCCAATATTGCCCAATCAATTTTTTTCCCAGTTATATTTTTCCTGTTCAGTTAGTTCATTTCTAACTGTTCTACTTCAAGATAAATAAGCAGTCTCCTCAATGACAGAGATCAGATGGTACCCCATGGTTAAGAAAAGCAACTACCAGAAAAATGCATATGCTGGCCTGACAGGACCACTTCACAAGTTACTCACCATGGTTGTTGAACAGAAATAAGGGCATTTTCCCTGGGAGCAATTTTTAAATATTAACGAAAATCAGGACTCTCCTTAGTATCTTCCCATTAGTGGAGATTAATTTATTAGATTAACAACCACTCTGTCACCTTGGAAAGGAAAGAGATATCGTCCTAGGAGACCTTGGGTGTTAGCATTGTTAGTAAAGGTGGCAGTATAAGCCTAGGAAAAAAAGGATAGCCAGGCCCTCGAGGTATCAAGAGAAGGTGATGGGGAGGTAGGAAACCAATCAGATAGTTTTTACCATTTTTGCCTGCGGCTAGTCTGGGTACAGCCGGTGCATTCTTAGACTTATGGCTTTTATAGGTCTTTTGGTAGAAAATCAGAGTGATTTATACCTGGCATATCTCTACACAGAAATTCAGGAAAATTCCAATACTGGCACACCACCAGAGAGAATTTTTAGAGTTTCTAGAGAACAGGCCATTGATATACCCTCTTTCTGGACTTAAGAATGCAAATTGCATAGATTACGTAAGAGCTCACTGGGAAAATACATATTCTCTGGGGACATTCCATCCTCAGGGTTTAGAAATGACTCTGCAATCTATATATAATTCAACATCATGTACTGGCAAGCTGTTGGCAGATCAAGGAGATGTTGATCAAGGAGATATTGATGAAGGAGTTGGTATGCCCACATTCTAGTTTTAAAATTCTTTGTGAATTATGTTTTTATATATAAAATGAAAGTTACTATTTGCTTTTCTTACTTCACAGGGTTATTGTAAAGCTAAAATAAAAGTACTTATATGGGGCCGGGTGCAGTGGTTCATGCCTGTAATCTGAGCACTTTGGGAGGCCAAAGCAGAAGGATCACTTGAGGCCAGGAGTTCAAGACCAGCCTGGGGCAACAAAGCAAGACTTTGTCTCTATTAAAAAAAAAAAAAATGGCCGGGGGGACCCCTCCTTTGGTCCCAGCCACTTGGAAGGCTGAGGCAGGAGGATCACTTGAGCCCCAGAGTGTGAAGCTGCAGTGAGCAGCCACTGCACTCCAGCCTGGGAAATAGAGCGAGACTCAGTCTCTAAAAAAATTAAAAAAAATTTTAAAGTACATATATGGACACAGGAAAATGTTTTATTGTTTTGGCATAGAATTGAGAGGGAAAAAAATATATATATGTTTTTAAGGTACACAACTTTCCAGTAAATTATCCAAAAGCCTGTCAGGAACATCTTTTCTCTTTTTTATTAAGTAAACTTTTTTTTCTTTTTCAATATGATTCTCCAAAAGTTTCAAAATCAACTTGTACGATAACAAGGCTATGTTAGAACTTCAAAAAGTGAAATTGCCTGAAACTTGCTGATATATCATGGAACATGAAAATGAAAATCTATAGAAAACGCAAAAGCTTCCATTTGCTTTTTTGTTTATGCATATAATGGCTTATTTAAGTCTAGCCTCTGACAATTTGTTTCAAAAAACGTGGCTCTTTGAAATTTCAGAGAGGAGAGAGCCCTTTCAGAGTTTTTCATTTAACCAGCAGAGAATTGCTTTCTCACAGCTGGAAGCTTGAACAGCTGTTGACTCTGACACTTTTCTGTTCCCCCAGGGTGAGAGTTCAAGGACCCTCTCAGTGCCACCAAGAGGACAGCTAGCAATGTATGTGGTCAGAAACATGTTCCAGTACAGCCCAACTTCTAGGTCACCCTAGAGGACTGGGGAACAGACAACTCAAAGCCACTGTCTCATGAATGGGGGAGATATTCTCTGTGTTAAGGAAAACCAGCCTCCATGAGAATCTGCTTTCTGACCCATCCTCAGATCCCAAGGTTCATGTGATCATAAGGATTCCTTCAAGAACCTTGATATCACTCAGTCTCAGAATGTGGCATCCTTTTAGAATTCATCAATACCCCCTTTTTCACATCATGTAGGAAATTTCTCTTTCACTTAGAGTGCATATCTGGGTGTTTCTTGTTGGATACCAAATAGCTAACTTCATTTTGATCTTACAGGAAGAGGAAAAAACAAAAAGAATATTTCAGAATAGCTGTCAATGCCGCACTATTTATTGTATCCACTAGAGGACTCCTCTCGGAATAGCTCAAAGTATCTCCCCTCTCATCCTCTGTGGCCTCTGGCATTTGATGCTCAACTGACTCTTGAGTTGGGCCACTGGCTGCATATCAGTGTTAGAATGAAAACATTCCCCCTAATTTAACACCTCCTGCTAGTTCAATAAAGCAATGTTTAAATAACTGAACTGGCTTCAATGAACTGTACTTGCCATTTTTTCCTGCTTCTTAGCTAGATAAAATGGAGATAATTATGAAGTGGATGAGCAGGTTTAATGAAAGCCAGTTTCTTTTGGTATACTCCTGAAGCAGCAATCATCATCTGTTTGGCTTTTGAAGAGCAACAATTATAATCACTTAAACCCCCAAGGGGAACAAAAATAGAATTTACATTAGCATATAAAATATACAGCTGGATTGGGCAAGCCTACAAAATTCTGGGGAAATCATTCTAATCTGAATGCTATTCAAACTCACAAGTAAAATGAGTTCAAGAGTATTTTACATACTTCCTTCCTATAAAATAATACATATAACAATGTTGAGAGGATTTTCCTAAAAATGAACGCAGGGAAATAAAAAATTGTTGCCAGGAGAGAATCCCAGCAGGAACAGGCTAAACTCTATTGTCGAGATATCAGAGAGCAAAATGCATAATGATATTCACACAAAGTACTAATCACTCTGAAGTGAAGGTTTTTCACAGTAAAACTACATAAGTTTGGGAGTTTAAGAAAGAAAATCGGGTCGTTTTGGTCTGATCACTGATGAAACAATCATAAATAAGGAAAATGTCAGATTAACAGTAGTTCCCTCCTCCATTGCGAATGTGAAAGCAGTACAAAGGAAAGTTGATACCCTATTGTTATGAAACAGAACTCTTTTTGCTATTTTAAAACATTTTCATATTATTTCCTTGCAAATAATCTCTTTCTTACATCCTCCTTTCTAATTTTAGCCCAGATCACAAGCAATCTCCCTCACCATTTACATTATTTAATTACTTTTCGGTTTTTTGTGCCTTCCACAGTTTGCAAGATTTTTTTTTTTTCGGTAGAGCATAGAATAATAAAAATGGAGCCTTTGCTTTATCCATTATGCTACTAGCAACAGAACACTAACATAATCAATACATTAAAGGCTTTCTCAGCTGTGCACATTTGTCAAAGGCAGGATATCAGAGAAATTACACTAATGAATCTTGAAAAACTCAGCATCCTGTATGGAAAACTTGCTCTCCCTCATCATATGTACATATCAATACGCAAAGACAAGCAAAATGTATATGTCATTTTTCTGTATATTATTATTATTATTTATTTATTTATTTTTGAGACAGGGTCTCACTTTGTCACCCAAGCTAGTCTGTATATAATTTGAAGATCCACTATTACATTTTTTAAAACAAAAAAAAGGCAGTGTGGGAAATTTCACCTCCACTGAGAAGCCTTCCCAAATACCACACTAAAACCTACCGCAAGCATATTAGTGATAGCTTCCTCTGTGCTCCCAAAAGCACTTTGTGCATACCTCTAATACCAATTATCTTACTACATTTTAACACTTGGTTGACATATCTATCTTCTACACAGGTTGTGCATAACTTAAAAGCACAGCTATCTTTTCCAGCAGGGTGTTTTCCGGTTCTAGCACCATGCCTAACCCAGTATGCAATGTTTGTTGAGTGAAGTTTATCATTCATTTGTATTCCAAGACACATCAAAATGTTATGGTATCCATGTTATGAATCAAACCTATTTATTAAATATTATCTCTGCCACAATATCAGATTAAATGGTGGTAAATTAAGCACTGAGAAATTAGAAATTCAAAAGTCTAGATTCCTATAGCAATATTAACTCTCATTATCCTTAACAAAGGATAGTGGTAATTTTTTAGATTTTATTAAATATTTATAATGTTAATCAAGTCTTGAAACTATCCCATGGTTAATTATTTTTACTGAAACACTCGAAAAGCTGAGTTCTTAGTTCTTAATGGTAATGACCTCAGGTTTCATTAACTTTATAATCTCTATTTTTAAAAAATTAAAAGCATTAACACTGCCTTTTCAGCCTTAGTCAATATCTGTCAAGTGTGGTGGTATCTAGCTTGTATTATTCTCCCCTTTCTGTAATGCTCTGAGAGGCTTTGAAAGTCTACAACATATAACTTTACTTTGAACACAAAATGTAATGATTTCATGTTCAAAGGAATTTACAGGGATAATTGAGTTGCATACCTTGAAGAATTCCAGGACCTATGAAGGCACTTCCTTGAGGTCTTTTTTGTTTTTTTCCTGCTTTAAACATAGTCTACATTTTTCCTACTAATTTTTCAAGTGAAATTATCATTTTGTATGAAGTTATGAGAAAGAAATAATGGAGAGGTGGAAGAAAACAGACTACACAGACCTATCCTGAAACACTCCTGGGTTTTTAGTTAATAATAAATGTAGTTAATATTCTTATTATTAGATAAAATTTGGTTTTGTGGAATTAATTATCCCATAAGTTTAAAACTATAAAACAGCTTTAATAGCTTTCCTTTTTTGCTTCATATTGATATAACCATAACTTTTTATATGTATATTTATACATATTTATTATTTACATAGACACATTTGTACACTTTGATGAATTTGAATTGTCTAGATAGTCTTATGATTTTGGTACATAAGAATGTAATATAAATTCCCGATCAAGGATAAAATAGAAAATTATATGAACATTTTACTAACTATAATAAAAACTGAGACTGAATGTTATTTAAAATGAAATTAGTAACTAAAATTCGTTTTTTGGGGGGGGTAAAAATTCTGGGGTTTTTCAAGGCATGGTCTCCAAAGTCAAAGTGAAATAGAGTTTGAGTTATATGTGGTCAACTGCTAGAATACTGTGGGGTTGAAATGCTCAAGTCTCACAATTCTCTCCTTTATAACATGGTTCTTAAAAGTCAAAATTTATTTGACTTAAAAAATCAATTAGTACTCTTATAGTAATGTGGTTTAAACATGATGGATCTGGATGGTTTTAGTTTATAAAAACCTGAAACTTACAAATCAATTTTTTTAAAGTTCTTCACTTAACAAGATCATTAATTCAAATGCTCTTTTAACATGTGAGCTCTCCGCATTTTAAAAACAGTAACCTAATTTTTAAAAAAAGATTTACATAAAACAACTCAGGAACAACTTTATGCAACAAACTCCATTTGTTGCATAAAGTGCAGATAGAGTTATTCTGAGTGCTTTCATTTCTTCTCAGGTGAAAGTGAAATACTTAGCAGTTTTTTGTTGAATGTAAATGATGTCCTTAAGCATTTTTTCATTGGTACTGAGGGGGACTTGAATGAATGATCTTTATAAAATCTTAACAGTTCCACTTTTACAGATCTAAGCTAATTTAAATAAATAAACCAAAGCCTATGCAATATATACGTCCCAATTTCTCAGGTTCAAAGATTTCATAAATAAAAAACATCAAAATTAGAGCATTTTAAAGAAAAAGGATGTTTCCCCAGTATTTATTAGAGTCCACCATCATTAATATTTAAAAAGGAATCATATAGTGGGGCCCCATTTGAAGCTTTTTATTTTCTATATCACTTTCTATCTTTATGTTTCTTTAGTTCACAAAATGAGGGCAGTTTGAAAAAATGGAGAGCCCTTAATCACTATCTGTGTGATTAGGGTAGATGTTAATTGATTATAAGTATTATCAAGGTAAACTGTAACTTAAAAAATATTATGGCGAAAAAATTATAAAATGACTTGCTACCTATAAAAATCATAACATCTCATTAATTTAGCAAATGTTAATGTAATCAAATTTTTTAAGTCTTTAAAATGAAAAATTAAAAAAATTTAAGTAAAATTAAAAAATACTATGCTTATTTGATTTTAAGTTCTCTTTTAAGGAAAACTGGGTTTCAGTTAAGTTTTCCTTTTATTAAGTAGGCAGTGTTGGTATTTATTTTAAAAGACTTTTGTCATTATAAGTGAGTTAATCTTTCTTTCTTTTTGTTTGTTTTTGGGATGGGATGGAGAAACAATAAATGCTCCACAATTAGTGTCCCAAAAAAGAAACAGCCAGTCAAAAAAGGCTAATGTTTCCAAAACCAATTTGGGGATATACTTAGGAATATTTCAGTAAGATTTTTTTTCTTCAAAAATGTTTTATTGCAAAAATGCCAAGATTAACAGGTAATCATCTCTATCCTCAGAATTTGTGGAAATTATATGGGTTTTATGTGGAAGATCTTTTTAAATCTAAGTACTATTATTTCATATTTTTCTATTATTTGATTCTCATTTTTGAGACCCAAGTTTGGAATCAGATAGATTTTGATTCAAATCCTCATTTAGTGGTTTATGAACTATCTGATCTTAGCTACTCAGTATCTAGGTAAAGTAAAACCTACCACCTAGAGTATGCTGAAGATTAACTAAGATTAATATACATAAAGCACTTACATAGACAACTAGATCCATGATGGGATCATGGCAGGTAGACCACACATGTTAACTATTAAAGTTAACTTCTTAGCTATTTTAGATTGTGTATTGATATAAGATACACATTAAATTTAATACCATTAGAAGTAATAAATGAATATTATTTTTGCATTTTTAAAATTATGCCACTTTAGCTATTCTTTTTGCCCTTTTGCTCACAGGAACATTTCACACCTTAGATATAGTACAGGGGGCAAAATCTTCAATGTAACATTAGATGACCTGGCTGCCCTCCACCCTTACTCCCTACATTTCACCTGCTTCTCTCCTTTATGTATGAATACCTATTCACTTATAGTGAGTCAATATCATGGGAAGCAATCAATGACTATTTCTATGAGAGTATTGCTTAGTTGAAAACACTTAGAATTTTATTCTTATGAACATTATAAGCTTTTTGCTATTTGTAAAACTTATTCTAACAGACTGAGATTTAGAAAAAATATCAGATCGTAACCACTGTATTTTTAAAGTGCCAGTAACATATAAATAGAACATTTATATTTTCTGTATAAAATATTAAATATATTTATATTTTATAGAAAAGATGGATTATTGTAGCATTACATTCTGATATAAAGAAATATCCATGTTAAGAATATTTAGCACATCTAAAATTGGCACAGAATTATGGTATTAGTGAGGGAAGATACTAGGAATATATAGCATTAGATACTCTAAATACTTTTAAAGGCAATTAAGCTATATGCACTATTAATTATCATATAGAAGATAACTTTCAATTATCCAACTTATTTTAAATAATAATTTTTTATGAGTAACTGCAACTGAAACAGTATTTTCAATGTGTAGGTGGAAAACTACACATTGCAGATGTATGAAGTTGTGTAAAGTTGAGGGCTTGTTTGAGATTGAGTATGATTAAAATAATTCTGACTAAAGGTGTTTTTCTCAATAGAGTATCAAAGTAATCTAATTGTACATATGTACAGGGTATATATTTACTTATAAATATCTATATAACAGTAGCAGATAATGAATTCTTACTTTATTTAATATTGTATACGTAAGTATTTTAAGATGTTTCTTTAAAAATCATAGGTAGTGCTAGTATAGTTAAAGATTAATGATGAAATTAAATCACTATGATAGTTGAGTAATATGATCCAAAATGAGTTATATAGTTAAGTACATTGTTAGCTGACTATCTGTGGTCTAAAAATATCAGTATATAAGAAAAGCAAACTTACCAATAGAAATTCTTGCTACTACAAATATATAAATAATATATTCTAATCTAAACTCTTTTGAGATTTTTTCCACAAGTTTTACTGGACTCGTCTTGTACCAACATATTAGTAGTTTAATTAGTCATTTGGTTTTTAAGCTCCCAAACTGAAAACTGTTTTATGGATGGCAATTGCAAATAGCAGGACTAAAAGCAATAGTGATGAATTTAAAAGCTGACTGCATAAAGTATCACTTTCCGGTAAGAGTTACTGGTAAATTTTAGAAACTTCATATAGAATAGATAAAAAATAAGTCAGTTGTTAAAATAAGTTATTAGAACATATGCCCAATAAAATACATTAATCTTTATTGCAATACAATTGTTTTTTTTAAAAAAGCTATTTTCTCTGTTTCCTTTGATCGCAAGAAGTTTATAGTTACATTAAAAATCTTTATTTCAGAATAGATCTTGAGAAATGTAAGCACATGCAATTGTATCTGCACATATAGATGAAAATTAAGAATAGGTTCAACAAAACAATTCCTTTCAGGGCAAATTTTTGTTTTCATACCATCCTTCAAATGAGAAAACTTTGACGGCCTTGCTTCATCAGAGAATGTGCAGGTCCATTCCAATATAGGGCATCCCAGTTATCTCCATGGCAACAGCCCTTGATAAGTTAAAAGGCAACTAGATCCACAAACAGGAAGTTTTAAGACTACTTAGCACTATTAATTCCTTTTCAACGTACAGAGCTGGCCAAGCAATTCAGAATTCTCCAGAGCAAAGGTTGAGCCTTTTTACCAAACTTGAAATTGTTAACTTTGTCACAAATACTAAGTTGGATAGCTATTCATGGAAAATGAATGAAATCTCTGGCAACACCCAGAAATCCTTCCCTGGGATATACCTTCTATTTTAAAACAAATAAAAGGTATTCGGAGAGGATGCTGAAGAAGGACTCTTAAATGAATCTGTACACTTTAGTTTAAAAAGTGGGGTGGGTGGGTCAGGGAGGAGAGTAAAGTGGTAAGGAGGGTTATAAGCAATTCCTTTCTCCAGCCTCAAATCTTTTGAGATCACAACTTTCCAAATGTATTATATAATCATCATTTAGCATTTAAAATTTGTCTAAGAATGATGGCTTCTAATCTTGCTACCTGAGGACATGGGAGGAAGAAAGGGGAAGGTCTAGCAGTGCAGGTGAGGGCTGAGATTGTACTGACCCTATTGTTCCTTTTCTCCTTCAGCGTTTTGATCTGGAATGACCGGGCTACTGTGCCGAGTTCAGGAAGTCAGAGCTGCACGATTCTTTTGAAACCAGACAATAACCCAGTTCCCTTCGCCTCCCTCCCCTGCATCTTCTCCCTGTTCCCTGCCAACTCTCACCCACTTCAAATGCATCAAGCCCATTACCACCCCAAGAGTATTAACAGATAAACACAGAACTTGTCTACTGACCATAGTAGAGAGAAAACCAAAATTAAAACTACTGATTTGTTTGTTGCTTGTTTGTTTAACCACCCCCTCTTCCCAGCCCCCAACCCTTTGTGTGTGAGGATTCCCCTTTAAACCACCCACAGACCGAGCGTAGGAGAAGAAATGGTAATTTTTGATTTAAAAGTTCACTTACCACGGCAACCTCATATTGCTTTGTCATGCTTTTTGCACTTAATTTTTCAAAACTGCTTGTGCAGGGCGCAGAACTGGGAAGGCAGGACTAAAAGTATCTCTAGTAATCACAACAAAAAGGAGAGAACATTCACCAATCAGAATTACATTTAAATGCACAATCAAACCCCAGAACAAGGTGCACGCTTCAGACCACACCAGGGAGGGGGGTGGGGGTGGAAAAAGCCAAGCAAACAAAACAAAAGGTAAAGGGGAGAGTTGAGTGATTGGAGGGGAAATTGATCCAAGCCGCCTTTTGACCATGGACTGGCTTAAAACCACCAGCACCACCGCCCCCCGCCCCCGGCACCCCCGCGATTACCCGAGTGACTGCACTTGCCTCCAGCCAGCTCAACTGCAGGAGAGGAAAGCCCCATCTAAGTTCACTAGCCCCGCCACAGTCTTCCACTGTCTGATGGGTTCGTTCAGGAAAACACTTCCAGAGGCATCCATCCACTTGAGGTCTGGGCTTGGCTGCGGCTGCGGGGCTGCTGGAGCCCGGGCTGCTGCGAGCAGCTGCTAGGATCGTTGCTGTCTCGTTCCTGCCTCTTTCGCGCTGCACAATAGCCCCGGCTGGGTGCACCTCATTAAGCCATCCGAGAGCCCCAGGAGCAGGGCAAGCAGTGTGACAGCACTGCCCCTTTGTAATGACTGTGTGATGGATGCAACCAAAGGGTGGGGTCTGGGTGGGTCAAAACTGTTAATGACAGTATGTATCATTCTGTCTGTCCTCTAGGAGAGGGAAGCCCCCTTCCCTCCCCCTACCCTCCCCCCATACACACACACACACACACACACACACACACACACACACACACACACTCTTTCTCTCTCTTTCCTCCTTCTTTCCCCACCTCCCTGTGACATTTTCTGCAGTCAGCGTTCAAAAAAGTGTGAAAACCATCGGGGTCATTTCCAATTGAACAGATTACGGACAGCGAATTTATCCAAACACTTAAGGAAGGAGATCTTAAAATCGAAAAGTGAAGGCGGCGGGGCCGCGAAGAGCGAGGCAGAGTTGGGTGCGGAGCGGGACGTTAACTGGTGGATAGTTTGCAACTGTCCGTCAACACGCATCACCAACTCAGCGCGGCTCCGGGAGGCGCGGGACGGTGCTTCCCAGCGCACCGCGTTCCTCCCAGGGCCCGGGACCAGCTTGGGGGCGGGCAGCAGGGTGAGAACAGGAGAGAGACCCGGGCCGAGGCTGAGACTGCAGGAAGGTCTCCTGCGCCCAGACCGCGCGCTGCCAGTGGGGGAAGCACCCTGCAACCAGACCGAGAACCCGACCCGCCCGGGAGGGGCTGCCGGAGCGCGGGAGCGAGTTCCAGGGTCCGATTCTGCCGGATGAGGCGAGGGGTTCTGTCCTCGGCCATTGGGTCCCTCTCGGACCCACGCCCCCACCTCGAGCGCCGCCCCACAGGTGCGCAGAGAAGTCGCCTCGTTGGGGACTCGACCCCTTCCTCTTCCTTTTCCCCCCTTCTCCCGACCTGACACCTCCTTTCCGTCTCACTCCACTCTGGGTCTCACCCATGCTGGCAAGGCTGCCCCTGAAGGCAGAAAATACATAAAAATGTCTCTCCTTTCGCTCTCTTTGTGGAGAATCTTGGACCTTTGCTTCGCTGCCTCCCAGCTGACCCCACCCCATTGAAAATATCCGTGGATACTCTTTTTTACTCCCTTCAATCTTGTTAATGGTCCCAAGAACTCAGTTCACAGGCACTGGTTTTCTTTTATAGAAAAGCCTTACAGGATACTTTATGCCCCTATGTGGACAAATAGACTGCTATTTTACACTCAACTTTCCATTTCCAACTTACTGTGATGCTGTACGCTCTTGATGTGGCTACAGAGCACCTTCCAAACATCCTAAGCGATTTCTCTAGAAACGCGTGGATGATATTTATTTATGTTTATTAGAGTTTATGGAGCACCACATCCCTGACACTATGTAATCGACTTCTATGTTTTTATCATTGATGGCGTATAGCAGCTTAGAGAAAGCCAGAAGCAGAGAGAAAACAGGGCATTTATATCTAATGAAGCATCTCTCCCTTTTTATGTCACCTATTTATTTATTAATCACTTAAAATTTGTGTATATAGGTTTGCAGCCTGATCTAAGCCATGGGATAGCATTAAAGATTTTATGCCACTCCTCAAAGTGCTTCTGATTCACAGGGAAGGTAAAAGAGCCCGGCTGCTCTTAATTGCTTCTAATAAGAAACCATTTTTAGTAAATGAGAAGGAGAGACCTTGTCAGAAGACTTTCAGCAAAGGAAAGGAACAGTGTGGTGTTGACCTCAGTGGCTCTTTCAGGTCATAAACCTTCAAGGCCATAGACGTCTTCCCCTTTTTTTAACCCATTAATTTTCCCACCTTTTTACAATTCTGTATTTTGAAGGTAGTGCCAGACTTCTGTTCACATATTTTCTAGAGTTAAATACAAAGGCAGGGTTGAGGGGCAAGAGAAGACCAGTTGAAATTAGGGAGAAATCTAAATTAAGTGACTAATTAATTTATTGACTAATGGTAACACCAACTTAATAAAGTTTGCCTAGGAGAAATCCTTAGTGATACACCTTAATGAGTAAAACTAAGAATTATATGTAATTATATATAATGTAGAATTATATAATTTGCAAAATAATTGTCTCTATGTAAATACTTTTTAAAGAGTATCTGAAAACTGTTCCTTTCAAACATTTACATTATTTTATTAATACTAATAATTTGCATAATGATAAAAGATGAGTTTATAAAATTGTTGGGAGTTGAGATAGCAAAAGAATTTTGTAGTATGTTATTAATTGTAAACATAAGAATAAATAATAAAAGTTTATTATTAAAGTTCTTCATTTCCTCAAGACCTAGATGGGCAAAATACTAGTTTTCTTTTAATGCATTCTCTTAATTGAAAACTACTAGGACATCTTTGAAAATACAGCTTATTGGCTGGCTGGGCAAGAGTTTTTGATTGTTTTGCAATTGGTTTTTCAATGAATTTTGAAGGCATCCTGGAAAATATTCACTTTACTAAATTCTTTTTTCTCTGATCTCCCTTTCTGCTCCTCTAACCTTGAACTTTATTAGAAGAGGGGGAAAAGGAAAGAATGGGAATGCTAACTAACAGAAGAAAGGTGTTTTCTTTGACAGTTTGAAAACAGACTAAAGAGATGAATGACAAATTTAGAAATTGGGTCTTTTTACAAACAAAAATTTTAAGATGTGTAAAAACAACCCCAGTAAGTATATGCATTAGATGCATTAACCTTGTGAAACATAAGATTACACCTGGGAGAAGTTAACACAGTTGGAGATTATTAAGACATATCAACTCACTCAGCAATAATGAGCAAAACTTGAGCCTAGTGTGGAACACGGTTGTACTGATTTGGCAAGAATTATACTAAAATGTAAATAGAAATTTTTCTGAGAGGTGAAGATGCATCAAGCCCAAAGAAAAACTATAGATATGTTTTTTTAAAAAAAAAACTACTACCGTACAAAAATATTTATCCTACCAAAAGTTCCTAGTCCATCCCATTATAGCTTATATGACAGTGTTAGTAAAACTTTGAAAAGAGGGTGTTTAATACCTGAACAAGGTAGTGTGTTCTATTTCCTATTTTTATTAGTATGATTATAGGCCTGATTTATTTCAGGCTCTGCTCTATCTATGGCAGGGAAAAATAGAGGGCAAAAGAGTTTCTTTGGCATACATCAAGGACTACATTATAATCAATAAAAGCAAACCAAGTCTGGAAAAATATAAGCTAGGTATTAAATAAGTAATTCACTGTGTATAAATCTCCTAGCAGTGGGTGAATGTTGAGAGTCATGTGAGGGCTTCAGTAACTAATGGAAATCAGTGGTTAATCCCAAGTGACCTTGGCTCTCTCCTTTTAGAAACTTCTCAACAAGTTCTGTTACATGTTAGAACAAGATCATTGTTTAAGAATTTAATAAAGATTTTAAAGATTCTCCTGCATGCTGCCTTTTAAGAGCAAGTTCAATATTCAGTCTCTCAGAAAACATTTGTTTGCATGCTCTTATGATTTCTTTACTGATGTTAGCAGTGTTTCTGGAGTTATATAGAAATTGGTTCCAGTGCTTCTAAGCTGGGTGACTTGGGTAATACTTTTAACTGCTCTAGATCACACTTCCCCCTTAAGAAAATTAAAAGAACAAGGACCAGCTCCTGTAGTTGTGATGATTTAATGATACAAAGTGTGAAAACACACTGCCTAGTAAAATGTCAGCCCTTTGGAGACAGTCACTATAATTTGGCTCATTCAACATGACGTCTTATCCTCCTCCTGCTTTGTCTTACTCTAATTTGGAGACTGGAAAATTGGATATTTGATTTCCAAGTTTTCTTTGTAGCTAGTAGTGGTTGTTTGATACAGTTCGGGAAAATTAAATGTAAATATGTATTTGCTGAGGAGTCTCCTGGACATACTTTTGCTTTCCTGATGAAAGAGGACTTAGACACAATAGCCACCACCTTTTGCCTCTTTGCCTTACCCCCTTCTTCCTACCTGGAATATTATGCGATGTCTGGAGGTAGAGCAACCATCTTGCAATTATGAAGCAATACATGTAAATTGAAGGCTAATCTCTGAAAGATGGTGAGGAAAGATAGGAAGAACCTGGGTTTCTGATGGCATATTTGAGCTGCAAGTCCTTGACTGCCTGTAATTAGTCCTGGACTGCCTACCTTTACACTCCTTGTTGTATATGAAAAAAAAAAAAACCCTGCTCTTTAAGCCATATTTAGCTGAATATGCTGTAACTTGAAGCTTTCCTAACTGACATGTCTACCACTGTTGTTCTTTTTGATGAAGCCCTATACTTGTTCTCAAATAACTGAATCTAAAGTTTATTATTGAGTCTAAATGTCTTTCCCCTTTCCTTTCACAATAAAATTTCCTTTTGCTTTTGTTTTCAAATAAACATATTAGGATGTATTTATCTTTGAATGTATTTATATTGGAATATTCAGAATATTCACCTTGGAAAGCAATAAATGTTTAATTGATGACTTTAGTTTGCTGCCATAACTCCACATAATTTTAAATGTTCTCTTCGGGAGTCATGTTTAGGCCAACCATGATGACACATGCCTGCAATCCCAGCTACTTAGAAGGCTGAGGTGGGAGGGTTGCTTGATCCTAGGAGTTTAAGCCCAGCCCGGGCAACATAGTAAGACCCTTGTTTCAAACAAATAAACACACAAACAAACAAACAAACAAAAAGTCATGTTTAGAATCTGAATCATAATTTTATGGAATGGTAGCAAGGTAGCAATGTTAACAAATACTGTTATAATATGTTCTCTGAAGAATGGATTTGATTTAGGAAAATATCCAAAAAGTTGTTCAGAGTCAAATCTAGCAAATTAAGTGAGCAATCACTTAAAAACCCAATTAGGTGTGTACACAAAATAATCAGATCTAAAGCAGGTCTAAAAATGTGTGATAGCATTGTTCACACAAGCATATGTCTTCCCGGGGGAACGCTTTGGAGGCCCACACACTTGGTCACATGTGTTAGTAAAACATGTCAGTCTCATAGCTCATAGCTACTTTCCGTTGCAATTTCTTTGGATAAACCAGATGTTTCCATTTCACCTTTCCCCTTCCATTCTGTCATAAATTTCTTATTCTGAAGCAGGCTCAGTGTTCAATTGACTCAAAGCCATCTTGGTAGTACTATCACTTTACTCTAGTTGATTAAAAAACCATACAACTAGCAAGACAGAATAGTGCCACAGATAAGATAGTAAGATTTCCAATCAAACAGAATTTTGTTTGAGCTCCAACCTTACTACTTATTAGCTGTGTGATTGAGTGATTATTTAATCATTTAAGCCAGTTTTTTAATCTGTGAAATGAAGATAAAAATAGCACCTCTCTTAGAGAGTTGTCATGAATATTAAATAGTATAATAAATATGGAGTGTGTGTATAATGCTGCACATATAGTAAGTGATCAGCAAGCATTACTTATTATAATATCATGTTAGACAAATAGTGAGGTCTTTGAAATACTTAAAATATAAAGAATATTAGGCCGTTTATAGGCATTGCTACCAATAACTGCAACTCTAAAAATAATTTAGCTAATTATGAGTTAATTGTAGATAGACTGATCTGGATATTTATCTATTTTATTTTTTTTATTTAGTGGAATGAAATTTGGTCCTAGAAAAATCAGTCCTTGTTTCAGTGTGTGATAATAGGTAAATCTCTTTGCCTATCTAAGTCTCATTTTCCACAGTATAATGTAACTAATACCTGTCTTCTCAGGGAATGGTCTAAAAAAATATGTAAGAACTTAGTGATTACTTCTCTGCCCCTTGTTAATAAAGAATAGAAAACTAAGTCTAGGTACGGTAGCTCATGCCTGTAATCCTAGCACTCTAGAAGGCCTAGGCGGGAGAATCCATTGAACTCAGGAGTTTGAGACCAGCATGAGTAACAGCAAGACCTCATCTCTACTAAAAATAGAAAAATTAGCCAAGCGTCATGGTGCATGCCTGTAGTCCCAGCTACTTGGGAGGCTGAGGCAGGAAGATCGCTTGAGGCCAGGAGTTTGAGGTTGTAGGGAGCTACGATGAACGCACTGCACTTTACCCAGGGTGACAGAGACTCTGTCTCAAAGAAAAAAAAGAAGAGAAAACTAGATGCGTTTTCTAAGAACCAGGAAATCATAATTAACTTGGAGTTTACAAAAGATCTCCGGAGATATTTCATTACTTGGAGAACTAAGATATGAATAGAAGGTAGATGACTGTTGATTTAGATCAGAGATGACCTAAATCTGTTTATGACACATCAAGCAGAGGTGATTAAACAAAAATTAGTTTGGGTGCAAATTACTCAACTGCTCTGAGCCTGTTACTTCATCTATGCAATGAGCAAGTGGAATATGAATGAACCTTTCAGTTATTCAATTGTTTCTAGCTAATTTTAACAAAATATTAAAGACAATTGTCTTATTGGACTCAACAATACCTTTCCCTCACTGACCTAATTGTATTTGTCATGGAGGGAAATAGAATGTTGAGGAGGTAGATACGAGGAAAGATGAAATAAAATCTTTCCATGGTTTCTATTTGATTAGAGTTTAAGGGTTGGATCTCAAAAAGAACGTTTTTTTTAAATAAGGGAAAATCAAAGACCTCTAAAAAGTCTAAAAGTATTTAGACTTCTAAAATTTCATATTTTACTAGGAAAGAAATATATCATGAATATTATATGTTAATCTATGTAGTATTTAGACTTCTAAAATTTCATATTTTACTAGGAAAGAAATATATCATGAATATTATATGTTAATCTATGTAGGAAACAAAGTTTACTTAGAAGTAAAATTATGTATGTTAAATTTTAATTTAATTGATTTTACATAGAGTAGAAGATTCTATTGTGGACCAATGGCTCTCAAAGTGTGATCCACAGTCAGTACTATCATCACCTGGGAAATTGTTAGAAATGCAAATTTATTAGACCTCATCCCAGATTTACTGAATCAGAAACTCAGGTGGACCAACCAACCAATGTTTTAACAAGCCTTCTAGGAAATTCTAATGATGCAGAGCTGCTGGCTTCAGCAAAGGACATTGTCCTTTGTAATGTGAGTTTAAAGTGTTTCCCATGATGAGACGGAGTCCCTCTCCACACCTGTGAAATCTGGCCTACTTTTATAAAGTGCTTTGACCGACAGAAATTGGTAGTAGTAACAGTGTGCCAGTTCTGAACCTTGGCCTCAAGAGTCATTCACTTTTCTTCTCTTAGCACTCTGGCACCACCATGTAAATGTTCTTAGAATACCCTGGTAAAACATAAGAGATCACATGGAAGAGAGCCAAGCTATCCCAGTTGAGACCATCCAGACCAGCTTACAGCCACCCAATTCCTAAACACATGAGAGACCCCAGGCAAGATCAGAAGAGCTGCCTAGAGGACCTATATCTGATACATACGTGGAGCCAGCCAAGAGAATAAGAACTGCCCAGCTGACCCATAGACCCATATTGTTTTAAGCCACCGAGTTTTGGTATGGTTTGTATGTGAATTGATACACTCTACCCCAACATGTAGAATAATTATTCCAGTCCTTAAGAACCTTTAAAATGGTTCAAAGTACAAGAACCTAATAACATTTCAATGAGGTTAGGGTACCATGTTGTGAGGTGAGAACATTTGCTACTATGGAAAAATTTTTTACAGAATTGATCCATTATTTTAAGGCTCACCAAGCAATCTATATATATACACCATTGCTAATTCTTACAACAACCCTAAAAGTAGAGATTATTATTAGTTCCATTTTATAAATGAAGAAATGAGAGAATATAGATTGAATAATTCACTCAGTGCTACACAGTAAGTGGTAGAGTTGATACTGGAACTCATTCTTTTGGTTCCAAAGTCCCTATCTTTCCACTCCGTCCCACTGTGGGAACTGGGCGGCTAAAAATACCTTCCAATACAAACTTCTTATTTTTCAGGTAAAGAAACCAAAGAAGTGCAATAACTTCAATTAGTTTATCTGGTTAAATTTATCTTCACTAAGTAAAATCTAATAAATAAAGGCTTCAGTGAGAATGGAACTCAGAAGTATTATGTTTTGACAACAGTAACTTTATAATTACAAGTTTGGATACTGCTTGTATAGCTTTTTACCATTCCCTGATGGGGGCATTTAATTGTACCCCACATTTAGAAGACACTTATCTCTGGGTAAGAGAAATATGTGGATCTTTATGTTAGAAGGTTTTAGTTTAGCATTGATTCAGCCTAAAGGTTTTTCTACTTTGACCATAATTTTCTAGTAAGCAGTCTCCTGCCTTGTTCTCAGTCTCCTGCTTTTGTTTTCTTTGCTAATGAATATTAATTAGATCCTTGTACAATTAACTGACTGGTATGCCCATGCACAGATCTTATTCATTGCCTGCTTGATACCTGCTTTTAAACTTCTCTGATACTAAACCACCATCTACCTGCCTGGATAACTGCTAATATTTTGCTACAGGATTTCCTTGCCAACTGTGTTTATGTCTAGTCTGCTCCTCTCCCCTACCCTGCTGACTCCTTCCCCACCCAAGATGAAAAAATATTGAAACCTTCTTTGGAACATCTACCCTTTGGATAATGAATCTCTTGCTTGTTCAGACATCCACTCTTTTTGGCACACTCCAGGCTCTCACATTTTGGCTGTCCCACCCACAACCCAGGCCTCAGAAATGAGCTGGAGAAAGAGGAAAATGGCCAAAACATGAGCCATGTGCCTGGTCCTGGGAAGACAGTGTAGTACAGGTATCCTGAGGGCGGTGTCTTGGTTTTTTTTTTTTTTGAGACAGAGTCCTCCTGGGTAGCGTGCAGTGGTGTTATCATAGCTTACTGCAACCTCGAACTCCTGGGCTCAAGTGATCCTCCTTCCTCAGCACCCCCCAGTAGCTGGGACTACAGGCACATGCCACCAAACACAGCTAATTTTTCTATTTTTAGGAGAGATGGGGTCTTTCTCTTGCTCAGGCTGGTCTCAAACTCTTGAGTTCAAGTGATCCTTCCGCTTTGGCCTCCCACAGTGCTAGGATTATAGGTGTGAGCCACCAAGCCCACCTGCAGTGTCTTTTTTCATTTTTGGAATTCTGAAGTTTCTATGAAGCAAAGCCATGCAGAAGGAGCTGTAAGATGCTGTCAAGGAGTAAGTTGCCCAAGGCAGCTACTTTAAATTTTGCCTAAGGCCACCCTATATTCACGGACATTTAGAAACATGGTCCAGGGGAGAAAATTGTGCCATGTTTTTATCTTTTATGTGCTATATTAGTTGTCTATTGCTGATGTAACAAATTGCCACAAATTTAGTGGCTTAAAATAACACCATACAATACAAAGTTTTGAAGATCAGAAATCCAAAGTGGGTCTTACCAAGCTGAAATGTTTCTGGAGGCCCTAGAGTTGGATCTGAGCTTCTAGAAGCCAGTCACATTCCTTGAATTGGGGCCCCTTTCCATCTCCCCAGCCAGAAATGGCTGGTTGAAGCTTTCTCACATTGCATCACGCTGACACTGACCCTCCTGCCTTCCTCTTGCACTTAGAAGGACTCTAATAATTACTTTGAATCCACCCAGATAATCCAAGATAATCTCCTTATCTCAAGGTCATCTGATTAGCAACCTTAATTCCTCTTTGCTATATAATATATTAGCACATTCTGGGGATTAGAAGTGGATATTTTAGGGGGGCCATTATTCTGCCTACCACATTTACACAGCGGGGAAATAAATTCTCATGGTAAATAAGTATCTGTAAAGTCATCTATTCTCTAGGATTCACAAAGATAAAATATAAATAAAAATGTGCCAGGCTCTTTGACCTTAGGGAATTCATGCAAGGTACTGAAAAGTCTAAGGAGATTAAGAAGGTAATTGTTATGTAGTAGCCTGTATGAATGTATCTTTTTAAAAGCATATGTGGTTCTGTAGTTCATGTTCTGTAAGTATTGGTTTTCACCTGAAGGCAACACATTTATGTGTATGAGGAAAGAATTTATAAAAACTCCTAGTCCCCCTACCTTCCCCCAACAAAAGAAATGAGGATCAAATCAAAGGAAATGGGTGTAGGTATAAACAGAAGGAATAGAACAAATTATGGCTTTGTAAAAGTAAAAGCAGGGGTTTTTTTTTCCATTCTTATTAGAATGCAATAATTTTCAGTCTTAAACCTTCATCATTTTCTCTGGCTCCAACCCTGGATCCCATCTATGCTGTTGATTTAGCAGCCAAGTCAGTAATTTAAGTGCTAGGACTTATTCTGCATGCTAAATTCTGTTTACAGAATCAAAGGATTTTCAAATGGAACTGCTTATCTGGAATTTGGAGATGAGATCTATCCAAATGCAGAGAAAAATCTTAAGTCTGAGAAATAATTAAATTACAACACTTTTTATTGAGCTCAAAATCAATTTGTTGAAAAAATTAAATGTGTCTTTGATTTTATCATTCCTGTTCATTTTTAAAAGAAAAATTACTTTATTAGTTTTGTAAATATAACACTTGCTCATTATAATGAATTTAAGTCAGGCAGAAAAGTAAAAAGAAGTTTTAAAAAATCACCTCAAATCCTTTTTTTCATTATTAACATATAATACATGCTATTTTTATAGATAAGTACTGAAGTAGAAAGAAGCCAAATGAAACTGCAATGAATTGGAATGGAATTGCTATACTTCAAATAAATGTTTTATTCAGTACAGGACATATTATTTCTTAAGAGATACCTCCAAAGTTAAGAAGAGATTATTAAAAACACTAAGATGTTGAAATCATTGCTTTAAAATCTACATATTTTAATTGTAGATGGCATCAATTGCATCCCTGCTCTGAAAGATGAAGATGTTAGCCTTTTCCTTTTCCCCTCCCCCAGCACCTCATCTTGTTATTTATATTATTATTTATTTATTACCAAGGTTTATACATTTGAATTCATTCTATAATTATTTAGATATATTTTAAATTGGTTCAATGTTTACCCAAGACCTTTTCTGCATATCCTCTTTGCCTTACTTTTCAGTAATTTCTTAAGTAGCTGGATTTCATTATCAAGTAATGTGTTTTTGTCTGTTTTTAGTTTTAGTTTGGTTTGGTTTTAGTGAAAAAGGATGCATAGGTGTTTTATTCTTCAGACTTCTTTCATGTTTGAAGACATCTGTCTGCTTTACCTATTGCAGTTGTCTGCCTTATATGGATACAGGGATACTTTGTATACCTGGGAGGTCTATAATGTTGGATTATATTTCTCTTCAAAAAAAAATTTTTTTAAAATATTTTCCAGTGGCTTCTATTACTGAGTGTTACTGTGGAATTGTAAGAGACCAACTAAGTATTTATCTCAGGGCTGAGTGTTTGTATCAAATTACCTTGGAATATATGTTCCTTTTCAATCTGCATATTAAACTTTTATTTCATTTCAGAGAAAGTTTCTTCTTCATTAAAAAACTATATACCTTTGGATACATTGCTATGTTCCTCTGGGTTTTCTACATAAGAGACACTGCTATGTTGCTCAGATTTTGTCAGTTCTCCAGTTCTATGAACTTCTTTTCTTGTTGTTTAATTTCTCCTTTTTTAATATCTGCATTTAGTATGATTATTTCAATTTTTATTGCTTGCTTTTGAAATATATTATTAGTTCTTTAATGATACAGTTTCAGTCCTTTATTTCTTATTTCTCTTTTCTCCATTCTTCTATTTTTAAATTCATCTTTAAGTTCCTGTTTTAGTCTTCTTAAATTACTTTAAATGACAATGAACTTGCAGAGAAATTAATTCATTTTCTTGCATGATGTTTTTTCTAGGCTTGGTTCAAAGCTCATCTTTTAAACATTCTTCCTCTTCTTCTAATTTGTTTGCTTAGTCACAATGTTATTTATTTATTTATTTATTTTGAGACAGAGTCCTGCTCTGTTGCCCAAGCTAGAGTGCTGTGGCATCAAGCCTAGCTCACAGCAACCTCAAACTCCTGGGCTCAAGTGATCCTTATGCCTCAGCCTCCCTAGTAGCTGGTACTACAGGTATGCACCACCATGCCCGGCTAATTTTTTCTATATTTTTTTAGTTGTCCAGCTAATTTCTTTCTATTTTTAGTAGAGATGAGGTCTCACTCTTGCTCAGGTTGGTCTTGAACTCCTGACCTTGAGAGATTCTCCTGCCTCGGCCTCCCAGAGTGCTAGGATTACAGGCATGAGCCACCACGCCCAGCCCACAATGTTATTTCTTCTCATGTTGTTTATGCTTGAGTATCTGTTTAGACCTACATTTATTTTCTAATAATGAAGATAATTTTTTGACAACCTTTCCATCTTAACTAAGACCAGTTTGTTTTCCCCTCTTATATAGAATTTGAGGGCTGGACATTTAGTGTTCTAATTTTTTTTTTCCTGGGGTATGAGGGAAAGTGGGGAATGAGGAGAGCTCAAAATTGTGTGAATATCTAGGCTCTGCTATCGCTTTGCACTTTTTGTTAAAGGTCTTCTACCAGGGTTCAATGAACCAACATGGGCAGTGTTGTTGCATCTTACTCCTGTTAGAGATATACTTAAAATTAGGATGGATCTTTTAGTTCTAAGTATAGACCTGACTTCCGTCATAGAGAGAGCCCATACCATTGTTCACTTTTTTGTTTCATCTCCTTCTCTTTGGTGACCATTTCCACTACTCCCCAGTTAGAAGAAATAAAAGATAAAGTTGCCCATTCCTAATGGTACCTTTCCTTACTTATGATGGTTAATTTTATGTATCAACTTGACCCTTGATAACAGGGAGCTCAGATATTTAGCTAAACATTATTTCTGAGTACGTCTGTGAGTGTTTACAGATGAGATTAGCATTTGAATCAGTAGGTTGATTACAGTGGATTGCCCTCCTCAGTGTGAGTGGGCATCATTCAGTCCTTTGAGGGCTTGAATACAATGAAAAGGTGGTAAAAGGGAAATTCACTCTCTACCTGACTTGTTTGAGCTGAACATTGGTCTTCTTCTGCTCTTGGACTGGGACTATTGGCCATCTAGTTTTTAGCCATTTGGATTCAGATTGAACTCCACCACTGGCTTTCCTGAGTATTAGGCTTGTGGATGGCAGATTGTGGTACTTCTCAGCCACCATAATTGCATGAGCCAATTCCTCATAATAAATCTCTTTCTCTGTTTCTCTGGAGATAGTTTACTAATACAGCATTGAAGGAGAGCCATTAGCACTGTATTCTGGTGGTTTTATCTTAACTCTCTTAGTGCCAGAGGAGATGAAATGACTTCTTGATGGGTAATGTTGCCGCTCACCTAGTGGGTAAATCTGTTTAATCTGGATTTTATTATAGTTGGCGGCCCATTTTGTTCTTACCCTGAACTACGTGATCAATTTAGCCTCTTAAAGTTATATATGTAATATTTATGTTTCTCATCTCTTGGTATCTTGTGTTATTTCTCATTATTCCCCCTTCAAACTGACAAGGCTGGAAAGGCCCCCTCAGAGATCCCGACAGTACAGTTTGAGTGAGGGTGGAGTGGGTTGGAGTTTGATGTTGGGAGACTCATCATGCTGCCCTCTAGAATACTCCTACTTATTTCTTTGGCTGCCTTTTTTTTTAAATGGCCTTGGTCTGTGCCCCTTTCTTTATGCAATTTTTTTTTGGGGGGGCTGGATTTTACTAATTTTTTGTAGTCATTTCTTTAATTTACTTTTACTTGGTCAACTTTACATGGAAATCTGAACTCATTTTTTCTATTTAATTAACTTGATTTTTTTGAATAGACAATACAAAATGCAAAAGAGGAAAATATATGCACAGTGAAAAGTTAAATATATCTTGAAAGCAATTTTATATAAAAACATATTCAACTGCTGCACTGTTTTTAATTGTGCATAACATTTTATTTTGTATCCATATATAATGATGTAACTCAGACACTAGATGTAATAACAACAAACTTTTGTTTCCACCTCTGTTGCTTTAAAATTTATTCAGTGGGCACAATCTTCCCCTGCCCCTAGGTGGCAATTGGGCAGGTCCTTATGACTTTTCAGCTCCCTCTTAGGAAACCATAATCAGTCCTACAGTCACTTGGTTACCAACCCAGCCTGAATTCAGAATGTACTTGCCAGAAATTGTTAAAACTTCAGAGATAAGTAATTCAAAACTGATTTAACACACAACCTTCTCTCCAAATAGGCTTCATATTGGAAATCTGTGGAGGGAAAGGACAACAGAGTTATTTTGATGTGAAACTCCTCTTCTTTGTGGACCCCCACCCACCTCCCTCCCCACTCTTTGAAATTTGCTAGTCTCTAAGCACCTCCAGGGTTAGAACTGGGAGAGTGGGGAAGGTCAATAAGCGTGGACTGGTCTCTTTCAAGCTGCATCCCTTCATGTCCTCTAGACCTGACATATGTTTCACATGGACTCTCCCTGGTGGGCTTTTCAGAGATTCCACAAAATACAACCCCTTAGACATGGGAGATACACCTTTTCTTTCATCTTTCCCTTTCTATCTTGCTTCAGCTTGTATTTCTCTGGCATTCTACCCTATGCAGTGGCTCAGTGATGTGTCCTTTCATCCTTTGCCAGTTACCAGTAGCCCTCTCAGGTTAAAGTAAAAATGGCCTCAACTTGGTTCTTTCTCTCCTGCCTGTAGCTGGTCCATAGAGAATCACATCTTTTCCCCTGACAATCTTGGAACTGTGGGCCATTCTCAACACAGCAGACCTCTTGACTTCACTATCAGGTGGTTAGCTAGCCCTTTCCTTACCTTCTGAACTTTCACCTCCTAGATAGTGGGATCCCCTTTGGGGAACACATCTCAGGCTCCCTCACTGGCCAATGAAAGCTCCTTCCTAGAACCTTGCTGAGCCACAAGGGCACCTGATGCAGGAGAAAAAATGTGCACCCCTGTGCATACTTATCAAAATATCCTCCCATGTTTTGAACCAAGTGGAAAAAAGTTACAAACTCTCTTCACCCCAAACACACACATTCCAAATGACTGTATGGAAAACCTCACTGTTGTCTACTCTGTCTGTGTGCCTTTGTCAGCCCACATAAACATACCCAGTGGGAAGGATACATGGCTGTGCTGGCCTGGAACAAGGGCTACTTGGAAATGACTCTTCTGTTGCACGATAATGCAAGTTCATAAAGCGAGCTAACAACAGCCTGTATTTATTTACATTTTTGATATTTTGTTCAATATGGATTGTTTTTGCATTTTTATTTTAAAAATCTTGCATTAAATTATTTATCATGATTACTGTGTTTTTGGCATTCCCTTAAGTTCTTTTAATAACAGCTTTATTGAGATATAATTCACATACATAAAAGTCATCTACTAAAAGTATACAGTTGAGTGGTTTTTAGTATATTCTGAGAATTTTCAGCCATCAGAATTTTAGAACATATTAATCACCCCATAAAAAAACACATTAGCAATCACTCCCCCTTTCTCTCATCCTGCCCCCAGCCCTAGGCAACCACTAATCTATTATCTGTCACTATGGATATAGCCACGAAAAATGAAAACATATGTCCATACAAAAATGTTCACATGAATGTTCATAGAGCCATTGTTCTAATAGTCAAAGATAGCTCCTTAAGTTTTTCATTTGCATCTGTTTCTCCCTTGAGCTGGAAGAAGGAACATCCCTCATGGAACATCCCTCATCCTCATTCTTTTCCCTTTACATCAGTGTAACATTTCTCTCCAAGGAAATTGCTTCACAAAATCCTCCTCTTTCTATACTCTGAGCTTGTTTTTTTAGACAAAGTCTCTGTCACCCAGGCTAGAGTGCAGTAGCATCATCACAGCTCACTGAAACCTCAAATTCCTGGGCTCAAGCAATCCTCCTGTCTTAGCCTCCCAAATAGCTGGGACTACAGGCCCGCACACTGCAGCTGACTAATTTTTCTGTTTTTATTAGAGATGGGGTCTCACTCTTGCTCAGGCTGGTCTCACCTTGATTCACCTGAGACATCCTCTAGTCTCGAAATTGGTTCTGAATAGGTAATGAAAAAGTAGTATAGATTAGCATTTTGGTTCACATTCTATGCTTGCTAGTTAGAAGTGAAATTACTTAAACTCTCTGAACTTCAGTTTTCTCTTCTGTAAAATTGAGAAATAGCATTATGTTCTCATAGATTTGTTGTAAGGTTAAATGAATCAACTCTTATAAAGTGCTTATAATAATGCCAAATACTCAAAAAGTTTGTGTAATTGTTTTTAATTTTAAATTTTTTATTGTTATAAAAAACACTTCATAAAATGTACCATCTTAACCATTTTAAGTGAACAGTTCAGTAGTGTTAAGTATATTTATATTGTTGCAAAACGGATTTCAGAATTTTTTCATCCTGCAGAACTGACTCTATATTCATTAAACAACAGCTCCCCATATCCCCTTTCTCTTAGCTCCTGGTAACCATCATTTTACTTTTGATATCTAGGAATTTGAATACCTCATATAAGGGAAATCGTATAGTATTTGTCCTTTTGTAACTGGCTTATTTCATTTACCATAATGTTCTTAAGGTTCATCCATGTTGTATTATGTGACAGGATTTCCTTTTCTTTTAAAGGTTGCATAGAGTTCCAGTGTACATACATACCTACCCCATTTTGTTTATTCATTCATCTGTCAATGAACGTTTAGGTCGTTTCCACCTCTTGACTGTTGTAAATAGTGCTGCTATAAACATGGGCGTGCAAATATCACTTCAAGACCCTGCTTTCAAAGGATATATTCCCAGAAGTGGGATTGCTAGAGCATCAGATAGTAGTTCTGTTTGTAATTTTTTGAGGAATCATTATATTGTTTTCCATAGCTATTGTACCATGTTACAATTCCACAACAGTGTACCAAGGTTCCAACTTCTCTATATCCCTGCCAACACTTGTTATTTTCTGGTTTTTGATAGTAGCCAACCTAATGGATGTGAGGAGATATGTCATTGCAGTTTTGATTTGCATTTCTCTTATCATCAGTAATGTTGAACATCTTTTCACATGCCTGTTGGCCATGTGTACATCATCTTTGGAGAAATGTCTACTCAAGTCCTTTGCTCATTTTTTTAGTCAGATTACTTAATTTTTTGTAGTTGCCTTGTAGGAGTTCTACACGTATTCTGGATATTAACCACTTATCTAATAGATGATTTGCAAATACTTTCTCCCATTCTGTAGGATGGCTTTTCACTTTGTTGATTATATTTTTTGATGAACAAAGGCTTTTAAGTTTGACATAGTGATGTTTTTATAATGTTCTCTGTAAGTTCTGTAAATCTAAGTTCCAAAGACATATAACAGTCTGTCTCTGGAACTTCATATATGTCTCAGTGGAAACTTCAGTTTTACAGTCCTGTAATATTTATTTAGTTGATTCTTTATTGATAGGCATTTAAGATTTTCCCAATATTTTGCTATTACCAACAATTCTGTACTTCTTTTTATATGTGTCATTTTTCATTTGTGCAAGAACATCTGTAGGAAAAATGCCTTGAACTGGAATTGCTGAATAAAATAGTTTATACTTTTCAAATTTTGATAACATGTCACTTCACACTCCTACCAACAAATTATGAAAATGCCTATTTTTTGACACACAGAACAATCCAATACAGTGTATAATTGAACATCCTGATTTGCCAATCTGATAAATAAAAATTGTATCTTATTGTCAAAATTGTATCTCATTTTCATTTTCACTTGCATTTCTCTTATTATAAGTGAAAGTAAAATTATTTCATAATTTAAGGACTATTTGTTTTTCCTTTTCTGTAAAGTTTTTATATGTCTTTTGCCCATTTGGGGAGACTGGCTTTTTAAAAAATTACATTATATGAATTTTATAAAAAAAACCAAACTGATTATTTGTAATATAAGTGGTAAATATTTTTCCTGAATTTGTATATCTTGGACTTGGTCAATGCTGTTTATTGTTATGCAGAAAATTTTGAGTATCTATAATTCATTTGCATATTTTTTAGGAATCTCTTTTTAATAATCATACATTAAAAGGCTTTCCGCAGTCTGAGAACTTTTATAGGTTTCTTTTTTCACAATACATTTTTCATCAATCTAGAATTTACTTCAGCACGAAGTATGCAACGCAGATCCACACTTGTGTTGTCCAGGTATTTATGTGCATACTGTTTGGGAAATAAGCCAATTTTTTTTCTTTTTTAAAAATACTTTATCCTTTGTTATAGTCCTGTATGTATTTAGGTCTATTAATGTTTCATTGGTGTATACATATGAATTATATATGTACATATATATAAATATATATACACATACATATTCATAGGCTAGAGTCCCATGCTCTTATTTTTAATAGTTTTTTTTTAATTTCAAAAAATTAACGGGGCACAAATGTTACTGGTTACATAAATTGCTTTTGTATTGCTTGAGTCATGGCTATAGGTGTGCCCATCACCTAAACAATGTCCATTGCACCCACCAGGTAGGTTTTTGCCCACTCCCCCCTGCTTGATTTCCACTGAGTTTTACTTCTCTCTGTGCACATCTGTGCTAATCAGTTAGTTCCAATTCAATTGTCAGTACATGTGGTATTTGTTTTTCCATTCTTGAGATACTTTGCTTAGAAGAATGGTCTCCAGTTCCATCTAAATTGTTGCAAAAGGCATTAATTCATCCTTTTTATGCCTGAGTAGTATTCCACAGTATACATATACCACATTTTATGAATCCACTCATGAATTGATGGGCACTTGGGCTGATTCCACATCTTTGCAATTGTGAATTGTGTTGCAATAAACATTCAAGTGCAAGTGTCTTTTTAATAAAATGACTTCTTTTCCTTTAGGTAAATACCCAGCAGTGGGGATGTTGTATTGAATGGTAAATCTACTTTCAGTTCTTTGAGGAATCTCCATAATGTTCTGCATAGAGGTTGTGCTATTTTGCAGTCCCACCAATAATATATAAATGTTCTTTTCTCTCTGCATCCACACCAGCATCTATTGTTTCTGGACTTTTTAATAAAACACTTTATCTTATTGAGGTCTAATTGATAAACAGGAACTGTATATATTTAAGGTATATAACTTGATTTTTCATATTTATATAGTATACTTTAAAAATTGATATATAATAGTTGCACATATTTATGAGGTACATAGTGATGTTTCAATACATATAATTTATAGTGATCAGATCAAGGTAATTAGCATACCTGTCATCTCATTTATCATAACTTTGTGTTGGGAACATTCAATATCCTTCTTCTAGCTATTTGAAACTGTACATTATTGTTAACTATAGTCATCCTACAGTGCTATAGAAAACTAGAACTTATTCCTTCTAACTATAATTTTGTATCCTTTAACAAAACTCTCCCTATCCTGCTTTCTCCGCTATACTTCCAGCCTCTACTATCCTTTTTACTTCTTTGAGTTCAACTTTTTTTAAGATTACACATATGAGTGAGAATATGTTGGGTTTAACTTTCTGTTACTGGCTTATTTCACTTAACAAAATGCCTTCCAGTTTCATCCATGTTGCTGCAAAAAATGACAGGATTTCATTCTATTTTATGGCTGAATAGGATTCCATTTTGTTTGTATACCACATTTTCTTTATCCACTTATCTGGTGTTGGATACCTAGGATGATTTCGTATCTTGGCTACTGTGAATGGTGCTGCAATAAACATGGGGGTGCAGACGTCTCTTTGATATGCTGATTTCCTTTTCTTTTGATAAATGACCAGTAGTGGGATTGCTGGATCACATGGTAGACCTATCTGTAGATTTTTGAGGAACCTTTATAATGTTCTTCATAGTGGCTGTACTAATGTACATTCCCACCAACAGTGTATAAGAATTCCCTTTTTTTTACATTCTTGCCACCATTTGTTATTTTTTGTCTTTTTGATCATGGTCTCAGACACTGCACATCTGTAAGGTTAAATAACTCTAGGACTTGAGCAGACATAATTTATGTATGACCTACTTGTTCATGAGAGTTTTAGTTACTTAAGTTTCAATAATTGGAGAGAAGCCCTGCCTTGTGAATGGGGCATCTGGTTTAACTTCCCACCTGTTCATATACTATACTCTTCAGCTGGTATATGTGAGAAGACGCTTAAGGGGACAGCGTGAGCTTGGTGTTGTAACAAAGTATTTATAGATGCACAGACCCAGAAGATAAGATGTGCAACCAGGGGGTTACAGGTATCACCTTGCTCCTTCCCTGTATTTTGTGACCTGGGAACAAATAAATTGCTTTCAAAGAAAAAAATTAAAAAATATTAAATTATGAACTTAAATTTTACTTTCCAGAACCATGGTATGTCTTCCTATATGTTTACCTCCTGTTTTGTCTCCATCAGTGGCATTTTAATGTTTTCCTTGTATGAAGCTAATATGTTTCTTGTTAAGTTTATTCCTGGTGTTTTATCTTTTTTGTTGTTATTTTTAATTAGATCTTTTCTTTCATTATGTCTTCTAAGTTGTTGATTGAATGTATGAAGGCTATTTATTTATATGTTAGTATTATACCTAGTCATCTTACTAATGTTTGAAATAGCTTTCTAGCTGATTCTCTTGAGTTTTCTAAATTAACAGTTTTAGTATCTGCTAAAATGATAATTTATTTTCTCCATTCCAATATTTATACCTTACTCTTTCTGATGTCTGTTTGCATTGGCTAATGTCTCCACCACAATGATTCTCCTCAGTATGTCACCATGATTTGCTCTGTCACTTGCTTTAAATCTCTACTAAAATGTTGTCTTAACAGAGAAGATATCCCTGATCACTTTATATAAAATAACAATGTCCTACCCTTAACTCTAACCTACTCACTCTCTCTCTCTTATCCTGCTTTATTTTTGCCCACAGTAGTTTTTCCTATCTAGTATTTGATTGATTATTTATTCATTGGTTTTTTTCCTTAATACTATAAATTCTATGAATTGTGGTTTTTATTTTGTACAAAGAATTTTTTTTCCCTTCTGACTAGAATAGTGGTTAGCACCACTTGGCTCCAAATAAATATTTGTTGAATGAATGGATGAGTGTTAAACAATAATGGTGGTAAAGAATATCTTTTACCTATTTCCCATTAAGCTCAATGCTGTGTAGTTGGTATTTAATGTTTATTTTAAATCTGTTCTTTTAAACTCAATAAAAGGATTTCTGAAAATTGACCTATATTTTTTGTTCACTGTTTTAAATTTTCTAATTAATTGTTTTCCTTAGCATTTAGGCTCATTTACCAACTTGCATAGTTTAATAATATTTAAGGCTTAATAATTGTATGACTGAAGTTTAGTGTTTGGCCTTGGGTCTTATCACAATCTCATTGATATTTTGGCTTGACTTTTTCTCTCAATACTTTTTTGTTTTGCTCCACTTTGAATGTAACACCTATAAAGAGAAGTGCACAAAATATAAATGATTTAACACAAAGCAAAACTCATAAAACCACTATCCAAGTCAAAAAATAGAACATTAGAAATGAACAGAAACTTCTCCAAAGAAGACAGAATAACAGCAAGCAAACATA
>VBSM01003204.1:36573849-36591412 GCA_008086735.1 Cheirogaleus medius | reverse complement strand
AAAAAAAATAGAACATTAGAAGTATGAATTGTGCCCTTTCCTAATCATTCCTGACTCCGCACACTATTTTGACTTCTAACATTATAATTTAGTGAATTTGTTTTTGAGCATTATATAAATGAAACCACAGAATATGTATTCTTTTGTTAAACATGTTAAATATGATTCATTATCAAATTCATCCATGCTGTTACTTATAGATGTAGCTTTTTCATTTTTATTGCTGTATTAGGATATTGCATTGTGACAAATATATTACGCCTTCCAGAATTCCCAATCCTCTCCCCCTACTCCTTAAACAGGGATAATTGTTATTTGCTGTTTTTCCATTTTTTTCTTTCCCCATAGAGACTGGCTCTTTCTCACTGTTAACCATAATTATTGTCTCTTACTTTTCCTTTATTCTTGACTTTTTAAGGGCCATATATTTCCTTAGCCTTTCTGTTCTTAATCACCCTGTCCTTGTTCCATTCTCTTTTTTTCTCCAGAAACCCCTCCACCCCATTAAAAAAAATAATGTGGAACATTATGACAAAGAAGAAAACACAGCAATCACAAGCTAAAGTAGTGTACAATTAAACTGTTAACTTCTATTTTTTAATTTTAATTTATTGAAAACATTTATTCACAGAAATATCTTAAATTTGGAATGATGTTCCTTTTTTTGAGACAGAGTCTCACTCTGGGTAGAGTGCAGTGGAATCATTGTAGCTCACTGCAACCTTAAACTCCTGGGCTCAAGCCATCCTCTTGCCTCAGCCTCCTCAGTAGCTGGGACTACGTGCCATGTTGCATGGCTAATTTTTCTATTTTTAGTTGAGACAGGGGTCTCCCTTTTCTTGCTGAGGCTGGTCTCAAACTCCTGAGCTCAAGCAATCCCCCCACCTCGGCCTCCCAGAGGTCAAGGATTACTAGCGCAAGCCACTATACCCAGCCAGAATGATATTTCTTTTACTGACTTAATTTTTGAAAGACACAAATTAGCTCTTTCTAGCCTCATCCTTCATAGTTTTAAGTGTGCCCACCAAAGTATTTAATAAAATACTTTTGATGATATAGGAGAATTAAAGTAATTTAGAAAGTAAATGTATCTTATTTGCATGAATATAATTATGTATTAAAGATGTGATTCATATAAATTATTCCTTTAGGGGGATATCTTATTGTTTCATTGGAACTTAAACTAAAAATAATTCAAAATACTATTTGAGTGGCATTAACTTCAAGTATTCTCTCAACTTTTGTGATGATTTTGTTATTGCTATCCTTTCACAGCAGGAATAACTTTGTTAATCTAAATTTAAATAGTAACAATATGTTATCTGTAACAAACATCTTAACCTGCTTATTCTACTAATAGCATTGCTCACTTTTGCTTTAAAAATGAGAACTGTCTCTGACAAAACTTTGTTGGAGCCATTTTCTGTAATAAATGGATGGAAAACCACTAGGCCTGTTTAGTTGGTTCCAGGTTTTGAAGTAATTTAATTGAACTTATTCTCAAGTTTAACCCGTAGACAGTGTGGAGAGAAGATTCTCTGATCTCTCAAATGAAGAGAGGTAAGAAAATCAGTCTTCTTGCATATTGAATGGATTCTCAGAGCAATAGTGTTTATATTCATCTACAACTTAATAGTTGTGAAGTGTGTTTCAAAAAGAAACAAATAAAAACAAAGCCTCACACCTGCAGAATATTCAGAAGTAAATGATAAGCAACCATTTTTTATAATACTAAATTCTTAAACGAGAAAAAAATAAGCCGGGATAGTTGGTCTTTTTTTAAATTTTTGTTTAAAATCTATAGTATTTTATTTCCTATTCATTTTGCTTTGTTGTGTTTTTTTGGCATTTTTTATTGATATACAATAGTTGTACATATTTTGGGGATACATGTGATATTTTGATACATGTATATAATGTGTAATGATTAAATCGGGGTAATTGGGACATCCATTACCTCAAACATTCATCTTTTCTTTGTGTTGGAAACATTACAATTGTTCCTTTCTAGCTATTTTGAAATTTTCAATAAATAATTAACTATAATTTCCCAACTGTACTATTGAATACTGGAACTTATTCTTTCTATCTAACTATATTTTTGTACCCATGTACCAACTTAGAATTAGTCTTTTAGATATCACTACTACTGGTCAATCTATTTTGATGTTACAACACAGGTGAAATAATCTTTTCTATTATAATGCCTTTCTTATTCAGCCATATGAGTCTATAAACTAAGCCAATTCTTGTTAAATATATATACAATTTAAATTATTAATTAAAAAGCTATGTACAAAAGGCTATTAATATTTTTCCTTCTACTCATTCTCATAAAACAAAATAAATCTCCACTGTGCAGTAAACTGAAGTAATTGTGTATATAAATCTATGCTTATATGCAAATATGTTTCATGTAAATTTGAGTATTTTATAGGAAAACTAGCTGTGAAATATTTAATGTGCAAAACTTGTATACTGTGCATATTCTAGTTAAATCTCTTGAGAGTGGGTAATCACAAGAGACCTTTCTTGAGACAGCTATGGAGGTGAAAAATTTTGGGAAGTTTCCATTTAAATATACCCACTGAAAACATATATTTATATGTGTTCTTTCCCAAGATTACATTAAAATAAAAAAGATATAAATTCACAAGAACAAATAGAGTGTGAGGGGAGACAGGTTATTTACTCATGTCGCAACTGTTATTTTGACCAATTTTTAGTTTAAATGTTAGTTATCTAAACTGGTGAGACATGGGGACAACCATTATTTTTGGAGGAATTTAAGCAATTGGAACTGCCTGAAAAATGAAATATGTTTCCTCGTAAGACAGAGAGTTTCCCTTCATTGGCGAGCTGTTAAACAGAGATGGAATCTCCACTTATGGAAATGTTATTGGAGGGCAGTTGATGAGTGTATGTGTGTTTTGTAGAATGAACTGGAGCCGGGGGTGGTGAGGCAGAAGGAGACTAGAGGCTTCCTGTAGATTTTTATCCCATAGAGTATCTGTGATTGAAAAATTGTAAAATCCCTTTATTATTTACAAACCTAGTGTATCCAAATTATCATTTTTTAAATCTGAACTGTCATCTTTATGCTAATTGATGGCAACTAAGAAATTAAATTTAATAAAAATTTTGAGCACCTGCTAGTTTTTATTTATTATTTCATTTTTTTATAGAGGCAGCACAATTTGATGATCATTTAAAATAAAGAAAATAAGACACTTATTTTCAAATAACTTGCATAGGTACTTACATTGTATTGGGGTTAGTGCCAAAGATTTCAGTTTACTAGCAATTGCTGGTGCTTTACTTTTAGAGAAAAATAGAGGGCATAAAACAAGAAAAAAAAAGTCAGTATTTTAAAAAGCTAGAAAGTTGGTTAAGGTGATTTTCAGTTTAGAGTCAGTTAAACCTAGGTTCAATTCCAAGTTTGCCATTTTTTAGCTATATAACTGTTAGCACATTGCTTACCTTTTTTTGAGTCTGTTTCTTTGCCTATAAAATGTGGAAATGAAAATGTGGAAATAAAATCTACCATAGGACTTTTGTGAGTATTTAATGAGATTCAGCACGTGAAAGATGTAGCACATTGTTGCCTGGTATATGCTTAATAATCATTGGCTATTAACAATAGAATGATGTTAACACGCAGACAGGTACCCCATGCATAACAGATGTAACTTATGATAGGTCAAAGGACATGCCATAATAAAGCTCTAGAGCTAATCTGGAAAATCTGGAAAATCTCATTTGGCTTGGTAGACTTTCCATGGAATTCTGTAAAGAGATGTGGATAATAATCAATTTCTTACTTTTCCCAGAAAAATGCCAAATAGATTTAACATATAAAAATAGTGATTACTAGTTTGACATTGTCCTAGAGAGGTTAGACAAGAGGCAGTATCTGTGCTCAAAAATCCGTACTTGTATATTCTTTCAGTTACATAAATAGCTATTGTTAGGTTATGTCACTGTGTAGGGGTTCTGCTGGCATAACAAGATGCTGAAGTGTTTTTAATGTATGAGTCTGGTATTCCCGTGTGACTAAATGCATTGTTTACTAATGATGTTAAGTGTAGGGTAGCTCATTTAAAAAATTGGTCTATTGTATAAAATAAGCCTGATTTAAAATAAGACCGTGTATTTTATTTAATCCAAAAATTAATGTTCCTAAAGAAAATGCAAACCCATTTTAATGGTTACCATGCAATTCTAATAAAAATATCTGGCAAAAATGATCAGCAATTACTTACTGTTAAGCCTATTTACTCGTACTGAATGGAGAGAGATTTTTAAAAAATTTTAATTTAAGGAATATATAATAGTAGGAACCCAGAATCATAATGCTCACAGAGAGTAATGGTTTATTAACTACAATTCACATACCCTGTACTAGGTGTGAGTTCCTTTTGAGTTTTAACATAAAAAAGCAACAAGCAGTGCCAGTTTTCTTGAAAAGAAACTGAGTTCTGTTGTAACTGGCTGCTGTAAAATATTTTTTTTTTCAAGTTAGGCAAAAAAAGTGGGTATAATCTAGCAAATGGTTTCAAATGAAAAAAAAATCAATCAATACTTGGATCTGTTAATGTTGAGCCTCACCTCAGACTTCAAGTTTTCTGATTATATATAATGTAAAAAGCATATTCATAGAAGTAAAACAAAGAAGAGGAGGAAATCAATTATTTCTTCATATACCCTAAGAATACCTTTTTAAACTTGCAAGCTTAACTAATAACACACTCAGAAAGGGCACTCTTCATAGTGGGTGTAAAAATGGCCTAATTTGAAAGACAATGTGTCTGGCATGCATACCCAGTAGCTTCTATTCAGCAAACTCTTGAGGTTTCATGTTAACATAATGAAATATTGTACTGTTCCTTGTAGGCTAAATTTTTCTTTACCTCCTTAAATCAATAGCCTAATGATATTTTGTCCAACTCTGCCTGCATCTAAATTTGAAGTTGCTTTGCTGAAAATCTTAAGTGGATTGCTCTGAAGCTACTCACCTTCTCCTTTTACTTCCCTCCCCACCCCCATCCAAGTTTCTAGAATTAGTTTATAGAATACACATAATAAATATTAATAAGACTCACATAGGCATAGCTGTTTTACTCAGGTGTCAGTAAAGGTTCCATCTTTCTTGAACATGTTACCCATGTTACAGTGTTGGCCTTCTTCAGGCTCTTTAATAAGGAAATGTTGGAATCCAATGTAATTATATTTATGTTAACATGGTTATCTCTCTAAGGTGGGTTACTCAATTTAATTTAACAATAAACTGTTACATGTATAGGGAAAGGGCATTTGAGACGGTTCCACAAGACTCGATGTAATATAAACTTATAATAAATATTTATATATTTATAAACCTACAACTTACATACTTAAATCTGTATCTCTGAAGGGTTCATAAATTTTATTTATTTATTTATTTAGCAAACAAGCCTTCCTCTAAAAGGTAAATTTTAAATTCTCATCTTTGCAGGACTCCGATGTTGACATACATGTTCATATATTTGCATGGCTTTTTCTCCTATTAATCGCTCCATTGTCAGTCATTTTAGCAAATCTTCAAAGGGTGGAGATGAAGCTTTCCCTCTGCCTTTACATCCCCTTCCAGTCACTGTTCCTAATCTCAAGGGTAACCAGTATTATGATCTTTATCACCACAGATTAGTTTTGCCTGTTTGGGAAATTTTATATGAGTAAAATTACAGAGTACGTACTTTTGTGTCTGTCTTGATTTACTCAACATCACGAGATTCACCCATGTTGTAGCACTTTGTTGTAGTTTGTTCATTCTTGTTGTTGTAGGGTATTCAAATGAATGAATAGAACATTATTTACTCATTTTAAATCTGTTGAACATTTGGGTCATTTCCAGTCTCTGGTGTCTCTGGTGTTAGAAATAGTGCTGCCAGCCGGGCACCGTGGCTCACACCTGTAATCCTAGCACTCTGGGAGGCAGGAGCAGGAGGATAACTTGAGGTCAGGGGTTCTAGCCTAGCCTGAGCAGGAACGAGACTCTGTCTTACTAAAAATAGAAAATTAGTAGGGCCTGATGGCGTGTGCCTGTAATCCCAGCTACTGGGGAGGCTGAGGTAGGAGGATTGTTTGAGTCCAGGAGTTTGAGGTTGCTGTGAGCTAGGCTTACGCCACAGCACTCTAGCCCGGGTGTCAGAGTGAGACTCTGTCTCAAAAAAAAAAAAAAAAAGAAAAGAAATAGTGCTGCCATTAACATTCTTGAATATGTCTTTTGGTGAAGGTATGTACAATTTCTGTTGTATATGCATTCACTGATGTATCTTAAAGCAAATTTTGGACACTATTATTTCACCTTTACACATTCAGCATATTTTAGTATGCATCTCTAAGAAGTATGACATTTTCTCACACAACTGTGATTGCTTGTTACCTTCTGATGCCTTGTCCTTAATCAATTAAAATGCATTTTTAAATGGGAAAATCACCTTTCTTCAGGATAGCTTCTGAAGATATCAAGCTGGAAATATTGAACTTGAAATACTCGTAAGTTGATAGTAGTTTTCTTTAGTTTTGATGGACAGATCAGTCAAATAACCAAAAAGTATTTATTGAGCTCATTTTTGGCAGGTCAACTAACTTATCATTTTAGCACTATTCTCACTCATTGAGAATGAGTGATCAATTGGAATTTAAGGGGAGATAACTATTCCTCTTGATAATTTGTTAGGGATGGGATTATTTATAGTAGGTATTACAAAATAATAAAAACTCAACTCACAAACAAAATGGACTGTTGAGCATACATTAATAAATAGTGACTTAAATGACTTTTTTCTATGTGTAGTGAATGTTACAGCTATATTCTCAACAGATGTTTAGAATAAATAATAATTAATACATAATTATAAGTACTATAATGGTTATGTATATTATAGTACATAAAATAATTATTTAAATTATGTACAAATACATAAATTAAAATTAATATATTATCATTAAATAATTAACAATTAATAAAAACATTTAAGGGAATGTCTTATCAAACAGATCCTACATTTGATTTCATTATTTTATGAACATAATATCAATTGAGAGAGGTAAACTTCTTCACTTGGGATATGTGATGAATCAAATAATTTGGAATATCTTTGCTTGTTTACTCTTTCTTCATGTTCTCAGATTGGACTACTCTTATTTTTATAAAAAACTGATTTTTTTTGTCTCTGATTTTCTGTTAATTTTATTATTTTCAACTCTGAAACTTATCTCAGAAGATCTTGCCTCAAGTTCTAATTTTCCAAGAATTTTATATATTTATTTTAAAATATTGTATATTTATTATAGAAGGTTTTTCTAGACATTTGCAATAAATATAAAAATTCTTGTATCAATGTGATACTTCGATAGTTATAAGTTCTAAAATCAAAAGGACAGCACAGACACAATAGAAACTAGTTAAGCTTTCTGCTTTTGCTTTGAATCTTTTTTTTTTTTTTTACTTTTGGTCACTCAAAGCAACAAAAGCAATGGCAACAATAATAACAGCTATGATTTACTAAGCTTCACTACATACCAAGTACTATGCTCATTATTTCACATAAAATATTTGTAATCTTTACAAAAATGCAGTATGATAGTTTAATAATAATAATTAATAATAATTTATGCTTATATTACAAATGAAGAGACCAAGGCTCAGAGAAGTTAAATAACTTTTTCATTGTCACATAGTTGGTAAGTGGTGGAGGCAGGATTCCAATTCATTTTTCTTTTCTTTGACTGAGTCAAGATTTCTTTTATACAAAGTAAATTCACTTTACACTGCTATGCATCTGTGCAAGTAGAATTATGAGTTCTATGATATAGTTGTGTTAACTTTCAGTAAATTTTTAAGGAAAATCATTAAATAATGCTTTTTTACCAACCTCATGGGATGTCAGGTTGTAAAAAATTAACATTCTTTCTATTAATGTTTATAAAAAGAGCCCTAAACTATTTAGGAAAATTTTATATTGCATACAAAACATGCATATTTTTAGAAGTTGATAGCTTTAAAATTCAGGTACAAATAATCAGTTAAATCTTATCTAACTTTACACATCTATTATGATATGTTGGGGCGTAACAGATGCACGGAAGGCACCAAGAACCTTGACTAATTGTCATGCCTCATCTTATATGGAACTAACAATGCATAGGATCTGAGTATTCATTTTAAAGAAAGGTATTATTAAACATTCTGATGTAAAATGTTTGCTTCCGTAATGAGGAGCCATGTGATTTGACTATTTGGAAATCACATTGCTAGTTATTTATCTATATCCTCATCAGTCTAATATCAAATTATATTTCATCTTTCCCTTCTAAGATGCCTTCAATATAAAGAATGAAGCAAAAATTGTGGATGGAGCAATTCATAATGCTTGAAAACATTTGCCCATTTGCCTTATATAATTATAGCTCTAATCTCTTTTCTGATTAAAAATTGAGCTTACTAATAAACTGAAGATTAGTTACTTCCCATGTGTTAAACAAAATATTAGTATTCTAAACTTAATAACTGATTACCATGAGGAATCCATATTCTTCCTTAGGAGAATCATTAATGCTTTCTAACCCTGCTTGTCTGCTTCCTTGTCATGGTCAATGTTTTTAAAGGTCCCCAGTTCTTCCAAGCAAGGAAATAAAAACAAATATCCCCAGGAGATTGGAGTGTGTGTTACCTGTGTGGTGTGTGTGGTGAAAGGTAGGTGTGTGTGTACGTGGGTTTGTGTGACTATGTTTGTCTATGGAGAGGTAGGAGGTGGGATGGAATAGGTGTGAGGGTGTGGTGGTTAATTTTAGGTATCAACTTGGCTGGATTAAGGAATGCCCAGAGAACTGGTTAAGCATTACTTCTGGGTGTGCCTGTGAGGGTGTTTCCAGAGGAGACTGGTGTGGTGTGTGAGTTAGTGGACCAAGTGGGACATACCTGCCCTTAATGTGGGTGGGCATCATCCAACAGGCTGGGACCTGGATAGAATAAAAAAGGAGAGAAGGATCTCCTCTTTCTCTCTCTCTCCCTTTCTCTCTCTCCCCTGGAGCTGGGACATTCTCCTCCTCCTGCCCTTGGAACTCAGAACTCCAGACTTTCTGGCCTTGGGACTCCAGGACTTACACCAGTGGCCCCCTGGGTTCTCAGGCCTTCAGACTTGGACTGAAAATTATATTATTGTCTTCCTGGTTCTGAGGCTTTTGGACTTGGGCTGAGCCATGCTACTGGCATCCCAGCATCTCCAGCTTGCAAGTAGCCTGTCATGGAACTTCTCAGCCTCCATAGTTGTGTGAGCCACTTTCCCTAATAAATCCTCTATCTATCTATCTATCTATCTATCTATCATCTATCCATCCATCCTGTTGATTCTGTCTCTTTGGAGAACCTTCCTAATACAGAGGGTTATTGTGGGCAAGTAGGGAGAGGAAAACAGAATATATCAAAGATAGGAACTTGCAAATTAGTATTGCTAAGTGTACATGTGTATTTCTTTCTGTTGTTGTTGTCCCAGGTTTATTAAAATATTACAGCATAGCAGAAAGATTCAAATGGCTCCACGTGGTGTTTTGAAATTGATCCCAACTGTAGGCTGAATGACCTGCAGGTTGGACAGACTGTCAAAGTCCAAAAATTTCAACATTTCCTTGGTGTCAGGATCTACTTCAATGATCTCCTGATCCAGGGCTGAAACCTCTGGGTCATAGTTCTCTCTCCTCCTTCTGCAGCTTGATGGAGATACCTCTTACTAGGCCTCTCTGAATCTGCTTCATCAAATATGTGATGTAGCCTGCTATCTTGTTGCTGTCTTCTTGCTGAGAATAAGGGTGATCCCCTCACACATGCCTTTGTTCGTGTGGAAGTCATTTCCCAGAGGCGTCTAATACTTCTCAACAATGACCTAGCCGTCTTCTTCATGGTTTTGGTGTGAATGCAGCCCATGTTGACCAATCCACAGTAAAAGAGCACATGTGCACTTCTGAGGTAATACTTTCCCATCATCAGAAGCTTTAAAACAGAGGCAGTAAGACCTTTGGTCAATATATTGTGTAGGGGATTTTGATATTTGGATTTAATATCAAGGCCACTTGTAAATCTAAGATTCTGGAAATCCATGATTCTAAATGGCAAGAAACTGCTTAGAGGTCTTTGGATGGCGATTATGAATTAGATCAAATCCGAAGGGGGAGAGGTTTTTATTTTTCTACTTGAATGGCTACAAGAGCAGTTTCAAACACACGATAATAATAGTGCTTTGACTTATAAGATGAAATTTTGATTCCTTTGTCCATTTTGTATTATCAATAGTAATTCAATTAAAATTTTATTTTAAGCTCATCTTTTATCAGAAGCATTGTATTTGGTATACTTGCATGCTAATATACCCTATATAAGTCATTCAAACTGGTGAGCATCTCATTTGACAAAAAAAAGAATGCAGTTGTTTTTCATAAACAGCAGTTTGGAAAACTGGGTACAGAGAACAAACTGTTCACTTAGCATTGCAGTTACTTTGTTCTATTCCTCTGTAATATGCTCTAATTTTATTACCATAAACAAATGAAAGGCGTAGGGATAGGAAATGGGGTACAGGCCATATCCTGAATTGGCTTTCAATTGTGACTTGTTCTGATTCCATTCATAGATCCAAAAATGGCTATTCTGAAATTAAATTTGGTTGGCATATCTAGGCTATCATTTTCTTTTGTTTTATGGAGCTGTTCTTCATTCTGCGGGATGATATGATTCAGGTCTAGCTGGTCATTCTATCATTTCACTTGGTGAAGCTTGTCTTCAATGAGATTGGATTATGTTCAGGAATTCCCTTTCTCTTCAGCAATGGATGAATGTCTGTCATTAACTTTAATTTTTCTTCAGTTGTCATCTTTCTGTGACCTGAATTGGCATCACCTGGGATGATTGTTAAAATGTAGATTCCAACAACAAATTTACAGAATCAAAAATGCAGGGAATTTCATTCTTAGCAAATTTTCTAGGTGATTCTTATTTAACTTAACATTTAAAAACCAGGATGTTATCACTTAATCTATATTGTCTCCCATATACTAGCTTCTCAAAGAAAGGTCCACTACTCCTACATTAACCTGGCAACTCCTCCTCAGTTGCAAGTCTTGCTTGACTGAGGTAAATCTTCCTTTTTCTCCTTGAATCTTGCCCTCTGGTTGTCAGATCTACAATCTAATGTTGAAAAAGAATATTTCGATGGTTAAATTTTATGGATCAACTTAGCTAGGCTATGGTGGCCAGTTGTTTGGTCAAACATTAATGTAGATATTGCTATGAAGATATTTTTTGGATGTGATTAAGATCTATGATCAGTTGAGTTTAAGTAAAAGAGAGTGACTTAGATAACGTGGGTGGCCCTCATACAATCAGTTGCCTTAAGAGCAAAATCTAAAATTTTTCAGAGAAGAAGGAATTCTGCTTCAAGACTGTGATACAGGCTGGGCATGGTGGCTTACACCTGTATTCCTAGTACTCTGGGAGGCACAGTCAGGAGGATTGCTTGAGGTCAAGAGTTCAAGACCAGTCTCAGCAAGAGTGAGACCCTGTGTCTACTAAAAATAGAAAGAAATTAGCTGGGCAACTAAAAATAGAAAAAATTAGCTGGACGTGGTGGCACACACCTGTAGTCCCAGCTGCTCAGGAAGCTGAGGCAGGAGGATCACTTGAGCCCAGGAGTTTGAGGTTGCTGTGAGCTAAGCTGACACCACGATACTCTAGCTCAGGCAACAGAGTGAGACTCTGTCTCAAAAAAAAAAAAAATTAAAATTAAAATATATAAACAAATAAAAAACAAAACAAGACTGTGACACAGAAATCCTGCCTCAGTTTCTGGCATGCCAGACTGCCCTAAAGATTTTAAATTTCAGACTTGCCAGCTCCCTAACTCTTATTATCAAATGAAGCAATTCCTTAAAATCTCTCTCTCTCTTTGGAAAACTCTGATTGGAACAAATACCTCGATATGCCCATGTGACTCTCATGTTCAAGGGCTCACGGTCTCAGGAACTCCTTTGCTCCCTCACTGTGTGTGTTTATATAGTCAATAGGTCTAACTTCTGCCTTGAATCTTATATTACTCTGACTCCCCTCAGCTGGCCTCTAATACAAAGCCTTATTCAGAACAATGCATTCCTACCTTTCTGCCGTTCAGCTCATCTAATTCCTCCATGTTGTTTGCTTTCCCTGTTTCCTGATTCTCATCTCCATTTAACAGATTGAGAACACCAAGGCTAAAACATAGGCCACTGCGTTATTTATGTGACTCTACTTTTACAAATGAGGCAGTTTCCTTAGGACCTAACTTGTTTTAGGACATAGGGAACATTTTAGATTCTCTATGCCCCCCACCCTTTTCTCTTGCCTTCTCCAAATTTTGCAAGCAGATCATCATGCCTTGAGTCTGATTATTAATTTATCAGTATAAATATCCTTAGTGTTATCAAATAATTATATTTTTGTTACTTTATTTTCTTCTAAATTTTTGTCTCAAGCTTTAAAAAAAATAAGTGGAATGAGATGAGAAAAGATTTGATCATCTTTAACAATTGGCCTTAGAATTCCTTTCCTGGTGAGAAGGGTTTTTGGGTAAAAGTTCACTTGGGATAAATTGTACTTTGTGGCAAGGGTGTAGCAGTTACCAAGGTCATGTGTTATAGTTGGCGGCAGTATGGTATAGTGGCTTAAAGGACAAGCTCTAGGATCAGACTGTACTGGTTTAAATCCCAGCTCTGCCACTAATTAGTGGTGTGAACTTAGAAAAATTACTAAATCTTTTAGTTTCCTCATCTATAAAAAATATAATATTAATAGTTACCTCCTAAGATTATGCCGAATAAGTGTGATAATACTTGTAAAACACTTATTACTGTGTCTGAAACATATAAAACACTCAACAAATGGTAGCTATTATTATTTTCATCATCAGAAGTAGTAAAGTTGTTCTGTAGGACTGCAGTCCCCAAGCCCTGGTTTCCCAGGGACCGGGAGTGGTCCCTGGCCTGTTAGGAACCAAGCCGCACAGCAGGAGGTGACCAGCAGGCAAGCAAGCCAAGGGTATTTACAGCTGCTCCCCATCGCTGGCATCACCGCATAAGCTCCGCTTCCTGTCAGATAAGCGGAGGCATTAGGTTCTCACAGGAACATGAACCCTACTGTGCATGGAGGGATCTAGGTTGTGCGCTCCCTTATGAGAATCAAATTTCTGATGATCTGAGATGGAGCTGAGGCAGTGATGCTAGCACTGGGGAGTGGCAGCAAATACAGATTTTCATTAGCTTAGAGGTTTGACTGCACATTTATTGCAGTCAATAAATGCACCCACCCCCTCAGCCCCCCCATCCCCACTCCCACCCCCACCCCAGTCCATGGAAAAACTGTCTTCGGTGAAAATGGTCCCTGGTGCCAAAAAGGTTGGGGACTGCTGCTGTAGAAGACATAAAGAGAAACGGGGAGGATTCCAGAGAGTTGGGGAAAATCTGGAACTATATTACAAAAGTAGGGTGGCAGAAGGACATTTAAAAATAGTTCATACTTAATATTCTATGGGAAATTGTTTGAGTTGCTGAGATAGAAGCCTATTTTCTATCTCTTCCTCCAAAGTCTATTAAGCTTCTGAATGCTCTATTTATTGCCATCGGAGTGTGTGTATGTGTACCTTGGAGGGAGGGTTGAGTTTCATATCCAGCTTCAGGCTATGGATAATAGAGATTGTGTACATGGCAGTGGAAGGAAGATGGCCAAAGGGGATCAGAGAACAAAAACCCCTCAGTAATTTATTATTTTTGGAAGAGTTTTGTATTTGGGAAATAAGATCAAGCCTGTAGGCTCAGTTCACAAGGACAGAGAACCCTCACCTGATATCTTTGTTAACTTAGTGATTTTTTTTCTTGTAATTTTTATTAAAAAATAGAACATGTTCCTTGTAGTGCTCCACATTGCTCATTCTTTGAAGGGCATCATAAATTACTGAAGACTAACACTACAAGGTTAGCTACTATTGCAGTGGTCACTAATAAGTAATTTATGTCTTTACTTACATCTATATTGCAAGAATGAGGATAAAATTTATATTCCCAAATTATACTTTCTAAAATATCCCTTACTGACCTTGTAATTTCTCTGAAGGATCTTAGGAACCTCCCAAAACCTTCCCAGAAACCCAGATCTTTCAATCCTTTTGTCCCTCTCCCCCAGGTCTTTGTTATGCAAATAGATGTAGCCTTTGTGGCTAAGGACTTTCTCCTTCCCTCTCTCCATTCTTTCATTCTTATACTTTTGCATCATGAAAGAACAGGTCCAGTAAGGAGGAATTCTCAGGAAGTAGGAAAGGAGAGAATCTAAACTGTCAATGACAAAATTATCTTTAATAGGAATAGAGAAAAGGACAGGAAAACAGAATAACACTCTCACATTAAAAAGCTTTTTTTCCTGGTCATACCCAGAAAATCTAAAAGAAAAAAAAAATTACCTGGAATTTAATTACCTATGCCCTTTAAGTTTCTTGAGAGGGGCTGATCATCATGCGTTAACATGGGTTAATGTTTAATCAGTGTTTGATCATATGTTAATATGGAATATATAATGTTAGCCATATTTTAAGATACTAAAACCTTAAAGGATACTAACAAAATAGGGTCATTAACATGCAGAGAAGGTCAGCACAAGAAAGATAATTATAGGCCAATTTCTCTTATAAACATATATCATACAAGAAATTATGCTAGCCTCATAAAATGATCTTGAATTGTAACTTCTATTCCTGTTCTCTAGAAGACTTGGATATGATTGGAATGATTGAAAATCTTAAATTTCTTGAATGCTTGAAAGTCTTCATTAGTGATGTCATTTGAGCCTGGGGTTTCCATGTGATAATATTTTTGATTTCTGGTTCAATTTCTTCAATAGTATAGGACTACCTAGATAATTCTATTTTTGCCTGAATCAGTTTTACAAGTTCTATTTTTCTAGAACTTTTTCAATTTTACCTAAATTTCCAAATGTTTTGGCATGAAGTTGTTAATGATATAATCTTATGATTTTGGTGTCTCTAATAATTTCTTCAACTATATGTCTTAGCACTAATGATTTCTACTAGCTTATTGCCTCTATCTATATAATTGTGGAATAAAACAGAATTCTTTCATACCACTTTCTGCAAAATGTCTAGTGCCTTTTACTCTAAGAATACTGTAGTGAATCAAAGATGAACACATTGCCAGGTACTACGGTACTAGGGAGACTGAGGCAGGAGAATTGCTTGAGCCCAGGAGTTCAAGGCTATAATGTCCCGTGACTGTGCCTGTGAATAGCCACTGCTCTCCACCCTGGGCAAGAGTAAGAGTGTATTTAAAAAAAAAATTCCTTGACATTCCTCTCATGAAGTGTGGGGTGTATTTCCCCTTGTCTTGAATCCAGGTTGGCCAATGACTGCATTGATGAATAGTATATGACAGAAGAAGCCTCTGTATAGCACTTGATCTTGGTTTTAAGAGGAATGATGGCTTCTACCTTCTTCTCTTGGAACCCTGAGGCACCTTGGAGAAAAATCTGACTTCCTGGAAGGAGACATTGGTTGGAGAGGCTCTGAGGCTACAGGTGATGAAGAGGGTTTCTGCAGAACCCAGCCTTTTAGCCATCCGCATCACGGCACTAAGGAAGCGAGTGAAGCCATCTAAACCTTATCAACCAGTCCCAAAGCTCACTGATTAACTCTTGTTGATGCCACATGGAGAAGAGGTGGCCAGCCAAAGCTTGCCTGAATTTCTGACCCACAAAATTGTGAGAAATAATAAAATAGTTATTAATTTAAGCAGTATTTTGGGTTAGTTTGTTTTACGGTAATAGATAACCAAATAAAGGACAATTTGCTTGATGTGTTGTAATTCTGCTCTCACTTTTATTCTGTATGCTCTCTGAAATGTGCTACATCTATAGGAAAATGTTTATGGATTGTCTTAGATCTTTAGTGGGATTCTAGTTTAAATATAAATAATAAAAAAGGATTGATATATGAAAAAATGCTCAACATCACTAATCATCAGGGAAATGCAAATCAAAACCACAATGAGATATCATCTTACCCCAGTTAGAATGTCTATTATTAAAAGATAAAAAAATAAGCTGGTGAGGATGTGAAGAAAAGATAACTCTTATACACTGTTGGTGAGAATGTAAATTAGTACAGCCTCTATGGAAAACAGTATGGAGATTTCTCAAAAAACTAAAAATAGATCCACCATGTTATCCAGCAATCCCATTACTGGGTATTTATCCAAAGGAAAGAAATCAGTGTATCAAAGGGATATCTGCACTCACATGTTTATTGCAGCACTATCCACAATAGTAAAGATAAGGAAACAACCTAAGCATCCATTAACAGATGAATGAATAAAGAAAATGTGGTATATATACACAACAAAATACCATTCAGACATAGAAAAGAATGAAATCATGTTATTTGCACAAACATGGATACAACTGGAGGTTATTATCTTAAGTGAAGTAAGGCAGAGAAAGACAAATATCACGTGTTCTCACTTGTATATAGGATCCGAAAACGTTGATCTCATGGAGGTAGAGAGTAGAATGAGATACCAGAGGCTGTGAAGGGTGTGTGGGTGGGAGATGTGGATGAACAGAGATTGGTCAATGGATAGAAATATGTAGTTGGTTGGAAGGTATAAATTCTTATGTTTGATAGCAGAGTAGGGTGACTATAGTTACCAACAATGTAATGTATATTTCCAGGTAACTGTAAGAGAGTACTGGAAATGTTCCCAATCCATACGTCCACTTATAAATGGTTCCAACCTGCAGGCTGGGAAGCAGAACCCTTCTCCCAACCCTGCCCTAAACCAAAAGCAGGCACTTCAAGGGAGGAAAGGATGAGACACGAATTTATGCCAAATCGGTTAGCTAAATATGCATATTCAACAGATTATAGGCGGAGCTATGAGTATTTATGAAGGGGGGTGCTACACATGTGGTAAGCAAACATATATGTTACATACATCCCATGTTCACTTTGGGGTGTAAACTTAACAGTAAAATGCAGTTAAATTAGGCTCCATACGTCAAAAGGTGAAAGTCCATACACAGAGGCTGTTTGTGTGCAGCCTCTGTAAACTGGCCAGAGCCAGTCCATAATCCTTACTAAGAATTGGGAAGGAAGGCATTGTACACTGGCCTGCTATCAGTCGAAACTGCAAGAAAGAAGGGGTGTCAGGCTGCAAGGCCAGGCAGTTGGTTGATGATAACTGCTGACTTTGTGCGTAACTGGCATGAGGATTCACACAAATGGTGGCAACACCAGCAGGAGATTGATACTCACCTTGAGGGTGAGATTAGTCAGTTACAAAGCAGAGTTAGGTGGCTGGGAGACCAGATTCAAGTCCTTACGACCCAGTCTTTTCTCCGTTGTGACTGGAACTCCTCCCGGTTTTGTGTTACTACTATTCTTTTCAATAGCAGTCAACATTGGAAGTCTATGTGAAAATTGTTGACTGGAGGTAA
>VBSM01003204.1:36522369-36573749 GCA_008086735.1 Cheirogaleus medius | reverse complement strand
GTTCACCTAACAAACAGGGTTGCTGCTTGAAGGCATAACAAAGAATTTGAGCTTTTGCATGTAAGCAAATGTTTCCCAGCCCCATAGCCCTGTGGGTCTGGAGGCCACTTGATAAACATCTTGCCTTTATGGGTACTGCCTGAGCTCATGGGATGGCTGGTAGTCAATGACAGGTAAGATTCCTCGAGGAGGAACAACCTAAGACAGGCACAACCGCAGGGGGCCAGGCCCAAAGGGATGGGAACGGAAAGTTTCCCTTTGTGGCTGCATTGCTCATCTGTGCTTATCTCAAACTCTGGCTTATGGCTGCCTCCTTAAGCAACCGCATTAAGACCCTGAGTCATGGGACATCTGTGTCCTTAGGCTACGTGTTCCGGAATTTATGGCCATTGCTGCAATGCCTGGGTGGTCACGTATAAGGAAGTAACTTTGATTTGTAGGGTATGAAAATAAAACGACTGGTGCATTCGGTGCTGCAGTCTTGTACCGTCTTTGTGTGTCTGTGTCTTTCTTTGTGTGTTTCTTTGTGTTTTGTGTTCATCCCCCATCCTGCAAACGGGCCACGACAATTCTGCACCTGTGGATTCAACCAATCATGGATTGAAAATATTTGAAAAAAATTGCATCTGTACTGAACATGTACAGATTGTTTTCCTTGTCATTATTTCCTAAACAATACAGTATAACAACAATTTGCATAAGATTTACTTTGTATTAGTTATTATAAGTAATCTAGAGATGATTTAAAGTAAAGGGGAGGATGTATACAGGTTATATGCAAATACTACACCATTTTCTATCAAGGATTTAAGCATCCTCAGATTTTGGTATCTGCAGGATTTTTGAAACCAATCTCCCACAGATACCGAGGGATGACTGTAGAAGCAAGTGAGATATGTTAATACAAATAAAATAAGTGAACTGGAACATATGCGTGTTGTACATAGATAAAAGGATGGAACAATTAATTATCTAACTTACTGGTAGAGAAGCTCAGAAGAACCACATAGGTACCAAATGTTCACAACACAATAAATAAACACGAGCTACATGAGTCTCCCAATATTTATGAGAATTTAAATAGGTCACTCATTGATGACACCTATTCTACCCTTGGTGTCCTTATCCAAGAAACTCAAGTTAAATTTGTAGCTGCTCATCATACTAACTGGCAAGCCATGACTGCGGTCATTTGTACGTTCCCCAGTGTCTCTCCTCTAGCATAACTGTGCACGTTGCTGGCTCCGGACATCCATCCACTGAGTCTTCTTTCTGAAACCTCAAAAATACCATCTACAATGAAGTCTGATGTGGCAGAGAGATTGAGATACAGAACATTTCAATATAGTATAACCCACGATTCAGGCAGTGTGGTCCTTCCATTCAGTTTGAATCCACCCTAAGTATATTAATTTATTCACCTCTTTCTTATTGCATCTCTCTTTCTTTTATGCTGATTCCTTAAACCATGTGTTTCAAGCATCCTGATCTGTGTACATTTCCTTTTTTCTTCTGACCTGGAAAATAGTTTAGCTGGTAGGGTATCTGGAGGCATCATTTCATCAAGGTAATTTCTTACATGGCATGTAACTGGCAACTAAACGGGAAAAAGAAAAGCCTTCTCAACAAATGGTGCTGGAAAAACTGGATAAACATGGAAAAAATGAATTTTAACCCTCAAGTTTATGCTATACCTCAAAATGAATTTCAGGTGAATCATAGATATAAATGAAAAAGATAAGTACATAAAGCTTCTAGAAAAGAATGTGGTAGAATATCCCTGTGAACTTGGGGAAGGCAAAAATTCTTAAAGGAGAGAGATTATTAAGCATAAAAGAACAAATGATAAATGGATTCATCAAAATTAAAAGTTTTGCTCATCAAAAGACATCATTAAAAATGAAAAAGACAAATTACAAACAGGAAGAAAATATTCAGTATATATATTCATCAAATAAAGGAATTATATTAAGAATACGTAAAATTGCATACAAATAAAAAAAACATATAACCCAACATAAAGATGGGCAAAAGACTTGAACAGATGCTCAAAATAAGATATATAAATGAATGATCAATAAGAACATGAAAAACATCATTAGTCATGAAGGAAGTACAAATTAAAATCACAATAAGATATATTTTTACACCCACAGAAAGGCTAAAATTAAGTAAAACAAACTTAATTTAATTAAAATTAAAATAAATGTAAAAGAGCCAAATTTCGTTCTTTTATTTTTTATTTATTTACTTTTTTTACAAAGAGTTTGACACCATATGGAGCCAAGTTTCAAGTGTTACTTGGATACATAACTAACAAAGTAAGAACAAGGTGACTAAAAATGTCAGGCAGATCTAAACCCAGAGATACTATGGGGGATTTCTTAGGTCTGTTGCAAGGGAACTTTTAAGAGGAATATATGTGGTTCTAGAAAGAATGTGCATGTGGTGTTAGCAAAGGGCAAGCATCTAATTGAAAGGAAATTTCTTAATATTGTATTTTCCTAGATATATGTTCCCTATACAATCTGAAGAAATGCTAGCACTGTTTTGTTTTCTTTAACAAACAATCTTATTCGGAAGGCAAAAATCATTTTAGGAGGGAACAGGGATAAAAGGTAGAAAGAAGGTAGAAATTATAGGGTGTAGGCGCACAAAAGGGGACCAGGAGGCTATTTTACATATCAATAAAATATTTTTAGTTGGCCTGCCTTTTCTTGAGGGGGACTTGAATCTCCTCCTTTCTCCCCACCTGAGAGTGAACACCAGTTCTCAGCAGCCTTGGAACAAAGGCTGGATTATTTAATCAAAGTAATTTACTTATACTTTATTAACACTGGAAGACGGGCTGGAAGAGTAGTTATTTGTAGAGATTTGCATACTCTATGACACTCAGATAATGCCATAGATATTTATAATGGAAGAACATGAAAAACATTTAAAAAACACTTCCAATGGGCAGAATATCATATAATGAACGTCTCAGAAATGTCAACATTAAACATAACCTTCATTATAGAAGATTATGGGCAAAACAACTTAAAAAAAGCAAAATACCTTTGGAAAAAAAACTTATGTAATTACTTTTTGATAAAAAGAATTATAGTGATTGAGACACAAATTATGTAAAAATTCTTGCCTGTCTTAGAAAGAAAGCCGCCCTCTATGGGTAGTTTTTAAACAGCTCCCGGTGGGCATTCATCCCAGTTGGAGGTCTTTGTTACTTAGAGAGGCTGAGAGGACAAGGGGAGGGAATTCAGAGGAATCTGAGTCTTCTATCTTTACTTCAACCAGAGAACCTGCTCTTTTATCTCTTTTCTTTCATTGTACTTAAATGTAAAATTTCATTTGAAGACAGTTTCCATGGCTTAAAATTATTTTTTAAAAAGCTACTTTCTTACACCTTTACTTTCAAAGTAGGTTGTAAATTTACTGTGAATAGGGACCTTACCTTCTCTGCTCTTGAGAAGCGATTAGTATCTTGCTCTCACATGGGAGGCAAATACATAAGTAAAAGTAATATATTAATATAATGGGCAAACACTATCAACAAATGAATAACAAAAATCCGAATATAATTAGTTAATATTTAGAAACACGTTTAACTTTAGTCAACAGAGAAATGGAAATTAAAATAAGATACTATTTTTCTGGTATTATAGTTAAAATTGTGTTACACCATTAGAATACTTTGAAAATAATTGATAGCCTTATAATTTGAGTAAATTGTTTCTTCTAGGGAAAAAAAATAAAGTAAGATATTATTTTTCATGTGCCAAATTAGCTGAGATTCATAATAAAGAAAGTTTCAAAATGTAAATGTCACAGAATATAATACATAGTATATTTCACTATATGAAATGCAATAGGGTTATTTATGCATTTTTAAACATTTCAAAAAAAATTATATATATACAGAGAGAGAGAAAGAGATAAAGATAAGGCAAATGTAATAAAATGCTAACATTCAGAGAATTGGGTAAAAAGTTTTGACGAATTCTTTGTATTATTCCTGTGTCTTTCCTGTTTCTCTTAAATTATATCAATAAATACATTCTTCGAAAGTAAAAAACGATAATATAGTATTAGAGATAGATATAGTTAAGAATATGATTAAAGTAGATGAATCTGTACCAAGAAAAAAAATAGAGAATATTGACTGTCAGTAGGATCTTATACACTGGTAGTAGGGATAGAAGTTGAGACAACCCTCTGCAAACTATTTGATGATGTAGTATTTGGAGTGACATTGTGTATTTCATTTTATTTAGTAATTCAGTTCTGGAAATCTCTCCTAAAGAAATAATATAAAATGTGGAAATGGACTTATGTACAAAATATGTCAAATTTAGTATTATTTATAAAGCTAAAATATGTAAGAAATCTAAATATCTTTTAGTAATAAGGTGGTTATATCTATCTATTATGGCAGAGCCTTATGGTTGGATATTATAATAAATATAATGATGAAAATGACATCTGACATATACATTGTCCCCAAAGTCACCATATATAGAGAAAATGGGAAATTATAGCTAAATGTACCTTTAGTTACAAAATATTCATTACAAAATTTTACAAAATTTTTCCTTCCTTTGTATGGAGACTTTTGGGACCCCCTATAGTTACTGTGTATCATAAATTATACTAAGTCCTTTCTATGACTATTTTGTAATTCTCACAACAGACTTCAAATTGACATTTATGAATAGTTTATATTACTATGAGAAACACTGTATAATGTTAAGTGTAAAATTTAAGATGCACAGTTTTACACAGTGTAATTAGAACCAATTTTAAGAAGACTCTATGAAATAAAGACTGAAAGGAAAATTGCCAAAGGGGTAAATAACAACTGTCTTTCGATGTTGAGACACTGGATATATTTTGTTCCTCTTACTTTTCTCTATTTTACCAATTTTAGGTAATAATTATATGTTAATTATATAATAAAATATGATAAAATAAAAAGACAAAAAAAGTTATAGTAGAAATCTATATATAGCTTTCATTTAAAATACCATAAAATTGAAAATATTTTTGAAAGTATTAGCAGGTTAATTAAAAATGTGGAGTTGGTATTCATATTTAATCCAAATTGATTTCTGAAGACATAGAATTATTAGAATTTTTATGATAACATCAGGACATGTTATAAAATCTGTTAGAGAATATTTGATGCCTACAATATGCCATAAAGTTAAATAAATTTTCTCTAATTATATCTGCATTGTATTATAGCCAATATAAGTATACAATTCAAAGACTTGTTTCTGATAAAACAAAAGCAAAGTAAGTGTGAATTATGGTATAGTATAAATGTAGTATAAAAAATCATTTTCTAGAAATTTCAAAGAAGAATACATTTTTTTGACTTGTAAGTTAGTAATTTACATTTTAAAGAGATTTTAATTATAAAGAATCTACATTTGTTATGAATACATTAAATACATTATGTGAATTGAAAATTTTCAATGAAATATCTATTGTAATATTGGCTGTGATAATAATGAAAATGTTGATGGTATATCTACAATTTTAAACCAAGAATAAATATCACAATGATCATACCACAGGAAAGAAAATATCTTTCCCCAAAAATATTTACATTAAAATTAAGCCCACAAATATAATACATTTTTGAATTTTTTGTAACCAAGAATCATGGATAAAGTCAGAAAATAGTTTTAAATATTTTCAGAGTTGCTAGGCATTTTAATATCTTCTGCACAAATTCTAAGAACATTTAGGCTAACCTTTACTACCTAAGGTAAAATTAGAAACAGAAAGTGGAGAAAACATGCAACCAATTGATGTCAATAAATGGAAATTCTAGCATGGATGTTTATAAGATTGTACTGAATATTTTTAATGATTTAATTTTAAAAGCATCCATATCCGCCTCAAGTAATAGCTTTCAAATGAAACTTTAATACAACTGATCTTACTTATAAGGAACCTATGTAATTTAAGAAAAATTCCTGTCTGGTGAGAAACAAATGAATATTCAAAATCTCAAAGATTAAGTAATTTGTTTCAGAAATGGGAGAGATAAAAAAAAATCTTCATTGAAAGTGTAGGAAGATAAAAGGAGACAAACTCAGAACAGGAGGGATGTCAGTATCATTTTTAGAGATTGAAATAAATATCATTATATGTAATTATTTCATCAGTTCTAGTCTTCTAAAATATTAAATACTTTATAGGTTTACGATAATATTTATATCACTTACATTTATTTTTTTGATTTTTGCTTTATACATAGATTTCAGTAAAAGAAATGTTTTTCTCCCTTGGAGAAGTTAGAACCCAATTTTATGTACCATCTCTCAAAATTAGCCCTCAAGGATTTCCCATTTAAGAGAAAAAAATGTGATGTTTTCTTATGTTTAATGTATGGCTAACATTTTAAAAGCAAGAAGCAAAATATTTGCTGTGTTTTCCTTTTCCTAACAATTCAGAACTTCAGGGTCATGTGGGAAATCCTAGAATACTGCAATAGGAAACAGACCTCAGAAATTATCCAATCCAACATCTTCATTCTCCAGATGAAAAATTACGATCCCAAAAGATTAAAGTTTTACAGTTTACCCGTTTGACTACAAAGGAGTATCTCCAGAACAGTCAAATCTTCATCTAAGGTACATCATTAACATCGCATCTATTACCCATATTCTTTTTCCTGAGACAAAACAGTGTTAGTGTACCCTGCTCTGGAAACAGATATGGGAGATTAGGAGCAAAGGATATGGTACCCATACTTCCTAGTTTTTATGAGACACTTCTGTTAACACTTGTCATAGTATAATTATTAATAGCTCCCTTTTTCACACTCAGAGTGTCCATTTTGCTTGGACACCCTAGGGTATTGAGTGTTTAATTTGGTTAAACTATACCGATGAAGTAAATTGGAGTGGAAGTGGGAAAAGATGGATGTTTTCTTTTGCTTATATTCTGCCAGCCAATCAAGAGACTTTTGGGAAGAGAATGAATGAATGGCTTCACCAGAATTGCGTAAAGTAAGAGGCCCAACCTTTTATCACATTAATTTTGTTTCAATTGAACAATTGTGTACTGTATTGTATACTTGATAGACTTCGGTTAATCTTATTGTAAGACAGCATTTATCTCGTTCTTGCTTAAGGACACCAATAATTGTACATTGACTTATTGTGAGACTGGTAATATATTTTAGTCTTTTGCTTCTATCTTCTAAGTTCCCATATGAGCTACAAACTTAAAAAATCCGATGAGGTGTTGAGGAAGAAAGAAGAGTGAAAAAAATCAAGAAATGACTTTCTGCTGGAAAGTAATAATTCTGTTTAAGTTACTATTTAGAAGTGAAGGCACAGATTAATTGGCACATACAAATTATATGTAAACATATTTGGTCTTCTTAATTCATATACCTATAATTTAAATTAAAATATTCTTTTAAGGGCAATTATGTGGTCCTAATGTTCCACAACAGCAAACCAAAGTCTGGATTTTGTAAGGAGAAGCTTAGTATTATAAACAAGCTTCCATTCTTGGACTTTTGCTAATACTTGCCCCAAACAAGTATTATCTTACATAGTTGATATGCTAAATATTTGTGTTTTGATGAACTCAAATATAATTTTTGGTGTTAAATTGATGTTTCATGGTGATCATAGTAATGAGTCATAGTTTCTGAGTAGATTTAACTTTGTATTTTCAGTTTGACAAACAAGTGGTTATAGATTCACAATTATGTGAATAGATTGCTTCTATGCTATTGAAGTGCTAAGAGAATAATACTTGAAGAAAATCTTTGTCTAATTTACATAAGTAATATTTTATACATGTCTAATATATACAGAAAACCTATCAAGGCTGAATGAATAACAAAATTCTTTTGACTACACATTGCTAAAATATACACGAATCTATCAGCAGCCTCCACCTTTTTCCTCTACTCCAATTCTCTCTTATTGATGGGATTGTATTAAACTGGCTACTGTTTCCTAAAGAGATAGTTATATTATAGAAAAATGAAATTGGTTGTTCATTTCCCTATTGAGGAAAGGGACTCGAGGACACAACTGAAGTGAATTAATGCTATTATTACTGTGGCACTTGCCTTACGTCTTGCTATTATCTGAGTGAGGCGGGGAGTGGGAAGCAACGCTTTTAAGGAAACCATAAAAGTAAAATGTTACAATATGTAAAAAGGAGTAGGCTGAAGGGCAAACAAAAAAAGGGAAGATTCATCCATTTATACTGCTTACCAGAGCTGACAATTTGTAATGGGTATTGGCATCAGCATGTGCAATTATTTCTTTACTTCCATGGAACTGAAACTGTTCTTCCCCTAGGAAGGCTTAGAGCAAGGTGTTTCCGGGTGGGGGGTGGAGGTGGGGAAAAAAGACAAAGGAGCTTATCCTGAATCTATTAGCTATAATGAACAGGTACTAAGAGGCAGACACTGCCATATAACATAAATTACAATCTAAATGAGATACCCGTATTTACATAAGCGGTTCTGTAGGCACTCTAAGCTAAGTTCATGGGAAGAAAGTCTTCCAAATGCCATTCATACCACTAGGGATAATTGCAGGACTAAAAAGAAGCATCCATGCCATTGCTGGGGAAACATGGAATGGGGTTTTAATTTTCAGTTTGACTTACATGCTGTTGTCATATCATGGAGACTACAGTTGCAGTTTTACAGCATGGTTTTTCTTGGCTTATTTTAGAATCACAGAAAGAGTAAGCTTGCAAATCTTTTAATAAGGCAATTACATTCAGACAAAGATTAGATCTCAGTGGCACAATAGATTTTTGCTATATTATTCAGTATCTTTTTGATATTCCACTGTCACTAGACAAAGCTGTGAATAGTAATGTGACAAGTCTATTCAGAAGACAACAATGAGGGTTTCCTTAATTGTGTTCACTTGTATGCCACACAAACCCTCACTTAATTTTTTTTTTTGCCTGTTTTGGAAAAGCAGAAAGAAAATACCATTTAGAGTCACAAAAAACACTGTTGAATCTATCTTTGAAATCTGCATTTTGTATTTGTAAAATGAAAATGTTGAGATATTCAATCATTTAATTTTTTATTTGGTAAAAATATCTCATGATTCAGAACGTCAATCTTAATATAGAAATGAATTACTTGGTGTAAAAAAGAACAAAAATCCATAAGATGCTAAAGACTTGTTTAAAAATATGTGCTTTGGGTGATGGGATGTGGATTTGGAAAATTCATGTGTTGGTTTCTAATGGTTGCCAATGAAAATAAACTCAAGGCTAATATTTGTTTTATCTATTTTCTTCAAGGCTTAACCTTTCCTCCATGACTTAGAATTCTTTGAAAAATATTACAATGGAAATGTTAGATATATGGTCATGTTTAGAAAACCCAATTTTATATTAATATATCAGTTTATTTGGGAGAATGAAATCATGTTCATATGAGATAGAATTTTGTTAATTTTATAAATTAACATTCATATATTAAATTTAAAAATTTGAGTATAATAGCACTTACCTTAATTGCCCCAAATTGGGGTTTACTAGCTATCACTTCATTTAACTTATAGAACATTGTTTGAAATGAATGAGTTTATAGGGGTAGCTATTTTTAAAGGTTAACTCAAGCAGGACAAATGGAGACAGATCTAGTGGAGAAAGTATTGAGTTCTAATCTTGATTCTATAAGTAAGTTTTTACATCTTAGTTTCACTTAATCTTTTTGTATTCATTTCCTTATAAGTAAAACAGGAAATGCCTGATGTGAGAATAGAATAGAAAACTGACGAGAAAATTCCTGTAAATATAAAGACACTACACAAAGACTCATAATATTAGGACAGATGTAAAAGAACCAGGAAAGTTCTGTAATCATAAATTTGAGAGATTCACCTACTGAATCACGGAAAGAAGTAAGAATGTGGCTAAGATTGTACACCGATGGTTATTCTCAAAGAGGTTTCCAGATAGAAATCATCAAATACTCTAAAAAGAAATCGAATGTCTTAGAATATAATTGCTAAATTATATGATGAAATAGAACCTTATTAATTTATCAAAATATTCTGAGCAACATTTACTATTTTTACACACTTTATAAAGCCAATTTGACATTACTATTGGAAGTGATTGTTAGAGCTTTCTGATCCCTGAAAAACACTTCAAGGCATTCTGGTGTTTTTGCATAAAAATTAAAGACAATACTTAGAGCAAATGTAATAAGTAAGAAACGGATACATTTTTTCTAGTTTACTGAGATGTTTTCCCAAACATTAATTGCACTGATTAGGTAAACTGGGAGCTATTATACTTTGATATTGCTACAGAAATCTACACTTCTATGTGCTTACTAACAGCTGATCATTGCAATGAACTTGGTCAACAGAGTTTAGACCACAATACTGTACTTGCATCTGGTGCTTCCAAGAATTATTAAGAAAATAATAACAATATTTCATGATTGTTAGTATATGAGCAAATTAATATTCATAATCTTCTTATAAGGATCAAAAATATTGTTGATTTTTTTAAGTTACTTCAATTCAGGTCATCAAAAACAGTATCATACAAGCATAAGTTTATCTTGCTGGTGTCCTTAATACAGATTTGTCATAGACATTAAAATCCCACACAAAATGTTTGATATTTACTTTAGAAAATCTTAAATGTAACTTTTCAGCATTACATTCTACCTCTACAGATTCTAATGAATGATTAAATTCTCTATTGACTTTGGCTCAAATGGCAAGGCTGTGTGACTCAGGGAATAACCAAATGTTGGCAGAACAAAAGTGAAAAATCAATAGCAATTGATTATTTAAACTTGGAATTTCAGGGTACTCAGGCAGGATTTATTCTAAGCCAAGGCCCACTAGGAACACTCTTTGAATCTATCTGATTTGTAAACTGTGTCCAGTACTTCATTCTACACAGTTAATTTGCAATCAGAATTACTGTTTTAAACAAGGGCATCTGATTTGTTGATGAATGTTATATAGTTCCTGTGATTTATTTATTTTTGTTCATATTTATGTTAGTGTCTACCTATCTCCCACTATTTTTGTCCTTTTGAATTTTGACCCTCCTCTTTAGGTGTTTCTTATTTTATTTTATTTTAACTTCAGGAACTGCTAGAAAGTCCTTCAGGACTCCAGTACCCCTATGGTGTTGTCATATTGAATGGTGGGGGAGGGGTATTACCCATCGGATCTCAGCCAAACCAGGATGGGACATCATTCAACCAAAAGCCAACAGGACTCAATTGGAAAGCAATGCACTTTTTGTATATTGCACCTGCCTCTTGGAGGTCATGCTAAAAGTGGCAGCACTTTCAAAAAGAGAAAAGCTGGCTGATGCTGAAGGTGATTAAAGGGATGATTAAAAACTGGCACACTCTCTCATGAAAGTGCGTCTGTGTTTATTCAACTACACTTAGAACTTGGCAGGTCATGGAGATCTGGCCAGACTAGAAAAACTCTGGTAGGACCACTTGCTCATAATGAGTTTCTTTTTCCAAGATACTGAGATCCAATACTAAACTATTCAATTGGCCAACAAAATACATAAAGCCATAGATTTAATTTTTATATGAACTCAGTAGAGTACAAGGAAATTATTTTCACAAAATGATTGGTGAATATTACAAACCCTAATTCTTAAAATTAGGGATATTGAGTTCTGTGATACTATTAATCCATATGTTTGTAAATATTTGGGTTTTGCATGGACACATATTTGTGTATAAAGCAATTTAAAATTGAATGTGCCCAAATAAAATATTTGGCTTATTATAGTCATGATTATACTTTTTTTCCTAGAAGAATCTGCTATTAATGTTATATTGAATGGCTTATTTGACTGTAACAACAAAAGCAATCATTTTATTTAGTATAACCATTATGGAGCTTTTCAACCCATTTATCCATGAGGCACTTTGCTAAGGCAAATGAGAACCAAGCTATGTACTGGTGCTTCCAAGAACATCTTATAAAATGAAACAGGTTACAAAACTTTGCAAGAATGATTCATTGATAGATAGTATCTGGTTTTCTTATTTACTTATTTTTGTCTTAAAAAATATTCCAATAGATTTAGAAGGTACAAGTGGTTTTTTGTTACGTGGATGAATTGCATAGTGGTGAAGTCAGGGCTCTTAGTGTACCCATCACCCGAATAGTGTACACTGTACCCAACAGGTAATTTTTAATCTCTCACTCTCCCCTTTCTGTGTATCCAAAGTCCATTATACTGCTCTGTATGACCATGTATACACATTGTTTAGCTCTCACTTATAAGTGAGTACATATGCTATTTGTTTCACTTAGGACAATGGCTTCTGGTTCCATCCAAGTTGCTGCAAAAGACATTATTTCATTATTTTTATAGCTGAGTAGCATTCCATGGTGTGTGTGTGTATGAGTGGGTATGTGTGTGTATATATATATATATATATACACACCACATTTATTTACTCATCAGTTGATAGGCACTTAGGTTTATTCCATATCTTTGCAATTGTGAACTGTGCTGCAATAAACATTTGGGTTTGGGTGCAGGTGTCTTTTTGACATAATGACTTTGGGTAGATACCCAATAGTGAGACTGCTGAATCGAATGGTAGGTTCACTTTTGAGGAATCTCCATACTGTTTTCCATAGAGGTTGTACTAATTTACATACCCACCAACAGTGTATAAGTGTTCCCTTTTCACCACATCAGCATACCAGCATCTAATGTTTTTCGACTATTTAGTAATAGCCATTCTGACAGGGGTAAGGTGGTATCTCATTATGGTTTTAATTTGTATTTCCTTAATGATTAGTGACGTTGAACATTTTTTTCATATATTTCTTGGCCACTTGTCTATCTTCTTTTGAAAAATGTCTGTTCATATCTTTTGCCCACTTTCTAATGGAATTATTATTTTTTTTCTTGCTGATTTATTTGAGTTCTTTATAGATTCTGGATATTAGTCCTTTGTTGGATGTATGGTTTGTGAATATTTTCTCCCATTCTGTAGGTTTTCTGTTAACTTTTTTGATTATATCTTTTGCTGTACAGAAATATTTTAGTTTAATGAGGTTCCATTTATTTATTTTTATTGTTGTTGTATTTGCCTTTGGGGTCCTAATAAAATATTCTTTGCCTAAGCCAATGCCCAGAAGAGTTTTTCCTAAGTTTTATTCTATAATTTTTATGGTATCAGGTATTATATTATTTTATAGGCCTTTAATCCATTTTGAGTTAATTTTTTGTATGGTGAGAGAGAAGGATCTGGTTTCATTCTTTTGCATGTGGCTCTTTAATTTTTCTAGTACCATTTATTGACAGGGGTATCCTTTCTCCATTGTATGCTTTGGTGTACTTTGTCAAAGATCAGTTGGTTGTAGGTGTATGGCTTTATTTCTTGGTTCTCTATTCTGTTCCATTGATCTGGGTGTCTACTTTTATACCACTACCATGATGTTTTGGTTGCTATAATCTTTAGTATAATTTGAAGTGGAGTAATATGATGCCTCCAGATTTGTTCTTTTTGCTTAGGATTGCTTTGGCTATTTGGGCTTTTTTTGGATTCCATATGAAACTTAGGATTGTTTTTTCTAATTCTGTGAAAAATGACATTGGTATGTTGATGGGAATTGCACTGAATGTGTAAATCACCTTGGGCAGTATGGAGATTTTAACAATATTGATTCTTCCAATCTATGAGCATGAGATGTTTTTTCATTTGTGTCATCAATGATTTCTTTTATCAGTGTTTTGTAGTTCTCCTTGTAGAGATCTTTCACCTATTTGGTTAAGTATGTTGCTAGGTATTTTATTTTTTTGTAACTATTGTAAATGGTATTGAGTCCTTTATTTGATTCTCAGCATAGCTGTTATTAGTGTGTAGAAATGATGATTTGTATACTTTAATTTTATAATCTGAAACTTTACTTAATTTATTTCTGAATTCTGGGAGTCTTTTGGAGGAGCCTTCAGAGTTTTCTGGATACAGGATCATATCGTTGGCAAACAGGAATAGTTTGACCTCCTCTTTTCCAATTTGGATGCCTTTTATTTGTTTTTCTTGTCTGGTTGCTGTGGCTAGGACTTTCAGTACTATGTTGAAAGAAGTTGTGGCAGTGAGTACCTTTCTCTTGTTCTAGTTCTTAGGGAGAATGTTTTCATCTTTCTCCATTCAATATGATGTTGGCTGTGGGTTAGTCATATATGGCTTTTATTATTTTGAGATACATCCCTTCTATACCTACTTTGTTAAGGGTTTTTATCATAAAGGGCTGCTGGATTTTATTGAATTATTTTTCTGTATCTATTGAGATGATCATATGGTTTTTGTCTTTACTTTTGTTTATGTGGTAGATCACATTTATTGATTTGTGTATGTTGAACCATCCTTGTATCCCTAGGATGCAACCTATTTGACCATAGTGAATTATTTATTTTTTTATGTGCTGTTGGACTTTGTTTGCTAATATTTTGTTGAGGTTTTTTGCATCTGTGTTCATCATGGATATTGGTCTGTAGTTTTCTTTTTCTGTTGTGTCCTTTTCTGGCTTTGGTGTAAGGATAATACTAGCTTCATAGAATGAGTTAGGGAGGATTCCTTCCTTTTTGATATTATGAAACAGTTCCATACGATAGGTCCTAGTTCTTCTGTGTAGGTCTGGGAGAATTGGCTATGAATCCATCTGGTCCTGGACTTTTTTTGGCAGGGGAGATTTTTTTATTCAGATTTTTTGATTCAGTGTTGCTACTTGTTTTTGTTCTGTTCAGGATTTCTATTTCTTCTTGATTCAAGTTTGGAAGGTTGTGTGTTTCCAAAAATGTATCCATTTATTGTATATTTTCTATTGATAGTTTGTGTGCATAAAAGTGTTCATAATAGTCTTGGGTGATTTTTTATATTTATGTGATACCAGTTGTAATGTCTCCTATTTCATTTATGATTAAACTTATCTGAATCTTTTCTTGGTTAATCTAGCTAGTGATCTTTTGATTTTATTTATATTTTCAAAGAAACAATGTTTTGTTTCATTGAGACTTTATATTGATTTTTTTAGTTTTATTTAGTTTGGCTATGATCTTTTTTATTTCTTGTCTTCTGCTAACTTTGGGTTTGGTTTCTTCTTGTTTTTCTAGTTTCTTGAAGTGTGACATTAGGTTCTTAATTTGTGATCTTTCTATTTTTTTGATGTAGGCATTTAATACCATGAAATTCCTTCTTAGCACTGCCTTTGCTATATTCCAGAGATTTTGGTAGCTTGTGTTGCCATTGTCATTCAATTACAAAAAACTTTTATTTCTATCTTGATTTCCTCATTGACCCAAAGACCATTAAACAGTAAATTATTTAATTTCCATGTATTTGTATAGTTTTGAGAGTGCCTCTTGGAATTGATTTCTAGTTTTAGTCCACTGTGGTCTTAGAAGATATATGGTATGATTTAGATTTTTTAAAATTTGGTGAGACTGTTTTTTGTGGCCTAATATATGGTTTGTCTTGAAAAATGTTCCATGTACTGATAAGAAGAATGTATATTCTGCAGTTTTGGGGTAGAAAGGTTCTGTAAATGTCTCCTAGATCCATTTGTTCTAGAGTCCCATTTAAGTCCAGTGTTTTCTGTTGATTTGCTTCCCCAATGATCTGTTTATTTTATTTCTATTTTAATTTTTTTTTTTTTAGTGTTAGGAAGCAAGTGAGTTTAATTTTTTTTTCTCAATGATCTGTTTAATTCTGTCCGTGGAGTGCTGAAGTCCTCACTATTATAATATTGCTATTTATTTAATTTCTTTTGTCTAGTGCATTTGTTTTATGAATTGGGGTGCTCTGGTGTTAGGTGCATATGTATTTAGCATTGTTATATCTTCTTGTTGAATTGATCCCTTTATGATCATATAGTGATCATTTTTCTCTGTCTCTCTCTCTTTTTTACTGTTGTTGATTTAAAATCTGTTTTATCTGATATAAGAATAGCTATTCCTGGTCACCTTTGGTTACCAGTTGTGTGGAATATTTTTTCCCACCTCTTTACTTTGAGTCTATGAGACTGTTTATGATTTAAATGAGTTTCTTGGAGACAGCAGATATATAAGTTTTTAAAAATCCATTCTGTCAGTCTGTACCTTTTAAACGGAACATTTAGATCATTTTCATTCAATGTTAATATTGATAAGTGAGATACTGTTTCAGTCATCATGTTGCTTTGAATTCTCCCTTGTGTTACTATTTTATAAGAGATGTGAGTTTTTACTTTTGAGTGTTTTTCACTGGGAAGTATTTCCTGTTCTTTTTGGTGCTTAGATAACTTTTGAGCATTTCTTGTAGGGCAGGTCTAATGGTGACAAATTCCCTTAGTGTTTGCTTGTCTGGGAATGATTTTTTCTCCTTCATTTATGAAACTTAGTTTTGCAGGGTACAAAATTCCTGGCTGACAGTTATTCTGTTTAAGATGACTAAAGATGGGACTCCATCCCCTTCTGGCTTGTAAGGTTTCCTGTGAAAAGTCTGCTGTAAGTTTGATCGGTTTTCCTTTGTAAGTTACCTGATGTTTTTATTTCACAGCTTATAGGATTTTCTCCTTCCCTTTGACTTTCACCAGGCTGATGACTATGTGCCTTGGTGATGTCCAATTTGCAATGACTCTTCCAGGAGTTTGATGACCTTCTTGTATCTGGTTGTCCAAGTCTCTAGCAAGACCAAGGAAGTTTTCCTCTATTTCCTCAAATAGGTTTTCCATACTTTTTGCCTTTTCTTCCTTTTCCTCATGTATACCTATGATTTTTATTTTTGGGTGTTTTACATAATCCCATATTTCTCAGAGTCTTTGTCATTTCTCTTGATTCTTTTTTCTTTATTTTTGACTGCATTAATTAAAAAGACTTGTGTTTGAACTCTGAAATTCTTTCTTCTTCTTAGTCTGTTGTTAAAGCCTTCCACTGCATTTTGAAATTCCCTAAATGACTCTTTCATTTCCAGAAGTTCAGTTACGGTTTATTTCTTTTTAATATCTATCTATTTAGTGGATTTTTCATTTATGTACTCTCAGCAGTGACAGTGTTCTCTGCTCTTCATGGGCACAATAGTGTCCAGATTCCCAGATCCCACCCTGGCCCAGCTGTATCAGAGGTGGTAGAGGTAGCTCAACCTACTGCATGCAGGACTACCAGACTGGCTGTGGGCTGTGGCTGAAAGGCACTGATGGGGGAGGTGTAGCCACGCTAGAGACTTGCCTCCAGGGATTGCAGGCTCCTCCCAGAAGAGACAGGCAGCTCAGGGATAGGACTGCTAGCCCTGCCCTTCCTTAGCAGAGGCAGTAGTTTTTTGTCTTTGAGGCACATGAAAGTGCTTGCTGCAGCTCTTTTAGATGAAAACGAGTAGGCCCAAGTTCCATGGACACCTGAGTGTGAAAGGTGCTTTGTTACAGGTGGGGTAGCTGCTCCCAAGTGTCTTAAATCACCTCCTATGGAATTTTCATCAGTCTTGACCAGAAACAGCCATGGATGCCTTGCCAGCAGTGGGCAGGGGAGAGGAGAGGATGGGAGGCAAGGAGGAGGAGAAGACCCTGCATGGTGGGGAGCTGGTGCCCTTGTCCCCTCCATCCTAAGGGGCCCTATAATATGGTGAACTCTCCTCTCGGCTGGAAGTGGCCCACCCTGAATGCCCAAGCTCCAGAAGACCCACAATTCTCCCAGGACTCACCGATCCCTTAAGGCCACTGCAGTCTGAGTCAGTGTTGGAGGGTGTTGGTTGAGGATCTGGTGATGTGGAGTCCTACAGGCTGAGATTCCCAGGTTGGGAATAGCTACAGAATGCTGCGTGTGAAGGAAGGGAAATAAGCTGCCCCCTCCATCCAGAACGCTGGTGCAGTGAGCAGAGTACTGTTGCGGGTGTACCCACTCTGTAAGCCTAGAACTGCCCATCCTGCAGCACTCCCATGCCACAAGCTTGTGCTTGATAGCAGAGGCAGCTATGTTGACAGCACTGGATGGTTGGAGGAGGGAAAGTCCCCATCTCCGCGTTCCTTCGCAGTCTCTGGTGCTGCTTCTGCTCTGGGGTGGGGACACTCTCCTGTCTTACAGAATCCTGTTTGTTCTCATGTCTCCACTGGGAGGCATGCAGACAACTTCAGATCATGAGCCAGGGGCTCTTAGGTGCAGAAGAGTGCATGTTCTGCCTTCCTCTGTCCTAAAAAGCATTCATGGCACTTCCCAGACCCCTTGGGGCAGCCAGTCCTATGGTTAGGACACCGGAAATTAGTGCTTTCCTGTGTCTCCCTGTTCCATTGTGGTTATCATAGTCCCAGTGGGTGATCAGGAATGTTTGTGTGGGATGCAGTGACAGGGAGACTGAGGGGCTGTGACTTCCCTGGCAGGACAGAGGCAGCCAGAATATGTGCAAGTAATATGGTGCTCACTGTCTCAGCCTGGGACTGTGGTGGGGAAGCGACTCCATGTGGACCCAGAGCCCAGTGCTCTGCTCCCAAGAAGCTCTCAGGTCACCAATGGCAGTAGTGCCTGGATTTGTCAGGGTAGAAGAGCTCTCTGACAGATCAGGAGCTGGCAGATTGCCACAGGTGTGAGGGGAGTAAAAGTTAACACTCCTTCCTACACTTTCCACGAGACTCTGAATCCCTTGAGGGTCAATCTGTGCCAAAATCCTTCTCCTTGTTATTTCTGCAACTTCTCCCCTTGGAATCTCTGGTAAGGTAAGTTCTGGTGGCTTTCTCTCAGTATTTCACCTAGGCTGTGCTTCTTCACCTGAAACTTTTTTTTCTTTTTGGGGTTACCCAGCACCTGATGTCTCTAGTTGGCTTTCTTGCCTCCATCCCACATTTTCAATTATTATTGGGAGTATAAGGACAGGTAAAGTGTAAGCAAACTCTTTATGTAAACTTATGAATTACAAACAAGTAAAATTAGAAGTTGATAAGTCACTTTACAAATAGCTAATTGAGGCAGAGAGGATATATTATTGCTACATATGATCGACAGTGAATAAATATGGAGTAATTATTATTGAGTGGAAAGGGATCTTTGAATTCAATCTTCCTCCCAATTTTTGAGTCCTTTATCCAACATCCTTGATAAATGGTCACTAAAGCTCTTTGTTACCAGCCACATTTTCTGTTATCCCCAACCATATCTTCTATGGGACTTCTCTTCATGGTACCTTCTCTGTGAAGAGCCTTCCCCAATTCTGCCAAGGTAGCTAAAAACATCTTTTGTTCTCTACCGTTGTTATGGCATTTACCATGCTGTATTGCTATTATGACACACACACACAAATATATTTGTAACTCTCATTACAAAATTCTTGTGGCCTGGAACAGTATCATTTATTTATGTATTTTTAGAACCTAGGATATAGTACCCTCTCAATAAATGTTTCTTGATCAAATGTATGGATGAATGAATACTTTTTAATTGGATCAGAAAAAGCAACCATAAAATTACATAAGAGAATTAAAATGAAATATCTGGGCTCATAAGACATAAAAAAAGTACTGACATAGATGAGCTACTGCTGAAACAACCAGAATTATCTAATTTTCATTTTTTAAAAACAGCTATACTGGTCAATACTATACTCAATCCAATTCATGGATGAGGTCAACCTAGAGGTAAGTGTAAATGAAGGGAGAGTTTTCACCTTGCCTAAGAAGCATCAAAAAGTGAATGGGAGTCCAGGCTGGTAGCTCATGCCTATAATCCTAGCACTCTAGGAGGCTGAGGTGGGAGGATTGTTTGAGGTCAGGAGTTCAAGACCAGCCTGAGCAAGTGAAAGACTCTGTCTCTGCTAAATATAGAGAAAATTAGCTAGGCATGGTGGCATGTGCTTATAGTCCTAGCTACTTGGGAGGCTGAGGCAGGAAGATCATTTGAGCCCAGGAGTTTGAGGTTGCAGTGTATTATGATCATGTCATTATACTCTACCTTGGTTGACAAAGTGAGACTCTTCCCCTGCCCCCAAAAAAGAATATGAAATGTCGATCTGCCTATGTTCTGTAGCATGCTGTTGCAATTCATGTCTTTGGTCATGCGTGAGCCCTAACAGCAAATGATAAAATAATAAAATTCAAAATAATAAAACATATTTCTGGGAAAGCATCTATTATTTGCCATTATTGTCCCATTTTGATAGTAAAAATAAAGCCATAAGACTTTGCTAAAGTCAAAAAATTATTATTTTTTCCAATATAACTATAAGTGGGACCAAGGTTAATACATTTGCTAAGTTTCTCTCATTGTGAAGTTATTGGAATCTGTTTACTTTGTAGCTGTCATTTTAAAATAAATGCATAAGTGTACATACAAGCACACAGAATGACTTGGGATGACTATATTCAGGGAATATATATTAGAAAAATAGAAATTATTAGTCTGGGCCATATTCACACTTCTGTTGCTCTTTATATCCTTGATTGGAGGGAGTTTTCTTAGAGTCATTTCAGCCATTATGGCCTTTCATGCATTTCAATTTTGAGCATTATGTTTTTATCAATTAACTTGCTTAATATTTTTATAGAATGCAGTTTTTAGTAAATTTCACAGAATGCAGCTTATCAATTAATGTTTCAAAATATAGCATTACTCACTAGAGAATTTCAAACAGGACTGTGATAAATTTTCTGCTATTTATTGTCTCAGCACCAGTTTACAGATTAAGTTCTGTTCTCAAATATTTAAGTATATATTTATATGTATATTTAGTAAATTCATCCAGTTATATTGAAGTGAAGAGAAATGATTATGTAATGAATCTCTGAGTTATGATTGAAAGAATAATGTAACAAAGAGAAAGCAAGTGTAGGATTTTTAAAATGTTCTATATCTTAAGAGGAAGTCAATGAGATTATTGTCTTCATGAATAAAATGTAAAATTTCTAAAAAGATTTATGAAAATAATAATTAAAGTTGGAATTTGGAATTTTAAGGAATAGAAAGAACAATAAATAATCAAAATAAAAATTTCAATAAAATGTAAGTCAATAAAAGAGAAGTAATAGAAGATATCAGGTAAAAAAGAGTTTTAAGAAACATCTAGAAACATATACATAAATATATGAGGTTGCATGGGAAACATTGGAACATATTGCTAGTTGAATCAAAATTTCAAAGCCCTGAAAAACTAGACATGCCTAAGAATTATACCAAAGTAACATGACTTGAAGAGCTTAGGATCAGAAAGTGAAAACAAGAAAGTAGCTGCAACTAAACTGACAAGATGAGGGGAGTGGGGTAATTGATCTCTAGAGATATCCTCCAACTTAACCAATAGTTTTGTTTTTTTTAACACTATAAAGTTCCTTGTTTATCTACTGAATGTCTTGTGTTATTATGAATTAATCTGACACAGTTCCATGTAACTCATGAGTTTTTTTTTAACTCTTCAAAATAAAGTCGTTTCTCCTTAAAAATAAAATAGATTGTATATATATTTTTTTAAAGAAGCAGGAGAAGTCTTGTGCCTATAGTGCTTAGTTCCACAGCTCGTTTCACCCTGTGTCTATGCTCCTCTGTTTTTTTGAATTTTAATCTTTTTTAAGAGACAGGGGTTTTGCTATGTTGCCCAAGCTAGATGGGAACTCCTGGGCTCAAGCAATCCTCCCACCTTAGGCTCCCAAATCCCTGGGAGTACAGGCATGTGCCACTGCACTCAGCCCCCTCCTTTTAAAAAATAATGTGTGTAGTGAGATAGATTTTCTACTAGACGTTTTTGCTAAAATGAGAAATAGAAAAAATATATCAAGGTTTTATATATTTATTCATTTATTCAATGATGGTTTATTAAGTTTCTATTTCTGCCGGACATTGTTCTAGGCATTGAGAATATAGCAGTAGCCTAAACAGGTAGTCACTTTTCTCATGGTGGTCTATAGTGTAGAAAGGTAGACCATAAAAAAAAAAAGTCTATAATGTGTCAGAGAGTAAAGAGTGTTAAGAAGAAAAAGCAATGGAGTTGATAGACAGCACTGGGGATGCTGTGCTAAATTGGATGATCAGAAAAAACCTCTTTGATGTGATGAAATTTAAGCAAAGACCTGAATGAAATGAGGGAGGAAACCAGGTGGCTATGTTGGGGCAGAGTAGAGATAAAGCATTGCAATTTATAAAATGCATTACAAAATGTGTTGTTTTACTTGAGTTCTACAACCGCTGTAGGAAACTGAACATATATGTTATTCTCATTCTTAATCTTGTGGAAACTTGAAGTTGAGAGAGGCCAAGTGAGTTGAAGCTACCTGTCTAGTAAAGGGAGGTGCTATAATTGAATATTGAATCCAAGTCAAGTATTGTTAGTTCAGTAACAAATGTATTGTCACTTCTTAGGCAAGTGGCCTTGGAAAAATTGCTTACTTTCTCTAAGCCTCAGTTACCTAATTATTAAAATGGGAATAATAGTGGTAGTGACCCCATAGAGTTGTGAGAATTACAAGATAATCTATATAAAGCACAGCACAGTGGTTGGCACACACAACTGACTAGCCTTGACTCTAGATTAGAGGTCAGCAAACTATGGCCCTCGGGCCAAATCTTGTCTGCTATCTGTTTCTGTAAGGCATGTGAGCTAAGAATGGTTTTTACATTTTAAATGGTTGGAAACAAACCAAAAGAACATGACATGGATTCAGGTTTCATTGTCCATAAATGAAGTTTTATTGGAACCCAGTTACTCTCATTCATTTATATTTTGTCTGAAGCTGTTTCACGCTGCAATAGCAGAGTTGAGGAGTTATAACAGATATCATAGAGCCTGTAAAGTTGAAAATTTACAAACTGGCCCTTTACTGAAAAATTTTATCAACCCTTTCTTTGGATACAGGTGCTCAGCTTTGCACCCCAAGCTACATCTTGTTTCTCTTTCATTTCATTTCATTGTTTAAAATTAACGTATAATAATTGTATATATTCATGGGGGTACATAGTGATGTTCCAATACCTGTATTGTATAGTGATCATATCAGGGTACTTAGCATATCCATTAACTCAAAAATTTATCATTTCTTTATGTTTGGAACATTCAATATCCTCCTTCTAGCTATTTGAAACTATATAGCATATTATTGTTAGCTGTAGTCATCCTACAGTGGTATAGAACACCAGAACTTATTCCTCTTATCGTTTCTCGTTTCTTTGATTCTAGGAATAACTACATATCATATCCATTGTTAGGGCTCCAGGCTAGAAGTCATTCCATATTCTTTTTTCTAAACTTTCTGTATCCAATCCATTAATAAGTCCTGTCAGGTACATAGCCAGATAATGTTGTGAATTCAGTCATTTCCCTCCTCAGCCACTACTACCTGAAAGACTGAATATATAAACAGACAGTGGCTGGACCATATATAAAAATAGAATTCTGACCCATAACCTGAAGCAACCTGACCAGAAAACCAATACCCTTATCTACAAAAGATAGCCCAGGAAGCCAGTCTGTTATAAGTCAGACTTTCAGAAAGCCAGATTGCTATCTCCAGTAACAATCCAGGAAGCTACACAATAACTTCTGTAATAATCAGCCCCAAATGGACAGGGATTCATTAATAACTGACAGCTTTTCTTATTTTTGTCCTTCCTTCCAATCTAGAGCTAACCAGAGAAAGCCAAATATGCCCCAACCAATCACACAGGTTGTTCTTGTTCTACTGAGCCTACCTGAAGCTTCCCTACGTCAATAGCCTCCAATTAAGCCACACCTGAAGTGTTCCTTTTGCCTACTTGTAAAGCTTTCCTACTCCTCTGCCTGTTTCTGGTCTCTGCCAAAATGCAAGTGACAGTGGCTGACTCCCTTGCTATAGCAACCTCTGAATAAACAGCCTTTGCCTTTCTCATTTGGTTAGGCTGTTTATTTCCATACACCTTAGAGTAAGCCAATATGAGCTCTTGTCTCCATGGTGTTGAAGCATCTAAAATGGGCCTTCCTCCTGTTCCTTCGGCCTTCCCTCTTGCCCCCTTATACTTGGCACCCAGCAGGCAAGTGGTCCTTTTATAATACTAAATCTGATCATATTAAACCTGGGTTTAAAACCCTGACATTGTACTTAGAATAAACCCCAAGTACCTACTGAGGCCTAAGTGTCTTACAGGGTCTGTTTCCAACCTACCTTTTTGATATCATCTCTTGACTTTTCCTCCTTTGTTCATGTAGCTTTAGCTATACTGTCTTAGTTTTGTTCTTTCAACCCATCAAGCTCTGTTGTGCCTCAAGGTCTCTGCACTTATTTCCAAAATCTTGCACTTTCAACTCTGCACAGAGGTCACTCCATACCACCCAATCAAATAGCTCCTCCCATTCCAATCCCACCCCTTAATTTCTCTCTATGGCTATGTTTTATTTTCCACAAAGCACTCATTAGTATCTGCAATGATCTCATTTGTTTATTTTTTACTTGTTTGACAATTTATTTCCCACTTAACTAAATACTCTATTGGAGTAGAAACTCCATCTGACATCTTGTCAATTAGAGTTGCAACATAAAGATATTTCTTTTTCTTTTTTTTTTGTCTATATCTCTTTGGTCTTATTTCTCAATTTCTAATGGACTCTGAATGGGGAAGACAAGTTGTTGATAGGCTCTGCTCAAAAGCCCCAGAAACATGTACAAATGTTTTTTTCTCTGAAGAATGGGACTATACTCTGTATCATATTTGACCTTTTTTCTCTTCATCTTACCTTGTTTGTACACACTGACACCCTATTCTAATGGCTGAAATATATACAATTAGTTTAACTATTATCATTTGGATGGACAGTTCTAACATTTTATTAATATTACAATGATACAATAAGTATTTTTAGTGAAATTTGTACAAATATTTTTTTAGAATACTATTAAATGTAAATAATGTCTCAAAGAGTTTGCCTGTTTTAAATTTGATAGATACTGCTAAATTGCTTTCTAAAGAGCTGTCCAAATTTCTATGTTCCTTAACAGCAATGGTTTCCCCATATCTTAACTAACACTGGATATTGTAAAAATTTTTAACTTTGGGCCAATCTGATATGTGAAATATGATACTCATTACTATTTTAATTGTTTCATTTAATTGTTTCATAGATATGTTGGTCACTTCTGTTTTCTGTAAATTTTCAGTTCATATCATTGCTCTTTAAAAATATTGAATTGGCTTTTTAAATTTATTTTTATGAGCTCTTTAAAAAATTCTGATATTATTCCTTTTTCTCTTATATATGTTGTAAATATTTCCCATTTGTATGTTAGTTATCTTTGAACTTTGCTTCTGATATCTGGTAGCCAAATCTATCAAATTTTTCTTTGTGCCTCTTAGATTTTGGACCTTGAAGAATTTATTTAATTAGAAATCATCAAGATATTTTTCTATAGTTTCTTTTAGTAGTTTTATAGATTTTTAAAGTTCAGATTTTTCATTCATTTACAATTTTACCTGACTGTAATTTATCTAAATTAAATTTTCCCTTAGTAGATAGTTAACTGTCTCAGTGTTATTTACTGATCTGTCATTTTTTTTCAACCACTAATTCAAAATGTTAATTTTATCTTATACTAAATATCCACATATATACACATGGTTATTTCTTGGGGATTTTGTTTCTCCTTCCCTCACACCTCTGGTAATTTTCTATTATAATTATAATTACCAACTACTTAATATAAAGTTGTTTTGGTTTTATGACTTGGCTTCTTATGCAAAATGCTTAGTTCATTTATTTTCAATTCTTTCTTGTCAGCTAATACATGCATTTACGCCTACGATTTTTTTTTGCTAAGTGCTTCTTTGCTCATTACACAGATTTTGTCCATGATTTCTAAATGGTTTCTAATTTCATTTTTGATTTAATCTTTAATGTAAGTAATTTAGGAGACTATTTTTAAATTTCAAAGATACAAATTTTTATAGCTGTTTTTTTGTCAGACATATTGAGCAGCTTGGTTTTCAATTCATAATATAGTTCTACTTTTCTCTCAAATCAGTACATTAAGTTCTGCCTCATTCTCCTAAAAGTTACATTGTATTAAGTTTTATGAATGTACCATAATTTAACCATTTCTTTTAGATTCTTTAAAATTTAGCTCCTGCGAAAAGTGCTACAAAATTATTTTGTATTCCTGTGCATATGTATGTACAAATATTTCTTCAGGAGAGCACCTTAATTGGAATCATAGGGTCAAAACTTAGGCATATTTTAAATTAGATAAATATCATTCAATTGGGTTCTGGAAAACTTTGCTAATAAACCAATTACAGCACTGTTTCCTTTCAACCTCATCATAAATAGGTGTTGTCAAACTTTTAATTTTTTTTTGTGCCAATCTGATTGTGACAGGGAGAATAATGGTCCATTGATGTCCATGTCCTAGTTCTGGAAACATGGCAAATGGGTCTTTGCAGATGTGATTAAGATTGTGGACCTTGGGATTGTTTTCTAGTACTATTGTAACAAATTATCCCAATTTAGTAGCTTAAAACAACACAAATTTATCAGCATATAGTTCTATAAGTCAGAAGTATGATCTGGGTCTCTGTGGGCTAAAATCAAGGTGATAGCAGGCTGCTTTCCTTTCTGGAGGCTCTAAGGAAACATGTTTCCTATTATTCAGGCTGTTTACAGAATTCCGTTTGTTGTGGTTATAGGACTAAAGCCCTGGTTTGCTTGCTGGCTTTCCCAGCTTCTAGAAGCAAGCATATTTCTTGGTTTATGCTCCCCTTCTTTCATCTTTAAAGCCAGCAACTGTAGGTCAAGTTCTTGTAATATTGCATTTCTCTGACCCCCTCTTCTGCTTCCCCCTTCTCCTTCTAGAAGAAATTATTTTGGGCATATCTGGATAGCACAATGAGGACAATCTTCAAGTTGAAGATACTAGAGCATAGACACTTTTGAGGAGGAAAGGATTTGTGGATTTTCCCAATAAAGCATATAGGGTTAGTCTCAGAATATATGTATTACTTACTTTTGTTTGTCTTTGAGCTTTATAAACTTTTATATTATGAACAGTTGTATTAGAGTTCTCCAGAGAAACAGAACCATAGGACAAGGAATTCCCCAGCTCAGGCATAATAAGATTTAGAAGGTGACCTAGAGTAACCTAAGGGTAATTAATATGCCATTAGCTTGAATCTGCATTGCAGTTCACACCCCCCCCCCCCAGGTGGGCTTTCTTAGAGGGATCTCGCTATATACAGATTGAATTTTGAGTACACCTGTTGATCATTTGATAACATCCTACACCTGTCAAGAGGCCGCCTCCAGACCAGGCTAATAAAAAGAAACGATCTGAGACATAAGGAGTAAGTGGTTGCACGTGCATGCAAGCACGCAAGCATGCAAGCACGCACGCATGCAAGCAAGCAAGCAAGCAAGTTGGTCTGTCTCTCTTCACTCGTAGAGACAGACCCACTTTATTCTACAGTAAAGAGCTGCTTTTGTGAAATTACTCCCTGACTGAGCTTACTTCGTCCTATTGGCGTTGCTGGTGATTTTTCCAAGAAAGGAGTCAGGACGAGGATAATAGTTTGGCCTTGACACTTTGATGTGTCTGGTCATTCTTCAGCCAAGAGCACACCAAGAACTGAGGGCAGACTGCCACCCTGTCATCTTTGGTGGTGAAAACTGGGATTCTGACAGAATCAGGTATGGGGCTAGGGATTGGGGGGTGTGGTATGCGGGTATGTGTGTTTTTGTTGATGTAAGTCTCTGAGTCTGAAGGTTTGAGAATCAGGAGCTCCAATGTCTGAGGGTGGGTGGGGAGGGGGAGGGAGGAGAGGGGAGGGGGAGAGGGAGAGATTTGCTCTTCTTACTCTTTTTGTTTTATTTGGGCCCTCAGTGGGTTGGATGATGCCCGCCCACTTCAGTGAGAGTGGATCTTCTTTACTCAGTCTACTGATTCAAATGCTCATCTCTTCTGATAATGCCCTCTTAAAAACATCAAGAAATAATGCTTTACCAATTACCTGGGCATTCCTTAGCCCACTCAAGGAGACACACAAAATTAACGGTCTCTGTAGTCTTCTGTGAAATGCTTTCTTTACTCAACCTCATGTTTGAGATTGACTTATTATTATATGTAGGTGTACTTAATTGATTCTCACTGTTATATAACTGTGTGTTGTATGAACCTAGTGCAATTTATCCATTCTCCTAAGAGGGGACATTTGGATTTTTTTCAATTTTCTTTTTTTGCCATTACAAACAATATGTCTGTGAATATTCTTATACTTTTTTCCTGGGATGTGTAAGAGCTGTTCTAGATTATATCTAGGAGAAGAATGGCCTAATGGTCAAATTTCAGGTTATGGCTCAATTGTTTTGCCAAGTGACTGTATTTATAATTTATATCTCCAACAGCAGTGGTCCAACAATGTATTTCTATTGAGTCATATTCTTACCAACATTTAGTATTATCAGACTTAAATTTTTGCCAATATAGTGAATTTAGGATAGTGTCTTGTTTTCTGGCTTTGCATTTTTTGATTATTAATGAGCTGAGCATATTTTCTTATGTTTATTGGTCATTGATATTTCTTTTCTATGAAATGTATTTCCTGCCTTTTGTCCAATTTCATATTGGTATGTTTGCCATTTTATTATAGAATTGAAGGTGGTATTTATGTATTCTCTATATTTTATCTTTTGTTTTTGGTAAGTGTTGCAAATCTTTCCCAGTTTGTGACTTGCATTTTGTTTTTCTTTTTGTTTTTTGATTCATTTATTCATATTTTATGATTTGATTTTTAAAGTATTGTTTCAATAATCCTTCCTTACCTCAAGATCATCAAAATATTTTCCTATATTTTCCTCTCACTTTTAAGGGTTTCAACTATTGGTAATTGATTTTTGCAAATGGTATAATCCTATTTTACTTATTTTTTTATATGGACAATAAGTTTTCTAGTACCACTTACTGAACAGTTAGTTCTTTCTAGGTGACTGCAATTTCTGTGAAATATCAAGTTTCCATTTTTATGTGGATGTGGACCTATTTCTGGACACTCTATTCTATTACAGTGTCAATTTGCCCATCAGAGTGCCAATACTACTTTATTAATTGTTCTAGTTTTAACATAAGTTTTAAGATATGTGAGGGCAACACTCTTCTGCTGCTTCTTTCTTCCTCCAATCTTTTTAATCCTCTTTTTCATCTTTCTTTTTATTATTTTTTGGTAATCTTACATTTTTATATTTATGTAAATTTTAGCATCTTTAATTCAAGAACTTTACAAGTTCCTTTAAAAAATACTTCCTTAGAACTTGACTGAAATTGCATTGAATCCATAGATAATTTTGTAGGGAATTTACATCTGTATGACATTGAGTCATCCTATTCTAGAATATGATCTCTCCATTCATTTAGGTTATATTTAATTAAAATAATCTGTATAAAATAAAACATTCATATACAAGTTTTTATGTGGGCATATGTTTTCAATTCTCTTGGGAATATGCCTAGGAGAGGAATGGCTGGTTTATATGGTAACTCTGTTTTTAACTTTTTGAGGAACTGTCAGACTATTTCCCTAAGTGGTGCCACCATTTTGCATTCCCACCAGTTATGTATAAGGCTTCTAATTTTCCACATGGTTGCTAACACTTGACATTATCCATCTTTTTGATCATAGCCATTCTAGGGGGTATGAAGTAGTACCTTATTGTGGTTTTAATTAGCATTTACCTGATGACTAATTCTGAGTATTTTTCCTGTGCTTGTTGGCTATTTGTGTATCTTCTTTTAAAAAAATGTGTATTCAGACTCTTGCCCATTTTTAAAATTGGGTTGTCTTTTTATTGAGTTGTGAGAGTTTTTAATATATTCTACATACTATCACTTGTACATATATGATACATAAGGTAAACAAATATCAAGTGTACATATAAGATACATAAGGTAAATAAATATCAAGTGATTTATATATATGTAGAATCCTATATATACAGATATATATAGGATTCACAAATATATTCTCCCATTCTGTGGCTTGTCTTTTTACTTTCTTGATGTTTTCCTTTGTAGCATAAACATTTTTAATATTGATAGAGTCCATTTATCTATTTTTGTTGGTTGCTTGTGCTTTGGTATCATGTCAAAGTTGTTGCCTAATCCATGGTCACGAAGATTCACTCTCATGCTTTCTTCTAAGAGTTTTATAGTTTGTTATTAAATTTAAGTCTATAATTTATATTGAGTTAATTTTTGTATCTGGTATGAGGTAAGGACATTTTTGTCATACTTTTCTTTAATACTTTAGATGTGGTTTCTTTTAATTCTTTTAACATAATAGTTCATTTAAAGTATGTGTTGTAATCTGGGCTTCTTCAGAAATAGTTTCTGTTCGTTGTTCTTCCCCCCTTGTGTATTGGCCATACTGTCCTATTTCTTTGGGTATCATTCATATATATATATATATATTTTTAACTAGACATTTAAAATACTGTAACTCTTGGAAATTAGATTTCCCCCACCTCCAGGGTTTGTTGCTATTACTATTTGTTGCTGTTTGCTTGTTTAGTGACATTTCTGCACTAATTCTGTAAACTCTGTGTTCTTTGTCTTATCTAACTACTGATGTCTCTGCTTGGTAAACCTATCGGTCAACTCATGATTGAATAGAGATTTTCTTAAATGTCTTCTATTAACAAGTCTCCCAGCCTTTGCTAATGGGCTCTATGTATGTATTGGGGTATGCTTTGAATGCTCCAACTGGCAGTTTATAACCCTGTCTCGCCTTTAACTTTCTTCTTGTGCAGAGCCTCAAGGCCAGCCAGAGATGCAAGATTAGTGTGTTCTTGGGTCTTTTGTGGGCATGCGCCCAGCCCTGCACATGTATGTGGCCTTATAGATCACAGTAATATGTTAGAACTTTTTGAAGCTCTCTATGGACACTTCAATACCTTTTAAGTTTTTTGGTCATCCTTTTGTTAGCCTAATTGGTAACATTGCCTCAGACAGCTGTGAAGCTAAACTATTGCCAGTGATTATTTTTGACAAATGTCCCAAGGACGAGTCAGTTTGCACAGAGTGATCCCTGTGTAAGGTCAAATATAGACAAACTACGAGAATGGTACTTTTCAAGGATCTGCTAGACAGATCAAATAGTGATATTTTTGGCTTTAGGAATTCTAGAGGAACTCTGAACTCATTCTGCCTTCTCCAATGGCCATGAGGCTCAAGGTTTTCACAGCTACCATCATTGTGAGGCTGTTGGTTTTTAAGGCTACTGCAATGCTAGGCAGAGGAGATGGGATTAGGGCAAGTTAAAATGCTACAAAATTTGGCTGCTCTTACCAAATTTCAGCTGCTTTTAAAAAATAAACATTCATTGGATTGTGCAAGTTTTTTGTTAATTTCCAGAATTCTGAAAAAGTTGATTTTGATAATCTTTGCCAATGTCCTTTCTCATTGCTTTTATGGAGATAAGGATTTTCAGAGATTCTTACTCTGTACTTCTGAAGTATTCTGATCCTATTTTGTCACTCTGAAGTGTTCTGATGCGTTAATCTGAATGTTGATCTATTTTAAAATTTAGTGTTTCTGTTATATTCTTAATTTTGAAAACAATTTAAAATACAGAATAATAGAGGCTGACATAAATAAATATGAGACATCAACATACCTAGCTTTCATAATTAACTGTATTAACCTTTTTTTTAAATCATTGTTGTACTCTTTGAAATCTATTAATAACATTAATTCAAGATTGTCATGGTTTAATTATTTGGTTTCTATCCTAAGGGGTTATCTATCTTAAGAAGCACTTGAAGTAATTAAAAATCTAGGTTTATGGCTAAGAACACAAGCTTTGTTTTCTGAAAAACATAGGTTTAATATTTATTTTTTATAAGTATATGAGTTTAGACATATTTTTAGTCTCTTTCAATCTTCTCATTTATAAACTAGGAATCATAATATATACCTCATAGGGTTATGTTGAAGATTGAATGACACAATGTATGTAAAGCTCTTTCCTCAATAAAGAGTACCTATTATTATTTAAAATTGAAGCAGTGGTTTAGATATAACTTCAGTTGAAGGAAATTAGCAGGTGGGATGGTTTATTCATTGTCAGAAATTTAACATCCTCCCACCTTTTTCAGTTGGTTACTTTGAAATTTTCCATACTGTTTTTTCTGCTGTGATTTTTTTTTGAGGCATCATTTTTTGATATATTTCAATTCCAAAGCACAAGAGAGGGTTTTTCTGACTGTATCCCCATCAATTGCACTGGTCTACTTCCTCCCTGGGGCCAGGAAATCCTAGTGGAGGTTATCTTTTATTCAGCCTGAGCAGTAGTAAGCTTACCACTTTGTGTAACATAATAATATTACATATATACCTGGCGTGCCAGTGATAAACACAGGTGTTTCACAGAATGCTATCTATCTTTATCTGTTAAGTTCCTGTAACCAGTACTAGACAGCAATAGCATTCAAATGTCAAAATATTACTTGCTTTAGTATTTTCCAATATCAGATTATGCAGTTACCCAGTAGTGGGTGCTAAATTTATCTAATAGATAAAATGAAAAGGTAGCATTGTTATAATTTTGAGGAGTGCTTACATAAATAATGAAAAAGAAAAACTTAGATTAAGCAAAATGTACATTCAAACATTTGAATCATTTTCTCAGTTAAATAGAATAAAAACTATTCCATATAATCTTGATTTTAGGGCTCATGGTAAATAAGTGCCCAAACATTTTATTTAGCTATATTTGAAATCCTATTTACTTGATGAGTAAACATTAATAGTAAAATTACAATTTTTTGCTACTAATTCTTAACTTTCAATTGCCACATACAAAATTTATTAAAAGTAGAATGCATAGAGAATATCAATTGTTTTAGAAACTGTGCAACTTTTGTTAGTTTAAATGTGATAGTTCTTCCCAAGGATTAGGACATCTCCTTAGTCTAGTCCTGTGCTTTTTGTTGGGTTTTGGTGATGATCTTTCATACTATATGTATGTGTGATTTGCTTCCTTGGTCTAGTGACCATTTTCAGAGGTTATCAATTTTCCTGTGTTCTTACTTTACTTCCCCACTTCATTTAGTTAATGATTTAAGGAAACAGTTATTTTCTAGCATATTTTTATAGGTGGTTTGAAAATTTTTGTGAAATTCAAAATATTCCTTATTTTCAAGGCTGAAAGAAATTAAGAGTGCTAGTTAAGAGTGCTAGAGTATGTATAGAAAAAAAGGTAACTGAAATAGAGTACCAAACTTAAACATCATAGGCCAGAGTGCTCCCATAGTCATCTATGTCACTGGTTGTCTGGGTCTAGAATTATTTGACAAGTGGCATCTATAGTGCTCTCTCTAGGGTCCAAAAAGATTTTGCCCCCAAATGAAAATGGGAAGGGGGCTAATATTTATATAGGGACTACAATGATCCCGATGTATTGATGAAAAGTTCTTCACACATTACTTAAACTTTATTTCAGTTCTGAGGAACAGCCATTACTATTTTTCTGTTTTCAAATGAGAGAATTTTAGAGCAGTTAAATATTTTGCTATAAGTCATATTACTAGCAAAGATAGAGCCAACCTAGGTTTACCAAATACCTAATTCCATGTCATTCTTGGTATACTTTCTTGAGAGTAGTGTAAATGTCAGATTAAGGAGGTAAATTAACAATTTTATGAAATATAAAATGTTAAAGAGAACATTTATGTAGCTTTTGTTATAACAGTAGGTGGTTCAGAATGGCAATAGCAATTTTTTTTAACAGATATTGATAGGTAAGGAAATAAAAATCAGACAGTGTTACTTTCCTCTCATCCTTCTTCCCCTAAGTCTCTAAATTTTAAGAATGTAATGCAATATTTTAGTTGGCTATAAAACAAAAACCCCTTAGATATATGTTCTATTTCTACTATAGAGAAGGCTGCTTCCAAAGGTAAAGAGCATCTGAGTTAATAAGAGCAATTTTTTTCTTCATGAGGATACTTATAATTCTCATTATTGTATAGTTTATTTTCTCTATAGACCCAGAATCTTCTTGGAGTAACTGATCAGTGATTAGAGTATGTTTATTGAGTATCTGCTTATGTTTGACAATTTCTTTGACTCATCCAGATTCACTCTCCACTCTTCTCTCTTGTTCTTTGTCCTGGGAGGCTGACCTTTTTGAAGTCACCAATTAGATCTCTTGCTCTCTGTCTTCTGGATGGGATTTCCCAGTGGCAGTCACCTTCAAGAGAATGGAGGGCTAGAGGAGATTAAGATTGGGGTATTTTGTTGTTGTTCTTGATGTTTTTTCTGTATTATCTTTATCAGTTTGCTTGAATCTACCTACAACAGATCATTGCTCCTGTAGCTATAGTTACTCTACAGTAACTGAGGTTCCAGCAACTTCTCCCTCCCCCTTTTTATCTATAGTTTCCTAATAGCAACCATGGTTTGTTGGTCTACACTTTTGTAAATAATACCTTCATTATCTCCTTTTGAATGTGAAATATGTGTCCTACTAGAAGCCTGACTGATATGCAACTAAACACTGAGCAATATGCTATCCTCTGTACTCTAGGGTAGGCAGTACAGAGGGTGATTCTTAACTTAGGGGAGAGACACTACTAACAAGCAAAAAACAGACACTAGGCATATGCAATGAAACATAAAAGTACAAATTAACATAGCCAAGTGGTCTAATAATTAAGTGTAGAGGTGGAAAAGAGAAACTGAAATTAGTGAGGTTTATTGAATCTTCAAAAGTATAAATTTGGCAAAGCTAAATACTTAAAAAAATTATCCTCAGTATATATTCTAAGCAATTTTGTTCTCAAGGTATAAGGTATCACCTAATAAAAATAACAGAATTGGATCATCTTTGATATAAACATATAGGAACTGATTTCGGAGTAGGATACATGGGAGCTATTTCTCTCCCTAAGACATTGAATGGTATGGTACTCATGGAATTTGCCATTTGGGTGTATAACCTTTATTGAACTTGACTTTTGACTGGTACACTGCTTTAGAAGTTCCAGATTGGGTGATACAATCTTTAGGGAAATTAACCTTTGGGTGGTATAGGAAATTTGACCTTGAGTTCTTAGGGAATTTGACCTTGAGGGGTACAGTTCTTACCTAATTTGACCTGTAAAGTCATTGGAGAAGTATTGAATGCGATATATATTACAATATTCAGCAAAATCACAAATCTGATAAAGGACTTGGACCCAGAGTTTATAAAGATCTTTTATAATAAGATATACAATCGATTTAAAACATGGACACAATATTTAAATAGTTCACCAAAGAAGATTTACCAATGCAAATAAGCACATGAAAAGATGCTCAACTTCATTAGTTATTAGGGAAATGCAAATGAAAACCATATTGCGATACCATCATAGGCTTGCTAGAATGGCTGAAATTAAAAAGCTTGACAATAATGAGTGATGATGAGGTTGTGGTACAACTGGAAATCTCATATGCTGCTGATGGGAATGCGAAATGATACAGCCACTTTGGAAATAGCATTGGCATGTATTTTTTTTTAAATAAAGATAAACACATTTACCATATGATGTAGCAATCCCACTAAGTATTTAACCAAGAGGAATACAAACAAGTCCACACAAAGGCCTGAACTCCAAAACCAATAGAAGCTTTATTCATAATAACCCAAAACTGGAAACAAATTTAATGTCAAATAAGGAATGGATAGAGTTATATTCATATAATGGGATGCTAGTCAGCAATAAAAAGGAATAAACCACAAATACTTGAGACAACATGGATGAATCTCAAAAGCATTATGCTAAATGAATGAAGTCAGATACAAGAGACTACATTTTGTATGATTCCATTTATATCACATTCTAGAAAAGGCAAACTTAAAAGGAAAGAAAACAAATCAATGGTTGCCAGGGGCTGGGAATTAGAGGAGCAGTGATTGACCACAAAGTGCAATAAAGGAACTTTTCTAGGTGGTAGAAATGTTCTGACTTTTTTTTTTTTTTTTTTTGAGAAAGGGTCTTGCTCTGTCACTCAGGCTGGAGTGCAGTGGCATCATCATAGATCACTGTGGGCTCAAACTCCTGGGCTCAAGCAATTCTACTTCCTCAGCCTCCTGAGTAGGTAGGACAATAGGGGTGTGCCACCATGCTTGGCTAATTCTTTTAAAAATTTTTGTAGAGATAGCAAAGGGTAGGGAGTGGTTCTTGCTATGTTGCTCAGGCTGGTCTTGATCTCCTGATCTCAAGTGATCCTCCAATGGGGCTTCCCAAAGTGCTCGGGATTACATGTGTGAGTCACCGCACTCAGTGGAAATGTTCTGATTCTTGATTTTGGTGGTGTTTACGTGACTGTATATGTTTGTCAAAATGCAAACTGTACATTTAAAAGAGTGAGTCTTGTATATAACTCCATAAACCTTAAAAAAAATTTCGCAGTTTACTCTTTGATAATAGATGGGAGTTCAGTTATTCTCTGAAGTTGTTGATAATTTATTTTGATATTGGGCATATTTCGATGTAATTCAGCTTATTTGGAATTGAAGCTCTGAAGGATATAAGGTTATTTATACTTCTGAATAGCACATTATTGGAAAAGTAGGGTAAGCTAAATATAATTTATTTCTTTTGGTAGAAATCTCACTTATTTGCTCTTGTGTGACAAAAATACCTGTGCATATTATGAATGATAGATAAGGATGAAGTAGCTGAGAAATTCTGAGAGGAAGAAAGAATGTAGAGTTAAGGGTCCTTGAAAATGATAATTTCCAATTAAGGAAAATAAGCAATTCAAAGAGCTATATCCAACAAAACTGGTTTTGCATAAATCTAAGCCAGTCAGACTAAGGAGTTTCTTTCAGAGTTACCCAGAAGAGCTCTTAAGGTACCCTCACATGGGCCATATAGATTTTATACTTGCAGTCCATATAGTAAAGAAGTAACTACTTTTTTTTTTTTTTTTTGGTGGTGTTGATAGAGGGGAGGGGATTCATATCAAATTACCAAATAAGTCCTTCAAAGGATATTTAAACAGTACAAATTTGTGGGGTAGGAAACAAAAACAAAACTTCACTATTTTAAAAAGATAAGCTTTCCTCATTCCTGACCTCTATCTCATAATGACATTGTGACTTTATTAATGTCTAAAATCAATCCTGAATAGTTCATTTTTGTATTTTTACTTTAAAGTTTTATTTTAAAATGATCATGTATTATTTTTTTTCAGTGACTTGGTATTTCTTGCATGAATTTGTTGCTTATATTTTATTGTCATCTGGGCTGTTTGTTCTGGTGGTTAGCAACTCATAAATTTGTTTCAAACACAATATGAATACTTTGACCTCATTTTTAAGAAATATTAAATTTTTCCATTTTTATATTTCTTAGACTCTATCTGTGGGCTTTCTCTATGGTGGCATAAGAACAAATGTTCTTAAATTTTATGTGAACTCTGTGTGCTTCAAAAAGGGGTAGTGTCCCCGAGAGCTGTCAAGGAGTACTCAAGGAACCAGTCTTCTCAGTCAAGAGTAGTTGGTTATCTAAAAAATATCCCCTCAGGCAAGCATGAAAGTATTCCTGCTTTCCAAATGCCAGCCTTATTTTAGAAGTTCTAAGAATTAGTGTTTCATATGTAAATGAGGATCACAGTTTATGAAAGAGGACTCCTGTGCTTTGAGTGCCTACTGTTGGTCAGATATTGGCACTTCACATTGATATCTTGCTCTTCCTCAAAATTCCCTTCCTACAAATTAGGAAACTTAAGCTTGAGGTGAAAAGTGTCTAGCCCAAATTCACATGACTTAGTGAGGAGCAGAGGTATTTATATTACATATATTATATTTAACCCTATGTCTATCAGAATTTAAACATGAGACCTTTCCACTATATTCTATAGAAAACAGAAAGAGAGAAAGAAATTGTCAAAGTAAAAGAGAAAGACGATATAAAATTTGCTTCCCACGTTGTGACTGTTCGAGGATTTCATAAAAAAACTTTAAAAAGCCATTGAAACCACATACATTCATGTCCATTTGTTTTTTATCTAATATCATGCCCACTTCAATGGAGAGAAGAAAAAAGATTTCATAAAATTAAGTTCTGGAGATTTCTCAGCATTCAATTAGCTTTCGAAGTTTTAGCTGAATTAAAATAAGATTTTCCTGTTGGCAATCTCTATGTTCAAAAAGATGTGGTGTTGTGATTTTTATTTTTGATTTTTATATTTTCTTAGATGACTCCAACCTTTTTGAAATAACAAGTGTGTTTTTATGTTGTATATGATCAGGAGAATTATAAATATATACTTTGCTGATATTATGTTCTCACTTACACTAATTTGAGGTGCATTTTACAGTCTATGATAGTTACAGGCAGTCCTGAAAAGTGCCTGTGACTACTGGCTACTGAGCCCAGTTCTGCATTTATACCAAATATCACTGTAAAATAAAATTTATCCAACTTTGTTTTGGTTATTTCTTTGTAACCAGAAACAACTATTAATCAGAACACTGTTGACATAATCTGGCACCATCAACTAAATTACATAAAGAAAAACTGAATTTCATATCCCTGAGAAGTGGGTGTATTAAATGCCATAGATTTTTTTGGATGATTCATTTAAATTAAAATGGTTGAAAGCCTGTTGACAGAATCCAAAAGACACTTGGCAGTGAGTTCTCGGTACAGGCTTTGAACAGATAGAAATCTTTGCAGATTTTATTATAGGGCATTTCCGTCCCTTTTTGCTTTCTTCAATCAATAAAATAATTGTTATAAGGGATAATAGAAATTGATCCATGGACTATCTAAGTGGTCCTTCCATTTTGTGTGTTTCTGATTACATACAGGGTCAAATATATTTGAAGGACAGAATTAGAATAAAATTAATAATATTTCTGGTTTTTTGGAAGAGTTTGACTATATTCATTCATTCATTATTAGGCATTTACACACATCTTTTACCTTTCCTCAAAGAGTTTATAATTTAATGGTGAAAGCAAGACATAGATGTAAATATAACAAGGCAGAAAATAAATTCAATGAAAGAAGCATTATAAATTTGTTATTAATATCAGAAAGAAGCATGACTTTTCAGAATGCAAGATCAAGGAAGGCTTTCTGGAAGAGGTGGCATTTGGATTATGCTTGGCAGGTGATGATGGTGGGACAGGGAAGGGCATTTAAGTTAGAGGGAGCAGACTGAAGATATTAATAGGAAAACTTTGGGTGTGTATGGAGAACTGGGAGTAGTGCACTTTGGCACTATGAAACTGGGTAATAAAATGGAGAAATAAAGTGGGACACTCAGGATGTGCTGAGATTCTGGATGGATTGCATGACAAGCTAAGGAATTTGGATTTTATTCCACAGGCAATTGAGAAATCAATTGGCACTAATGCAGCCATTGGAGAACTCAGTGTACCACAAAGAATTTCAATAGTCTTGTGAGAGGTGTTAAGAAGTCATTTAACAGAACTTACACTTTTTTTTCCTGTTTTTCCCCCTCCTCTCTCTTTTTCATTTGATGTGCTGTCTAATGTGTCAAAAGTAAACTTTCCAAGTTACATCTAATGGCAACTTAAATCCACATAATTATTTACTGAATTTCTATTACGTGCAAGACACATTGTGTCAACTAGAAGGCATTTCTTCTCAAACCTTTCTATGAAAAGGATCCCAAATGCAGAACATTAAACCTTTTACTCTCAGGGTTCTGAGGAAACAGCTCAAAATAACTCGCCTGCACACATCCTTTGAAGTTTTTTGTTTTACTGTACATGTGATCTTTTATTGGACTTTAAACAATGTAAACAAAATTTTAAATTCTTACTAGTATTAAAGGTGAAGAATGCTTGACTATTCCCACGAAAAGTCTTTGAGTAAAATTGACGCTTAAGGAAGATGAACGAAGTTTATACCATGTCTTTGGGTATATACTACAGACTATTTGTCCTTTCTGGGTTCATTTTACCCAGTTTGGGGTATATAGGATAAGAAATGTCCATGCCCTTAAGAACCTTAAAAATATATTGGGGAGATGAAACAAAAGGATTTTGTGGTTACTTAGCTTTATTAAAATTTCAATTCAGCTATTGAAGATATATCATTAGGCAGTGATTAATTGACAACAGTCTAGACAGAAAATAAGCACACAGAAGTCCAGATGAGAGCATTTGTTTGATCTCACAATGCTAATGAAGCATTGTGTTTTCCATTTTAAAAGAAAATTGATTTTATTCATACTTTTGAATTCAAATATTGTGAAAATTAAAATATCTTGAAAGGGTTAAGAGAAAAATAATTTAATCCGATTAGTGATAAAAATGTAAGAGTTTGGTTTGTAAATACAAACATAAAGACATTTTCACCATATTCTTTTTCCAGTAGATCTTTGATTTCTTCGTGACATCGATTTCTTCTTTTACATATTTAAAATTCAAATAGTATTTTTTTAAAAGTTTATGACAAATAGAACCTCTCCTTGACTCTTATTTTGGTTATGAAAGTTTACTCCAGTAGTTCTCAAACTTATTTTTGAAGAGGGAGCCTTTTTCCTCAGCCATTATAAATTATGATATAAATCTATAATTATTAACATAGAAGTGAAATCACACTATAGTGTTGCATACTATAAAGCAGTTTATGGCTATTTAGATAATAGTATCCCATTTTTGTTTAAAATGTATATTCTAAATATTCTATAAGAATATATAATAAAATATTAATGATGGTTATCTTTATGTATTTTATGATTTTGTCAATGTGCAAAACAATTTTAATCATGGAAATAAATTTATTTAAAATAGTGCTTAGAATAATATTCTGCTAGGCTTTGGTATTAGGGTATTTACTTATAGGGATTTTGATTTTGTTTACTTTTGTCTTTGAAGTGCTGGTATTAGGTTAGACCTATCTTCTTGCATTCCCTGCTTTCAACTCCCTTGCAAAGATGTACACCGTTTGGTAGTATTGGTTTTGGTGGGTAGGAACCATCAACTCTGAAACCAATAGAACTCCATTTGATAGGGGTTTGCAGTTGTTGTCTTCCTTTGGTTTTATTTATATTTGCAGGGATGTGGTCACTTAGGACATGTATATAGGAGCAATGCAAACCATACTTCTAGGCTTCTGAATGGAGAAAGTTCTGGTGTTCATAGCAGGTCTCTTTCTCCAAATACTCAAACTTTGCTGTTTATCCATTGATAAGAGCTGGTAGGCTAGTTTAGGTAACCTAAGATATACAGATGCACTTGATTTCTCTGAATATTCTCCTCTTTCTTCTCTTATCTTTTAAGACTCAATCCTATGCCTCTGAAATCTTAGTGTAATTCCTCCCATCCTTATTATTCTACACTTTCCTTTGGGGAAGTCTATCCATTCATGTGGATATAACTCATACTGGATGGGGCAAGAGCAGTCACAGGCAATCATCAGCATAAAATATGTGCTCTCCATCCTTTCCAGAGGGATTTTGAATTCCCATAGAGATCAATGTTACTTTTTTGGCATCGTTTTGGCAACCAGGAATGTAGTCCATCTTTGTGATTTACAAAAATAAAATGTTTTTTTTCCCATTTCCTACACATAACATTTTATTGGACATGGTTTTTCAAAGTATTCATCTCCATACTGCGTACTTCTCAACTCAATTCAGTTGAAATATTATGAAATTTCACACTCTGTCTACTTCTAATATCAATTTGAAAGTAAAATAAAACAACGAAAGGAATCGCAATGTAGCGAAAAGAGGCTTTAGAGTCAGACAGATTTGGGTTTGAGTTACCTCTTGCTCCTTCACTGTGCGATTGTGCTCAAATCCTGTGACCTGTCTGAGTCTGTTTCCTCATCTGCAAAGGGCAGATAGTGATTCCATCTGCAATGAGGATTGATAGCTCATGTAGAATATCTGACACACTCTATGGTAGTTATTGGAAATTATGGATGTGAAAGTATTTTATAATTTACAAAGTGCTTTGTAAGTAAAGAATTAAGATTGTCCTCCTTCTGAAAACTTTCCATCTTGATACTCCTCTGAATCACATGCCTGAAGCTACCAACGTGTCTGACATTCATCAAGATCCATAATGTTCTTTCCCTTTTCTTTAGTTTATTTTGGAACTGTAGTGACTGGCTTCTCCTCCTCTTTTCTTCCCACCAGTGCACTCTGGTAGAGCTTCTTTTCTGAATTACTGATTAAGCACCTGGCATATGTTTCCATGCATTTATGTACATATTTTAAACATGCTATCTTTTCTCCCCAACCCATACTTAACACAATGCCTTGCTCGTGATGCCTTGCTCCTTAGTACATATTGACATGGGGATTAAATAGAAAACATGTGGCATGTGGGCTTTGCCTCAAATGTACTGGCTTTGGTGAAGGGCTCTGGAATGAGAGTTAGAGTTCAATCTGGTTTGAGTCCTGACTGCCACTGACCATCTCTGGGGACTTGCTTAATATCTCAGATTTTTTATTTTTAAACTCCGGAGGGCACAAATTAGATTATTGTTGGGAAAATTATTAAAGATACGCCTTGGGACACAGCATTTTTTTTTAAGCTATGTTAATTTGGATTCTTCTCTCTAGCCTCCTCCTCAGATTAGATCTTTCTTTTTATATTATATTTTAATTATCTTCCATGGTAGCACAACCCTTGTCACTTTTCTCACTTTTTTCTACCCACTCAAATGTCAGAGCCTCACACAATTTAAAAATAGAGATTTTCTGCTGTTTATTTTTATGCTTGGATGTTTTGGGGGCAAGTGGGTGGGAACACTGACTCCTTAATTGTCACATTTCAAAGGAAGTCTTGTAAATGTATAAAAATTGTAAAACAAAACAAAAATGTTTATCCTTCTATGGTAGACATTATTGATTGCCTATCCAGCATTTGTTATCCCCCTTCCTTTTTCATAAGGGTACCACCAAATTTCTGGGTAGCTGCCCTCTGCCATATTGTCTATGTGCTTTGGAGAAGGTAAGCACCACCTGACTCCATGGGGTAGGTCCTGGTTAGTCTAAGGTTCTTCAATCTCCCTCTTATAAAATTTATTGTTCAGGAATATAGGCATAAGTCAGGCAGCCTAAATTAATTCCTTCTTCAGGAAGGGACATGGGACCCAAACTGGGTCAATAAAATGTGAAGGGGCAGGGTTATTTAGAGCTTCAAGGAAAGTAGTCTGCTGACCTAGAAGAGAGCAGAAGGGCTTTTCTCTCTCCATTTAGTTTCCAGGATATGTGGATACGAAGCTGGGAACTGCCACAGACATTTTTCTGGCACAAAGGAAGGTATGTTGATCATGAAACCAACTTAGAGGAGAGAACAATAAAGGGGATCTTCGAGAAATAAAACTAAAATACTGGGCAGGGCACGGTAGCCCATGCTTGTAATCCCAGCACTGAGGCAGGAGGATTGCTTGAGGCCAGGAGTTCAAGACCAGCCTGAGCAACATAGCAAGATCCCTGTCTCCAAAAAAAAAAAAAAAATTAGCTAGGCATGGTGGTGCACTCCTGTAGTCCTAGCTACTCGGGAGGCTGGGGCAGGATTGCTAGAGGCCTGGAATTTGAGGTTGCAGTGAGCTATGATGACACCACTGTACTATAGCCTGGGTGACGGAATGAGACACTGTCTCAAAACAAAAACAAGAAAAGCCAAAAAAACCAAAAAACAAAAAACCCCTGAAATACTAGATTCAGCCTATCCTGAGGTCTAGCCTATCTCTAGGCTGACATTTAAGAGAATTCAAACCTTATTGTGTAAGTCAGTTTGAGTAAGGTTTTGTGTTATATGCATCTGAAAGTATCTTAAGATGGTACACGATTTTTAAAATGGATGTTTTCTCTAGGGATGAAAATGTGGTCTAGACTAGTACTGTCCAATATTACTTTCTGAGATGATGGAGATGTTCCATTTAAGTGGATCCAGTCACATAGACACTATCCACATGTGGCTATAGAACTGAAATGTGGCTAGTGCAACTCAGGAATGGAATTTCTAATTTTATTTAGTTCCCTTCCCCTTTTCTTAATTTTATTTTTTACTGATACATAATAGATGTTACATGTTTGCAGGGTACATGTGATAATTTAACACATTCATATAATTTGTAAAGATCAAATCAGTATAATTGGGGTATACATCACCTTAAATATTTGTCTTTATGCTAGAAACATATGAATTATTCTCTTCTAGTGATTTTGAAGTACACAATAAATTATTGTAAGCTATAGTCACCCTACTGATATATCAAACATTAGGTCTTCTTTCTTCTATCAAACTGTCTGATGTTTATACCCATTAATCAATCTCCCTTTATCACTCTCCCCACCAACCCTTTCTGGCTTCTGGTAACCCCCAATCTACTCTCTCTCTTTATGAGATCCACTTTTTTAGCTCTCACATATCAGTGAGAACATGCAATATACATCTTTCTGTGCCTGACTTATTTTGGCTAACATGATGGCCTCCAGTTCTATCTATGTTTGTACAAATGACAGCATTTCATTCTTTTTTATGACTGAATAACATTCCATTGTGTGTATATGTACCACATTTTCTTTATGCATTCGTCCATTGAGGGGCATTTAGGTAGGTTGATTCCATATTTTAGCTATTGTGAATAGTGCTGTAATAAACATGGGAGTGTAGATATCTCTTTGATATATTGATTTCCTTTCTTTTGGATATATACCCAATAGTGGAATTGCTGGATCATATGGTAGATCTATTTTGACTTTTTGAGGAAACTCCATACAATTTTCCATAGTAGCTGTACTAATTTACATTCTCACCACTAGTGTACAAGGGTTCTCCTTTCTCTACATCCTTATCAGCATCAGTTATTCCTTGAAAAGCCATTTTAACTGGGATGAGATGATAGCTCATTGTGGTTTTGATTCGCATTTATTTGATAGTTATTGATGAATGTTTTTTCATATACCTGTTGACCATTTGTGTGTTTTGTTTTGAGAAATGTCTATTTGGATCTTTTGCCTATTTTTAAATTGGATTATTTATTTTTGTCTATTGAGTAGTTTGACCTCCCTATATATTCTTGTTATTAATCCCTTGTCAGATGGATACTTTTCAAATGTTTTCTTCCATTCTGTGTGTTGTCTGTTAACTTTGTTGATTGTTTCCCTTGCTGTGTAGAAGTTTTTTAGCTTGATGTGATCCCATTCATCTGTTTTTGTTTTGGTTGCCTGTGCTTTGGAGGCCTTACACAAAAAAATCTTTGCCCAGAACAATGTCCTGGAGCATTTACCCAATGTTTTCTTCTAGAAGTTTCATAATTTTAAGTCTTAGATTTAACTCTTTAATCTATTTTGATTTGATTTTTGTATATGGTTAAGAGATAGGGGTCTAGTTTATTATTCTGCATATCAATATCAGTTTTTCCAACACCATTTATTGAAGAGACTGTCATTTTCCTGTTGTATATTCCTGGCACCTTTGTAGGAAATGAGTTGGCTGTAAATACATGGATTTATATCTGAGTTCTTTACTGGTCTATGTGTCTGTTTTTATGCCAGTACCATGCTGATTTGGTTCCTACAGATTTGTAGTATATTTTGAAGTCAGGTAGTGTGATGCCTCCAGGTTTGTTCTTTCTGCTTAGGATTGCTTTGGCTATTTGAGTTTTTTTGTGGTTCCTTACAGATTTTAGAATTACTTTTTCTATTTCTGTGCTGAATGACATTGGTATTTTGATAGGGATTGCATTGAACATGTAAACTGCTTTGGGTAGAAGTGTCATTTTAACGTGTGTGTGTGTGTGTGTGTGTATTAGAAATTTTCTATTTGCTCAGATTTGTATTTCCTCTAAGGGGGGCTATAAGAAGAATATGCTTGTGTCTATTCCTTGCCAAACAACTCGAGATGAATACATGCAAAAACAATCCTGAGCAATACAGAGCAATATGTAATTATGTATTTATGTCTGTAAGTGCTAGAAGACTTAGAAGGAAAAGACAGAAGACTTCTCTCACTAACTCTAGCCACTATGGCTTCCTAAACAGGATAATAAGACACTTAAGTTATACCATGTGCAAAATTAGTCATCTATTCTCTGAAGAGGGTGTGGCTTTTATTTAATAAATAATTGCATGGCTGTTTTAAATGCACAATTTTATCAAGAAAAATTTCACCAATAACTAGGTGGTTAATTAACAGCAAATCATTAACTTCTGAGTATTGCATTTCAAATGTTTTATTGGTTAAATAATTATAACAATATCATCTTTTTCCATTTAACTTCAAGTATTACCATGAGGGTGAAAAATATCTGAAATTAAAAGTTATATAAGCACAGTGCACTGTTTTAGCGATTACAACCTACCAAGAAAATATTACAATAAACTACAAAGTAAAAATGTTTGGCTATTGGCTAAATTTTCAGAATTCTAGATGAAAAAAATGTAACCCCCAATAAAAACATTACTTTGCACAAGAAAGTACACAACACTTTGGATGATCTAACAGACAAACACGACTTTCTCTAAACAGTATAAAAGCAACCTAGGTATTAATGAAGATCTGGCAGCTTGTCTTGCAGACTACTCAAAGAGGCAGACAACCTTCAGAAAGAAGATACAAGCTGTCAGGTTCACCCAGCTATAATTGGACTATATATTGACTTTGGTCAGTTTAGCAAACAGAATATCAACTTACAAAGTGCTAGCTATGATGGAGATGTGATAACTGGAGATCATTGTTAAGATGTCTGCCACTTTCAAAAAGATTTTTCTTTAGAAGTTAATAGGAATTTTAAATTGCTGCAACAATTGCATGTCAACATGAGCTATTTCTTGGCTATTAAACATAAATTTATTACGTATTAATTTGTTTGAACATATTCTTTCTATCATTTAATTCAATTAAAATTGAGTAATTATAAACATAAGTCACTAGAGCCTAAAATAACTCATTTTCAAGGAAAAATAAGCAAAGAAGATAAGAAATTATTCATATTCAATCACATTTTACCATCAAACATTTTTTCTGATGAAATATTTTCAACAAATAAAAAGTTAAAATTGAGTGCTATAATAGAATAATTAATAGATTCTTCCATATAAAATGATTAATGCTTTCATTATGTATATTATGTAGTGTTTGAGTTAAATGTGTCATCATACTTAGTAAATAGTTCAATTGGTCTGCTCTCTCAAATTAAAGCAAATCATTTTAGAAAGAAATATATATCTCAGCAATATATAGTACCATAAATAATGGATATATTAGAAAGCATGAAATTGATAATGCTTTGGTCTGATAGGCCTTTGATAGGCCCTGAAACTGAAGTTATAGCCAGTTGGAGTAACCTACCTATTGTTTTATATGGTTTTGTTTCAAGCTTATTAATATAAAGAAAAAAATAAATTATTTTCACTGAGGCAGCAAAGCGTTGTACCATAACCTGAAATCCAAAGTTTACAATGGCTTGAAAACTTGACCAGACTTACATAGCTGAGAGAATGCTCTTAGACCACAAAGTTTTGCTAACTTAGTACCAGGAAAACTGAGTTAAAAGCTTCTATTCTTCATTTTCATTTAAATCCAGGATATGTATTTATTTTTTAAAAAGTATCTCAGTAAAAGGAAACTCAATTATCCTGATCACAATAGTAATAGTATTTTAATTTCAATATTTCAAACTACCTCTTTCCCCCTAATCTAGTTCCTAGTTCGGGAAAGGCCATTTTATATACCAGAATAAATGAAACAATCCATTTCTTTCCTACTGCCTTGGACTATTGTCCTCACTAGGAGTGCAGGAAACAGTTTCAATAAAAAAGTGCAATCACAATAAAGTATTTAAAACATGATTACCTTAGCCTCACATACAAAATACTGAGGATGTTTAATTTTTTAAAAAATGTTATGTACACTAACTTAGTAAAACCCACCATGTTTGCCAGTAAAATACTCCTAATGCTAGAAGGTGCCCAATACTTCTTCACTTTAGATGCTGTGTGACTAGAGACTTGGCCCTCGATGGCTCCAGGGGAATCACTAATGAGCTACAAAGCCTTTACACCTCTAGGTCAGGAGTTTGGATTAGACCTAGGTTGGGAGTGACAGAAAGTCGTTACCATCTCATGATAGTTCAATGGTTTATGTGAAGGGAATTCATTGTTTCAGGCCACTTTCTAATGAACAAGCATCCACCTCACAAAAAGTCTCCACTGCTTTTGACAGTAATTGGCAGAGACCGAGAGAATGAAAAATTTAACCAAGAATTGTGTTCTCTCCATGCTATGACTTACCATATCCAAGTAAGGAATTTTTAATGGAAAAAGACACAGTGCTTTGCAGTTATGTCTATGAAAAGTAAGGCTAGGAGAGAAGTAGAGAAGGAGAAATATTGAAAGGAAAAGAGAGAGCTATCCAGGATAGAGTACATCAAAATGCAATTAAGATGCATCACTAAAAAGCTTTACTTAGTACTTATGAGACAAAAGCATTTAATTCAGAAAAGGCATGCACCTCTTAATTTGTTTCTCCTTAATAAAATTTTAATAATTTTACCTGAAACCTCTAGATTAGGGGGTCAAAAAATGATAAATGCCTTGAAATGGTGTTCCCTGTAGAAAGTCATCTCTACACATGTCATCATTATCCTGTTTAGGAAGCCACAGTGGCTAGTTAGTGAAAGAAGTCCTCTCAATCTTTTCCTTCTAAGTCTTCTAGCACTTACAAACATAGATACATAATTACATATTGTTCTGTACTGCTCAGGTTTTTTTTTGTATGTTTTGTCTTAAGTTGTTCAGCAAAGAATATAGGCCCATGCTTATTCTTTTTATAGCCCCTGTTAGAGGAAACACAAATCTGAGCAAATAGAAAACGTCAGCACCCCTATGTTTAACATTTTTTAATATTGAAATATAATATTTTCTATAATTATAAAAACAAAAGGTAATAGTGAAACCTAAAGAAAAAGAAAACAACAAAACACAAATGCATTCGAGTTGGAAGCTTACCTAACACATGAGCCATATAAAATTTCAGTTGTTACTGTAATTAATGTATCCATTTTACATTTCTACAATTTAAGACACCTGAAGAATTAGATTTTTGAGAATTATAAGAACTTGATGGCTGTTTTTCTTTGCAAAGGAGAGGGTGTTAATAATTTGGTGTTGTTTCTTATACCTTGAGTTCAGTTTATAGGAAGAAGCATATCAATTATGAGGTTCTGATATGCCTGTGAGGTTCTCTCAGCCTTTTTCCCCCTTTTTTATTGAATGATGTACTTGCCTGCACAAGCACAAAACCCATAATCTTATTTAGAAGATAAGGACATACAAATACTACTTCAATATCCCAGAGGAGAAATTCACTAGCATATCAGAATATTAGAACCAAGGGAGGATACTCCTATTTGGTAACTTACCTGTTTGAAATATTGTCCTCTACATTGTTCTGTTAATGATGACCTAATTAAAGAAAGAGTTTCTGGATTTTGGTGGATAGGAAAGGAGCAACTGTTGACAAGTTTAATTCATTTTGAGCCATTATTACAGGAACTGTGTGGCTACTATCTTAGTAATCTGCCATTTTTTCAGCTTATTCATTACAGTCAAAGGAAGGATAGTATCTCTAAGCTTATAGTGAAAAGCTTTGGAAAGCAGAAAGCAAGTCTTTTATTAAATTCTTGTCCAGAAGTTCATCTGTCAGGTCTAGAAATGACTAGTTATTGTTACCATATACCCTAATATCATCTATGACTGATATGGAAAAATGAAACATTTTAAAAGAATTCAAGAAGCAGTAGGTCCATGTTGTTTTTGTCTGTTAATTTTATAATTAAACAACAGTTTATTGTTTTATTTACCTGTATAATTCTTCCTATGCCAGTCAGACTTATTTAAAGTAAAATGCTTGGAGGGAAGGGTATATTAGGGGAGCAGGTAAAATTTTGCAGAGTTAAAGAATAATATTGCTGCAATGTTAACAACCATATTTATAGGAGCACAAACAGGGGAATTCTTCAGCATATTGGCCAAAGATGAATTAGTAAAATTTCCCATTCAAATATATAGTTAGATTGCTAAAGTATACTGGGTATTGCAAGTGGATCCTTCAGAGTCCTAACAAATTAGGCTTTAAAAAATGATTGGACAGCAGCAGCTTGGGTCTCCTTTTTTAACATTACTGAAATTATTAATTCTGGATGTTAATAAATCATTTTTACTTTTCCTTTCTCTAGAGAAGTTCACCCCATGCTACCTGTCTCATAAGGAGAGAAAACAAGAATGTATTGATAGTAAATTCAAGTGTGCCTGAGAAATATGATTTTCCATAAGAAAGAAACCAAAGTGACCTAAGAGAAGCTAAATATATTATTTCCCTTATTCTGGGTGCCTGATATTTTAGATACTGACCATATCAGAGAATGAGTATTTTCTTATATGAATAAATGATAATGATATTCCACACTACCTTGGAAATGGAATCCCTTTATCCCAAGTGTCAATGGAAATGTTCAAAGTTTCCATAGATGAGGACACATGAATAAAGAATACGATCAGAAGGATCCTAGAGGGAAACCATCAAGAAGCCAAGAAAGTGGAGAATGGATCAAAAGTCTGAAAGCAGTTGACATAATTTTTTTTTTCCTCCCCAACACTCTCTCTTCTGCAAAGGTAAATGTCTTCTTGCCTCAGCTTTATTTTGCGAATTTTAATCAAGACTGAAACAAGTCAGACCATTGAGACTCATTTGTTTTCTCTCTGAGCCAAGGCAAACAGATCTAATTTCATTCTGAGACAAGGCAAGTGGGCTTAATAGATGGTATGGGGGTGGGTGAAGAAGAGGAATGGTTACTGTGGGAAGCATCAGTTGTAATTTATCTTGACTTAGTAAGACTTTTCATTTTTGCATGACATGCTGCTCAACAAATGGAGAGACCCTCCAGTGAAGTAATTGCTCAGATTATAAGAGTGCCGTGCTTAAAAAGGACTTCTTAGCTGCATTAGCTTGGGTTGACATCACTGGTGCTCATCTTCAAGGGGTCAGTCCAAGAACGAATCTATTAACATCTTCTTCAATGACCAGGATAATGGAAGAGGTATAGCAGGCCTGTTAATTAACTCTAGAAAAGACATTTACAGCAGGGATGGCTTGCCCATTGTTAGGCGGTGTATAAATTTTAAAAGGCCTTTGACATGATAAAGCACTTGTCTTTTGCATTCAAAAATCTCATAAGGCTATTTGTGTTGTGTACATCCCTGAAGGCACAACTAACAAAACAAATAAGTGAACTTTTTCTACCATGAGTCTCTGTGTTCTCTTTGCTAAAGCATAGGTACCAGGACTGGAACAACTTTGCTTTAAGTAGAACCATCCATTTTTTATCCCTAAATGATTTTCTTCTTTCCCTGCTGTGTTTTCCCCAAAATAAGACAGGGTCTTATATTTATTTTTCCTCAAGAAGA
>VBSM01003204.1:36480663-36522269 GCA_008086735.1 Cheirogaleus medius | reverse complement strand
GCCTCAGCCTCCCAGAGTGCTAGGATTACAGGCGTGAGCCACCGTGCCCGGCTTGTTTTTTATTTACTATTTAATGTCATTCTGAGAAATAAAATTTAAATTATTAACATAAATTTTATCATTCATCTTTATATTGTGTATTGCCAGTGTTAAGTGCAAATGCAAGAACATTTAACTCATATGTGGAATCACCAAAATTATGTCATTTGTATTTCATAGCTCATATATGCATATGTATTTCATTCTTCCCAGAAGAAACACTACACAAAACTAACTCAACTAGCTTTGTTTCATTTCTTGATATGCACACATTCTACCAATATTTCAATCTTTGGCTTGCAGATCAGTAAGGAAGGACTGAAGGGAAAAGAAGTATGGGTTGCTCTATCATTTTCAGTGTAAGAAGTTGCTTCATCATAGAGGGAAGTAGCATTAGTTAGGAAGAATAAATAGGGTTCCTGGTCATTTGCCTTTTTTAGAATACCATTGCCTTTTCTCTGCATTTGAATCAAGTTCTGGTTTGAATGGAAAGCATGGCTTGTTGGGGCTGTCAGTGTCTCTACTTAGTCATTGATGTCACACTCTTACTCTGTGCTCACTTTGAATCGTGATCAGTTCTCACACATTTTTTAGTGGTAGAAGATCCTCTATATGTTTTTTGCATTCTTGTATCTTGAGTGCAGGGCCTAAAAATATTTTCAGCTTTGTTTAATTTGGTGCCTGAGTGCTTGGCTGGATTTATCCTCGTGTTTTCAACTGTTTGCTCTTCAGGTACTGGAGATGGCATTTAAGCCCTGCTCCTCCTCCCTTGTCTCTCTGGCCTTGGTGTCAGAGAAAATGACAATGTTTCTCTAACCCATGAATTCATTGCTACCTTGGGCAAATTTTTAAATATGAGTCTTAGACATTATCGCCTTTTAACAGATGAAAGAACTATCTTGTAGATGAAATTTAAAGATTCAATGAAATAATAAAAGTACCTAATAGATAATATTCCTATCACTTGTGCTGTACTATTAATAAATCCTTTCTGAGAGGAAGTTAATGTAGTAAATATATTTCCACTTGCACTACAATCAGCACTCAATCTTTATGTGAGTTTAGGAAGTTTAATTTTATTCTCATAATTACTTATTTAACCTTATTTCCTTAACTTGTCATGTTCCCAACCATCCTAAATGTTTCTACCTTAGGTTTGTGGTGTGGATTTTGTGTAGAAAGGTAGTTGTCTGCTTGTTTTACAGTAAAATGTTGACATAAAACAACAGCCTTTTACCTTTGTCTGTCATCAATTTTTATGTATCAGCTGTACAAATTAATTAAAAAATCAGGCAAAAATATGCATAGGTGTGGCTCACATTTACAACTATCATCTATTCCCTAAGTTAAGCTATTACCCTTATGTTGCTCAGTGTTTTTCAAGATAATATTTATATTTATTAGAGCAAATTGAAAGAACAGAAATAAGAGAATGAAAAAAGAATTGTACACATTGAGGATAATCAAGTAATCAATGTAAATAGTCCTGCCTCCACCCCCCATCTTTTCCAAATGTACAACTTTAAAAATACTGTTGGGATCCTACCATATATAAAATTTTATATCTCTTTAAATATTATATTGTAAACATTTGTTACATTCTGCAAAAGCATTTTTGTGACTGCAGAGTATATTACCACGTGGTTTTATTTAACTAGTCCTCTGTTTTCTGACACAGTTTCATTCATAGTAAAAACTATGATGAACATCTCTTTGAATGAGCCTTTCCCATTTTTCAAGGTTATGTCCTTGGGACAGATTCCCAAAAGAACATCACTGAGTTAAAGCATCTCATACATTTTAAGTCTCCTGATACTTATTGACAAATTGCTTTCAAAAGGAGTCATACCAATTTTTACTCTTGCTAGGGATTTATCATAATACCAGCACATGGCTAAATATAGATTATTGTTATTAGCGACTACGGACATTTGGTATATATGTTTGTTTTCTAACTCTAATTCCTCTATCATGAATTACAGTATCCCTTTCAGGTCCTTTGGTAGACTATTTATTCTTATGGTCATGATCTCCTGGCAGGAGGGTGGAAGAAGAAAAACTTCCACAAAGTTTGTATCATTTCTGATGTTCCCACTTCCCTAGTCACCCTCCCTTAATAAAAATTAGTCAGAAAATAATTTTTTAAAGTTTATTTTTATTGCAAAAGTGATATGCTTTTGTTGTAAAAAACTAAACATTACAAATAAAGCTAAAGCATCCCGTGACCAGGACCACAGTGTTGCACAAATTCACATAGACTACCTTGTACAATGAGTTGTGCGGTGTTGACCAGGAGACCCTGCTTGGGACAATCTGCTCCCTCATCCCAATCCTATCCTCTCAGCAGAGGGAAATATTGCTATCAGTTCGGTATAAATCCTTCTAGGTTTTTTTCCTTTTTTTAAATTTTTCTTTTTAAATTTTCCATTATCATAATGGTATGAGCAGAACTGGCTCATACCTGCCCCTATCCTTAGCCTGTTTCCTCAGGGAACTCTGATGCTTCTTTCCTTCTTTGCTCTTTCTGTACTCTTGGCTGGTTGCTTTCTGCATTTATATGTTGTCAGTATGATTTTTCCTCTCTCTGGAAGTCTGATCCCCGAACCCCTTCCATGTTTTTTATTTTTAAGGGTTTAGGCTGTTTTGCTGTATTAAGAAATGCTGGGGAGAAAAGTGTTAGAGAAATATTATATTAGGATGCCAAAATCTTTTTCTCTCCCTGAAGCTAAAACACATACAGTTTCACCCTGAGGAACCAGTTCTTTAGAAAACCAAGCTAAAAGGAAAATGAAATGAAAGGCAGTCTACATTAAATTTCATTTAGTCCTATTGTTTAATTTATGTTCTGGGCTCCTTGATTCTTTTTAGGCCCTAGGCAGACAGGATACTGTTTTTGTGTGTTTGGTCGCTCCTTCATATTTTACCCTATCTTTGGGCCTTATAGATATTTCTGTTCTGGAGGCTTCTGAAATCAGTCAGCTCTCCCTTTTTGGGAGAGTTGGTAGGTAGAGCGGGATAATTTTTTAGCAGGTGTGTTGGTTTAGATTGTTTACATTAAATATTATAGGGCATTCTCCTTTTTGACTTTAGTAATGTGATATCTTGCTTCTGTTGAGCAGTGTTTAAAAATTTGATTATTTCATTTGTACTTGGATTGCTCTGCCATATTTTCTGAGTATTTTGTTTATTTATTTATCTTTCATATAGCCCTGGAACAGCCATGAGGATTTCTTGTGAAGGCACAGTGAACATATACTGTAACCCACTTGTGGACCTTTGCAGATTAGGGGTGGCTCCATATTGGGAGCCATGTGGCTTAGCAGGATATGATTGCCTCATTTCTGACCCAGCAGTCAAAGATGCTGTGCTTTGCTGGAGGGAAGTATTCACAGCTACTGCCTATGTTGTAATTTTCTTTTTTTTTTTTTTTGGAGGATTAGCAGAAGACCTGAATTTTTAGGGTTTTCCATATGGTTGCTTCCCAGTGGCACTAACATTGGCTTAAAAAAACCAAAACAACAACAACAAAAAAACACCTTTTCACTTTGGGGGAAAAGAAAAGTCCGGAGTCACTTAGTATTCCTTACACTTGGGAAGGCTGACTATAAAGGCTTACACTTCCTGCTGTGATTGTATCCTCCTTGAAAGAAATGAAGCAGCAACATGAACTTAGTTCCCTTTATCTGCACGCTGATTCTAAGTCTCAATTTCTGCAGTCTTCCCTCTCTCACTATTTAATACACTTATCGTTTCTCTGCCTGGCATTCCCCTATAGGAGAGATTGAATTTAACAAATGTACACTAAGAATGATAGCTGACACTAATTCAATGAGCAGAAGGTTAAATCCAATCATAATTCCTGAGGTAATGGAGACAGGGAGAGTATGCAGATCTCTGAAGAGTCAAAGAGATTAAACGAGACTACACAGTTCCTTTGACTGTGTAGCCACTAGGAAACTATAATAGCATTTTAAGGTGGGGTGATACCAGAGTCTAAAGATTTATTTTCTTTTAAATGAACAAAGCATCACAGTCAAGCTGATGCAATAATTTTGCAATCCCTTGAGCTGTTAAGCTCAGGTGAAGAAAGATGTTAGCTAAATACAATCTGGAATGAATACATTAATTTGCACGGTCCCTTTCCCCCAATCGTGCATAAAGTCTTGAACTGTTTTAACTTAGATGGATTTTAGTCCATGATAAAATCTGGAAAGACTACCTGCAAAGCTTTTAAAAATATAAATAAGTGACATTAGGGATATAGGGTGGAAAAGGGAGGAAGGAAAGATTTGCAAAGGCTTAAAAAAATAACTGCTTGATTTAATGTCTGTAGATGAAAGCTGTGAACCAGTACTTCCCTTGGGACTCCATGGTGGATTGTCGCTGATGGCAAGTAACGGAAAACTAACGGAAAACTTGCAGCTGGGGCCCTTGCTGGATCTGTCTCTAACAGCCCTTCTCAGTGGGATGGCAGGATTAGGGTTAAGGCTGATAAGATAATGGAATCTGTGCATGCCTGGCCTGATTGCTCCCCTGATCTGATCACTAGTATCGGGGTGACAGCTGCTTTTCCAACCCTCTGGGCAGCAAGTGGCAGAGCAGCATGTCAATTGCGTGTGCATATTTAGCAGTTGTATATTGACAATTAAGGAGAAAGTGATTCACATTTGTATCACCCTTATTAAAGAATATATGAAAGATTTAGTCAAAGAGTTGGAGGGTTGAAAGAATGTGAATTTTTGCATGGCTGAGCGAGGTTCTTCTTTTAAAATATACATTTGATCAGTGAATTATGATAATTCTCGGTTTGGTGTGGCTGTGTAAAGATATTGGACATTACATATGCGATTCACATACATACCTCAGAGGAACACTGTCAAGTTTTAGGATTGCTATAGTAGTACAGGATATTGAAATTGGGCTGTATTTGTTAAAATTCAAAATGGATGTGATGGAACAGAAAAGAAACAGAAAAGAGAATGTTAAATGTTAAAGCTTTATAAATCGGTTAGAATAAATTATTATGTCATTAAAAATAATAAAATGCCTAAATATATTACTTTTTATAGAAAAGAAACTGGTTATTTATATGTTAGTATATATTCCAAATGTTTAAAATGTGCATACCCTTGGACCTAACATTTCCACATCAAGGAATAGGTGTTTGTCACCTGCTTTTTTCACTTAAGTAATATATTTTCTTTGTTGTTTGGTTTGCAATTAAAGGGCACTTCCTTTTGTTCTGTGTAAAAATTATATAATGTTTGACAAATACAAAAAGTATATGTAATAGATATGTAAGTAATGAAGCATAATAATAACTGAATTACTAGTGAATTAACCATCCAATTAGGACTTGAAACATTCCTTAAATGATTATGTTATTTTCCTATCTCATCCTATTATCTACTCTATATAAATACTCAGCAAACTGAATTTTATCATTTCCTTCTAAAATGATTTCAGTACATAAGTGTATTTTTTTAAATTTCATTTTTCAAAATTAAAGCATAATTTACATATAGTATATTTCACCATTATAGTGTACAATTATTTGGTTTTTTTGACAAACATGTATACCGTCACCATCAAGGTATAGAACAGTTCTACCACCTCGTAGAATCCTCCCATGCCCCTTTGTAGTCATTCCCTCTCCCTTTCCCCAGCCCTTGGCAACCCTCAACCTGTTTTCTATCCTAGTAGTTTAGCAGCCTTTTCAAGAATGTCATATAAATGGAATCATACATTATGTAGCCTTTTGAGTCTTCTTTCCTTCTGCATAATGCATTTACAATTCATTCATGTTTTTGTGTGTATCAGTAGTTTGTTTCTTTTTTTCCTTATTTTTTGAGACAGGGTCTCACTCTGTCACTAGAGCTAGAGTACAGTGGCAATATCATAGCTCATTGTAACCTCAAACTCTACACTCACGCAATCCTCCTGCCTCAGCATCTCGAGTAACTGGGACTACAGTTGTGCTCCACCATACCTGGCTAATTAAAAAAAATATTTGTAGAGATAGCATCTCACTATATTGCTCAGGCTGATATTGAACTCCTGTGTTCAAGTGCTTCTCCTACCTTGGTATCTGAAAGTATGAGAATTATAGGCATGAGCCTCTATACCTGGCCAGTAATTTGTATCTTTTTATGACTAAATAGTATTATAGGGATATAGTATAGTTTGTTGATTCACTAGCTGAAAAATATTTGGAGTTGTTTCTAGTTTTTGGCAATTATAAATCTAAATGTTTCAGCTACAAATATTTGTATACACATTTTTGTGTAAACATAAATTTTCATTTCACCTGGTAAATACCTGGAAATGAAATTTCTGGGTCATATGGCAAGTGCATATTCAACTTTATGAGAAATTTTATAAGATATAACATATATTTCAAAATGAGCTATATCATTTTGTATTCTCAAAAGCAATTTATTAAAGTTGCAGTTGCTCTGCACTCATTAGCATTTAATATTGTCAGTTGTTTTTTTTTTTTTAAATTTAACCATTTTTTGTTAGTGATATCTCACTGGGTTTTAATTTGTACTTTCTGAATGATTATTGATGTTGAACATCTTTTCATATGCTTATTTTCCATCTATATGTCTTGTGTGGTGAAGTATTCATATTTTTTGCCCATTTAAACAAATGAGGTTTTAAAAGTGAATTTTAAGAATTTTTATGCACAGACACAAATCCTTTATTAGATATGTGATTAGCAAATATTTTCTTCTGTCTGTGGCTTGTCTTTTCATTCCCTTAACAGTGTTTTTTGAAAACCAAAGTTCTTAATTTTCTTAACATCCAACTTATCAATTTTTTTTTTTTATGGATCATACTTTTGGTATCTAAGAATTTTTTGTCTAATACAAAGTCACAAAGATCTCTCCTCTGATTTCTTCTAGAAGACCTATGGTTGTGAGTTTTACATTTAGATTAGTGATTCATTTTTAGTTAATTTTAGTATATTATGTGAGATTGGATCAGCATGCATATATTTTTGCATATGGATAGCTAATCGTTTCAGCACCATTTGTTGAAAAGATCACTCACAATTTGCATCTTTGTTTAAAATCAAGTGAACACATGTATGATCTACTTCTGGATTCTCTACTTAAAAAAATGATTTATGTGTCTTTTTTTTGTTTACCACTACCACATTGTCTTGAGGACTGTAGCTTTAAAATGAATCTTGAATCAGGTACTGTGAAATGAGGCTGTTAATTTTTTAAAAAAATGTTATGGCTGCTTAATTCTTTTGTCTTTCCATATAAATTTTAGAATCAGCTTGTCTGTTTCTATACAAAACTTGCCAGGATTTTGATTGAAATTAAGTCGAATCTATAGCTCAGTATGGGAAGAAATGACATCTTAACCACATTGAGTCTTCCAGTTCATAAAAGTGGCTTATCACTTCATTTATTTGTATCTTTTTTTGATGTTTAAAAATTGTTATGTAGTTTTCTGCAAACAGATTGCACATATTTTGTTAGACTTATAACTAAGCAATGTTTTGGTGCTACTGTAATGGTAACTTTAAAATTTCAATTTCCAATTGTTCATTGCTATTATATAGAAATGTTATTGATTTTTCTATATAGACCTTGTATCTGAAACCTCGATTAAGTCACTTTTTAGTTCTATTGGCTTTCTAAAAATAGAGTTTAGGATTTTACACAATTTTGTTGCTTGTGAATAGAGGCATTTCTATTTCTTGTTTCAATCTGTATTCCTTTTATTTCTTATAATTGCCTCATTGCACTGTCTTGGATGTCCGGTATGATGATGAATACAAAAGCAGACATCTTTACCTTGTCTTGATCTTAAGGAGACAGCATTCAGTCTTCCATCAATAAGTATGATGTAAGCTGTAGATATCCTTTATCAGGTTGTGGAAGTTCCTATTGCTATTCCTAATTTTCTGAATGTTTTTATAAGTTATAAATAAATGTTGAATTCTGTCAAATTTTTCTGCATCTTTTGAGAAAGTTATATGTGTCTTCTTCTTTAGTCTGTTGATATACCCAATACGTTAATTGCTTCCGAAATGTTGAATAAGCCCAGCATTCTTTGAATGAACCCCAATTGGTCATGATGAATTATTACTTTTTTACATATTGCTTTATTCAATTTGCTGGTATTTTGTTGAAGATTTTTGTCTGTGTATTTGTGAGGAATATTGGTCTGTAATTTTGACCCCATCAGCCTTGTGGTGGTGTTCTGATTTTGGTTTAGGGTATTCATGACCTCACAAAATGAACTGGGAATGCTATTCACTCTTTTTTTCTATTCTGGAAGAGATTGTGTCAAATTTGTATTATTTATTTCTTAAATGTTTGAGAGAATTTGCCAGTGTAGCCATCTGGGCCTAAAGTATTCTTTGTTAGAAACTGTTAAACTAGAAATACACTTTAGTTAATAGATAGAAGATTATTTAGGTTTTCTGCTACTTGATTGAGTTTTTGTAGTTTGTGTCTTTCAAGGCATTTGTCCATTTTAGTTCGATATCTGGTCATAGAGTTTTTTGTTATTACTATCCTTCAACTGTAGTATTCATAATAATGACTCTTTTTATGAATTATTAATATTTGGAATTCACATCTTCTCTCTTAGTTTGGCTGGAAGATTAAAATTGTTTTTTCATAAAATAGCTGTGGTTTTGTTGATTTTCTCTATTGTTTTTCTGTTCTCAGTTTAATTGATTTCTATTATTTTATTCCTTCTTGCTTTGGGTGTAATTTTACCTTATTTTTCTGGTTTCTTAAGGTAGATTCTTAAATCATTTATTTGAAACTTTATTATTTCTTCAATATAAGCATTTTTTTTAGATAGTCTCACTCTGTTGCCCAGTAGAGTGTCGTGGTGTCAGCTTAGCTCACAGCAACCTCAAACTCCTGGGCTCAAGCGATCCTCCTGCCTCAGCCTCCCAAGTAGCTGGGAGTACAGGTGAGTTTCACCACATCCAGTTAATTTTTATATTTTTAGTTGCCCAGTTAATTTCTTTCTATTTTTAGCAGAGACAGGGTCTCACTCTTGCTCAGGCTGGTCTCAAACTCCTGAACTCAAGCGATCCTCCTGCGTCTGCCTCCCAGAGCGCTAAGATTCCAAGTGTGAACCACCACGCCCGACCAATATAAGCATTTTAATGTATAAATTTTTCTTCAAGTATTACTTTAGCTGCATTTCACATTTCGACAGGTAGAGTTTTAATTTTCATTCAATGAAAACTATTTTCTAATTTCCTTTGTGACTTCCACTTTGACTTTTGGGTTATTTAGAAGTGTGTTGTTGTTTGTTAACAAAATATTTTAGGATTTTTCAGATATATTTCTATTATTAATTTCTAGTTTAATTCCATTATGGTTGGAGAATGTACTTTGTATGATTTCAATTGCTTTAAATGTGTTAATGTTTTATGACCCAGAATATGCTCTTAGTGTACCAAACACACTTGAAAAGAATGTATAATCTATCATTAAGAGTGTTCTATAAATGTCAATCAGGTAAAGTGGATTGTGGTGTTCAAGTCTTTTATATTCTTACTGAATTTATGCCCATCTGTTTTACTGGTTAATGAGGGGAGAATATGTCTCCAACAATAATTGGGGTTGTCAATTTCTTCCTTCAATTGTTTTAGTTTTTGCTTCAGATATTTTGATGCCATATTATTAGACACATACACATTTAGAATTAAGTCATCCTGATGAACTATTCCTCTTTATCCTGCTAATATTAATTTTTCTAAAGTCTACATAGTTTGCTATTTATATGGCCACTACAGATATTTTTTTGTTAGTGTTTGCATGATGTATGCATTACCATCCTCTTATTTTTTTTTTTTTTTTTTGAGACAGAGTCTCACTCTGTTGCCCAGGCTAGAGTGAGTGCCGTGGCATCAGCCTAGCTCACAGCAACCTCAAACTCCTGGGCTCAAGCAATCCTTCTGCCTCAGCCTCCCAAGTAGCTGGGACTACAGGCATGCACCACCATGCCTGGCTAATTTTTTCTATATATATTTTTAGTTGGCCAATTAATTTATTTCTATTTTTAGTAGAGACGGGGTCTCACTCTTGATCAGGCTGGTTTTGAACTTCTGACCTTGAGCGATCCGCCCGCCTCGGCCTCCCAGAGTGCTAGGATTACAGGCGTGAGCCACTGCGCCCGGCCCATCCTCTTATTTTTAATTTATATTTGTATTTGTGTCTAATTTGAGTTTCTTGTAGACATAATATAGTTGGGTGTTGCTTTTGTAATTAATCTGACAGTTTTAATCTTTAAATTAGTGTGTGTTTTGGCATTCTATGTAACTATGGATATTATTGGAAATTTCTACCATCTTGATAGTTACTTTATGTTCACATCTGTTTTTTGATTCTTTTGTTTTCTTTTGTATTGAGTGTTTATTTTTATGATGATTGCAGTTTATCTACACTATTGGCTTATTTTTACTTATTATATATTTTTTCATAGTTATCCTTAGGGTAAAATTATATTATAAATCATATTCATATTGTACTGTTTCATGTGTAGTATAAGGAACTTATAATGGACTTCCAATCCCTTCCTCCCATGCTTTAGGATGTTTTATAATTTTGATTTTACATGTGCTATAAACACAGTAAACTGATACTATTGTGTGCTTTGATAATTTTTTATCTTTTAGAATAATTTAAAATTTATATATTTCTTCATTAATATTATTTCTAGGACTATTAATTTCTTTGTATAGATCTAAATTCCTGACTGGTGTTATTTTCCTTCAACATTTCTTGTACTGAAAGTGTACTAGTAATGAATTCTCTCAGCTTTTGTTTGTCCGAAAAGGTCTATATTTTGCCTTCATTTGAGAGTTTGCCTTCTTTACATTGATTATAGAATCCTGGGTTTACAGTTTTTCTTCAGTAATTTAAAGATATTCCATTGCCATCCAGCTTACATAATTTCTGACAAAAGTCTGCTGTAACTTTAAAATCTTTGTTTCTCTGTGTGTAACTTGTCCTTTTTTTTCTGGCTTTCTTCAAAATTTTCTCATTTTGTTTTTCAAGTATGGATGTCACATAATATGGGTGTGATTTTGTTTTGTATTTTCTTAGATGTTATCTGAGCTTCTTGAATCTGGAGTTTGCCATTTTTTTATTAATTTTAGAATTTTCTTGTAATTATTTCTGCACTTGTTTCTTCTGCCCACTTTTTAAATCATCTTTTCTTATGGTATTCCAATTACACACATACTAGATCATGTTTTGATGTTCCACAGCTTTTAAATGTTCTGTCATCCATCCATCCATCCATCCATCCATCCATCCTTTCTCTCCTACTCCTCTTCCTATTCCTCCCTCTTCCTTCTCCTCCTCTAAATTCACTTTGGGTAATTTCTATTGACTTTTTTTCAAGGTCATCAATTCTTTCCTCAGCTTTTTCAAGTCTATTGGTGCGCCTATCAAAGACATTCTTTGTCTCTGCTACTGTCTTTTTCATTTCTACTATTTTGTTTTCTTTTTTCTTTTTAAAATTATATTTATAGGTTTGGGGGTACAAGTGCAGTTTAGTAACATGGATATATTGTGCAGTGGTGAAGTCTGCCGCTTTTTGTGTAATCACCACCCAATTAGTGTACATAGTACCCTTTAGGTAATTTCTCATCCCACACTGCCCTCCCATCCTTCTGAGTCTCCAGTGTCCATTTTAGCACTTTCTATGTTCATGTGTACAAGTTTACTTGTACTCATAAGTGGGAATAAGTGGTATTTGGCTTTTTGTTTCTGAGTTAACATACTTAAGATAATGTCCTCCAGTTCCATCCATGTTGTTGCCAAAGACATGATTTAATTTTTTTTATGACTGACTAGTATTCCATGTGGTGTGTGTGTGTTTGTGATATGTATCACATTTTATTTATCCAATCATCCATTGATGGACACTTAGGTCAATTCCAAATCTTTGCTATTGTGAATAGTGCTGCGATAATATGAGTGTAAGTATCTTTTTGACATAAGATTTATTTTTCTTTGGGTAGAACCTCAGTAGTGGGATTACTGCATTAAATAGTAGTTCTATTTTCAGTTCTTTGAGAAATATTCATGCTGTTTTCCAAAGAGGTTGTACTAATTTACATTTCCAACAACAGTGTATAAACATTACCTTTTCTCCACATTCTCAACATCTTTTATTTTTTGACTTTTTACATATTGGCCATTCTGACTAGCATAAGATGGCATTTCCTGTTTTAATTTGAATTTATTGATTAGTGATATTGAGCATTTTTTCATTTGTTTGCTGGCCATTTGTATGTCTTCTTTTGAAAAATGATTGTCTGTGTCCTTTGCCCACTTTTTAATGGGATTATTTGGGTTTTTTGTTTTGAGTTTTTTGAGTTCCATGTGTTAATGGATTCTAGATATTAGTCCTTTGTCAGAAGCATAGTTTATGAATATTTTCTTCCATACTGTAAGCTATTTACTCTGTTGATTATCTCTTTTACTGTGCAGCTTTTTAACTTAAGTGCCCTTTGTCTATTTTTGTTTTTGTTGCATTTGCTTTTGAGGCATTATTAATAAATTCTTTGCCGGGGCTAATGTTCAGATTGAATTCTTTCCCTTTTCTTCTAAATTTTTTATAGTTTTAGGTCTTACACTAAGTATTTAATTGTTTTCTAGTTAATTTTTATATATGGTAAGACATATGGATCCAGTTTTATTCTTCTGCATATGGCTATCCAGTTTTTCTGGTACTATTTATTTAACAGTGTGTTCTTTCCCTAGTGTATGTTTTTGTCTACTTTGACAAAGACTGATTGGTTGTAGGTATATGGATTTATTTTTGGGCTCTCCATTCTGTTCCATTGGTCTATGTGTCTATTTTTATACTAGTAGCATGCTGTTTTGGTTACTGTAGCTTTATTATATAATTTGAAGTCAGGTAATGTGATGCCTCTAGCTTTGTATTTTTTGCTTAGTATTGCTTTGGTTATTCAGGCTCATTTTTGGTTTCATGTGAACTTGAGGATTGTTTTTTCTAATACTGTGAAAATGATTTTTGTTATTTTGATAGCAAGTACATTGAATCTGTAGATTGCTTTGGGCAGTATGGTCACTTTAGTGATATTTATTCTTCCAGTCTATGGGAGGTTTTCCCATTCATTTGTATCATCTACAACTTCTTTCATCAGTATTTGTAGTTTTACAGTTTTCCTTGTATAGATCTTTCATCTCCTTGGTTAAGCCTATTTCTTAGATTATTTTGTTTTTGTTTTTTTGGTTGCTGTCATAAATGAGATGGATTTTTATGATTTGGTTCTCAGCTTGGACATTATTGGTGTATAGAAATTCTACTGATTTTTGTATGTTGATTTTGTATCCTGAAATTTTATCACATTTAGTAGTCATTTGGAGAAGTCTGTAGGGTTTTATAGGTATAAGATCATATTATCAATAGAGAAGATTTGACTTCCTCTTTTCCAATTTGTATGTCCTTTATTTCTTTCTGTTGCCTAATTGCTCTGATTAGGACTTCCAGTATTATGTTAAATAGAAGTGGTGAAAGTGGGCATCCCTCTCTTGTTCCCATTCTTAGGGGGAATGCTTTCAACTTTTCCCCATTGAGTCAGATGTTGGCTGGGGTTTTGCCATATATGGCTTTTATTATTTTAAGGAATGTTCCTTCTATACCTATTTTGTTGATGCTTTTATAATGAAGGAATGTTGAATTTTATCAAATGCTTTTAATGCATCTATTGAGATGACTATATGTTTTTTTTAAAATTTAAGTTATGTGATGAATCACATTTATTAATTTGTCTATGTCGAACCATCCTTGCATCTCTGGAATAGTATCCACTTCATTGTGGTGTACTATCTTTCTGATGTGCTGTTGGATTTGGTTTACTAGTATTTTGTTGAGGATTTTTGCATCAATGTTCATTGCAGTATTAGTCTATAGTTTTCTTGTTTCATGCTTTCATGGCTTTGTTATTAGGGTGATACTGGCTTCGTAGAATGAGTTAAGGAGAAACCCCTAGTTCTCATTTTTTTTGGAATGGTTTCAGAGGGTTGGTACTAGTTCTTTGTATATCTGGTAGAATTTGCCTGTGAATCTGTTTGTTCCTGGGCTTTTTGTTGTTGTTGTTGTTGGGAGATTTTTTTTTTTATTATTATTACTGATTTGATCTCACTACATGTTATTGGTCTACTCAATATTTCCAATTCTTCATAGTTGGGAGGTTATATATTTCCAGGAATTTATTAATTTCCTCTAGGTTTCCTTGTTTGTGAGCATAGAGATATTCATAGAAGTCTTGGATAATCTTTTATATTTCTGTGCTATCAGTTGTAACATCACTTTTATAATTTTTTATTGTACTTATTTGAATCTTCTCTCTTACTTTCTTGGTTAATCTAGCTGGCAGTCTATCAATTTTGCTTATTTTCTCGAAGTACCAGCTTTTAATTTTGTTGATCCTTTGTATTTTTTCAAATCTCAGTTTTGTTTAGTTCTGCTGTGATCTTTATTTTTTTCTTCTGCTAGCTTTTTGGGTTTGGCTTGTTCTTTTTCTAGTTCCTTGAGGTGCTGCAATAGGTTATAATTTGTGATCTTTCTATCTTTTAATGTATATATTTAATGCTTATTTTTTCCTCTTAGTGCTGCTTTTTTGTATCCTAGAGGTTTTGCTATGTTTTGTCTCTATTTTTATTTTTTCAAAAACATTTTTAATTCCCATCTGGATTTTTTTTATTGCCCCTTAATTCAGTCAGGAGCAGGTTATTTAATTTTTGTGTATTTGTGTAGTTTTGAGAGTTCCTCTTGGAAATGATTTTTAGTTTTATTACACTGTGGTCTGAGAAAATACTTGATATGCTTTTGATTTTTAAAAATGTTTTGAGACTTGTTTTGTGGCCTAATATATGTTGTATCTTTGATAATATTCCATGCACTGATGAGAAGATTGTATGTCCTGTGGTTATTGGGTAGAATGTTCTGTAAATATCTGTTAGGTCCATTTGGTTTAGAATCCACTTTAAGTCCAGTGTTTCTTTGTTGATTTTCTACCTTGATAAGCTGTCTAGTGCTCTGAGTGTGATTTTGAAGTTTCCCACTATTATTGTATTGTTATCTATCTCTTTTCTTAGAGTTAGTAGTATTTGCTTTATGAATATGGGTCTCCAGTGTTAGATGCATATATATTAGGGATTGTTATATCTTGTTTTTGAATTCAGCCCTTTATTATTATGTAATGATCTTCTTTGTCTTTTTTACTGTTATTGATTTAAAGTCTATTTTATTTGATATAAGTATAGCTACTCCTTCTTGCTTTTGGTTCCCATTTGTATGGAATATCTTTTTCCATTCCTTTACCTTGAGTGCATAAGTATCTTTACCAGTCAGGTGAGATTCCTGTAGGCAGTATATGGTTGAATTCTGTTTTTTTATTTTTTCTTAATCGATTCCACCAATCTTTATCTTTTTAGTGGAATATTTAGTTCATTTACATACAAAATTAATATAGATATCTGAAGTTCTGTTCCTGTCATAATGTTAATTGTTACCAAGTTGCTTTGTAATTTCAATTGCATAATTGTTTTATAAGATTTGTGAGTTTTATGCTTTTATGTGTTTTTATGATAACCTTTTGTTTGCATGGTTAGCACTGCTTTGAGCATTTCTTGCAAGGCTAGTCTAGTAGTGATGAATTCTCTTAGTGTTTGCTTGTCTGAGAAAGACTTCATTTATAAAGCTTAGTTTAGCAGGATAATTCATGCTTGACAGTTTTTTCTTTTAAGAATATTGAAAATAGGACCCCAATCTCTCTTGGCTTGTAAAGGGTTCTGCTGAGAGGTCTGCTGTTAGTCTGATGGGATTTCTTTTATTGGTGATTAGATATCTTTCTCTTGCTGACTTTAAACTTTTTTCATTCATGTTAACTTTAGATAGTCTAATGTTATATGTCTTGGTGAAGTCTGTCTTGCTATGTGTCTTTCTGATGTTCTCTGAGCCTCTTATATCTGGACATCTAAATCTCTAGCAAGAATAGGAAGTTTTCTTCAATTATTTCCTCTGATAGGTTTTCCAAACATTTTACTTCTTCTTTTCTGTCAGGAATACCTATGACTTATAGCTTTGGTTTTTTTTATATAATCCCATGCTTCTTGAAGCCTTTGTTAATTTTGTGAAAATTCTTTTAAAAAATTTTTTTGTCTGACTAGGTTAATTTGAAAGACCTATCTTCAAGCTCTGAAATTCTTTATTATGCTTGGTCTAGTCTATTTCTAAAGCTTTCAACAGTATTTTTTAATTCCTTCACTGACTCTTTCACTTCCAGAAGTTCTGTTTATTTTTGAAAATATCTATCTCTTTAGTAAATTTTTCATTCATATCCTGAATTATTTTTCTTATTTCTTTGTGTTGGTTTCAATTTTCTCTTCAATCTCATTGAATTCATTTTCTGGTATTTCAAAACTCTCATTTTAGTTAGGATCCATTGCTGGGAAGTTAATGTGATTCTTTGGAGGTGTTGTAACACTATGGTTTTTAATACTTCCAGAATTATTTCTCTGGTTCTTTCCCATCAGGATGAACTAGCTCTTCTTATTTTTAAAACTACTTTCATTTGGATTGGATTTTTTTTTCTCTTGAGATGTGATTATAATGTATGTTGTGTAGGGTCATTTGGCTTTGGTTTTGTGCTTTCAGTGTCAAAAACTCTGTATCAGTTCCTTGGTTATAGATAGCCTTTGTTTGGTAGCTTTCTCAAATGCTTGTTTTAGTAATGATGTGGTAGGTGGGTGAGCAGGCTTACTGCCTCCTGTGGGGCTGGTAGGACCTAGGACTCAGGAAGCTTATTTTGTTTCCCAGTGCTGTGTACTTGTGTCAGCAGATTTTTTCCCTGGGTTGTGTAGTTCAACTTCCAAGCCAGTAGATGTTGCTTATTTAGTAAGAGCCAGGTGTGGCAAAAGCAGATGTGTTTGTTATTGACCTTTGTTTACTGGGAGATGCTCTCTGTTGCTTCAGGCAGTGAGCTGGTCTGTGGAATGCACATTGGCCTGAACTCCCTGCCCAGCCCTGAGGGGGAAACAATCCTGGCTGGAGCTGAACTGCTAATCCTGTCCTTGGATACCCCAATGGCAGGCACAAGCAGCAGCCCTGGTGGAGGTGCTGGTGGGAGCTCCTAGTGAAATGTGCCGAGGTCTCCATGGGGGGATGGAGGGTGTTGGCCCCACTCCATGTCTTGTGTAGGCAGAAATGAGATCCACTTCTAAGTCATGCCCTTGTCCCAATGCTCAGACACTCAGATTGGACAGATGCTGTTGTCTATCTCCAGGCTTCAATTTAGCTGAGTATCATGAAAGATGCCTGCCCTGTGACTCACTGCTGAAATGTCTTCAGTGCTGAAGCTCCTGCCTCCACCCCAAACACATAGTTTTGCTGCTCCCCTGATCTCAGTTGCAAGACTGTTACTGCTCTGTTTAGATAGGGAGAGGGGTTCCATGTTCCAAGCAAGCTTGAGCCTAGTGGGAACACCACCAGTGGGGATGCATCAGCACTTAATAGCCCTAGAATGTCTGTGCTTCATCACACTTGTGCAGACCTTCTGCAGGAGCAGCGACAGCTGTGTCTGCAGCAGTGAGTGTGGTGGGGGTGGAGGAGAAATCCCCTATCCACATCTATCCCTGAGCACTGAGCCCACCTGGCCACTGTGGTGGAAACCACACTCCTCCCTTGCAGAGCCAGCACAGTGCTTGAGTCTCCACTGGAAGTGGTACAGTCACTCTCCACTGACAAGCAGGGAGCTCTTAGTCACAGGAAAGTATGCTCTCTGGTCTACTTTGTCCCAAGAGGTGCCCCCTTGGTGTGGTACACTCTCCCTTCTCATAGGAACAGCACTCCCCAAGGGCTAGACCACTGGGAAACCTGTAGCTTCCGTGGTTCCAACCAGGCCTGTTTGGTTTCTGCAAATTCTAGGGAATGTCTGTGGGGGCTCCAGTGATGTGGAGACAAAAGGGTTGAGGTTCCCTGAGCAGGACACAGTTCTTCAACAGGTATGCCCCAACCATGGCACCTGTCATGGTAGCTTGAGTCTGGGGAGGGCAAGCAACCCCATATGAGCTGGTAGTCTTGTGTGATGCCTTCAAGAAGTCCCCTAAGTCACTGCCCGCACTAGTGTTTAGGTTTCCCAAGGCAGAGGAACTCTCTGACAGTTTGGATACCAGTGCTTTGCCACCTAAAACACTCCCACATACCTTTTCATTGAAATACCAAGTATCTTGGGTACATACCTTTTCATTGAAATACCAACTATCTTGTCATTATCTGCCAGCCTTTTGTTTCCTTCTTTTTCTGTACCTTAGCTTTTTCTCATGAGTTCTCTGCCAGACTCCAGTGCTTTCTTGATATTCTATTTGAGTATCATTTTTCACCTGTAACTTTGCTGCTGCTTTCTGAGGAGAACTGGCATCTGACCTCTCTAGTCAGCCATCTTTAATCCATTTCTACCTTTCAATTTGGTCTATTTTTCTTATTTTTTTATCCCACTGCTGAAATTCTCCATCTATTCATGCAAATTACCAATTTTTCTAGTAGGGCCTTTAAAATATTAATAATAGTTCTATCAAATTCCCTGTCTGTTAATTATATGATCTGTTATATTTGAATCTGATGCTGTTAATTGCTTTTACTCTTGACATTATATTAATATTTTCCTCCCCCCCACCTTCTTCTTTGTGTGTATTGTAATTTTGTTTGAAAACTGGACATGTTGTGTAAGATACTAGAGACTGAGGTTAATAGTACTAATGCTTGTAAATAGGCATGCTTTTTGTTTTTTTCCTTTTTTATTTTTTAAATTTCTTTATTTTTTAAATTTTTTTAGTACCTTTAGTGACAAGGACATAAATTTTTTATTTCAGTATATAATCATTAGGGAAATGCCTCTTCTTTTTGCTAGGTCTTAAGTCAATCTATTCAGGAGTTGGGCTAAGTCTGTGTTGTATTCTTGCTATAATTTCCCTAATGTTATAAAATTTTCAAATTCTTCTAGCATTACTTTGTGCTTATGGTGGGAGTTGAGTTGATGGAGGGTTTTTCTCATTGTACTTATTCCACGCTTAGGTTTTGACATTCTCTGTAAAATTTGTACCTCAGAGAGAGGTTCTCTCTTTGTTCTTTCCTCTCTTCCAACAGTAGATGACGACTATTTTTCACTTGGTGCTTGCTTTCCTGGTTGTATGAAGTGACAGAGTGCTTCGTGGGATTCTGTTTTAGCCTCAATCATAGGTGTATGTTTTGTTCTTGGGCCTTGATTGTGGAGTCTTCTTAGTGATACTGCTTCTCTGCAGGGAAGTCTCAGTTTCCTAGGGATGTTGTAACAGATCACCACAAACTGGATGGCTTAAAACAACATAAATTTATTGTCTTACAGTCTGGAGATTAAAAGTTCAGAATCAAGGTATTGGCAGGGTTTGTGCTTTTTGGAGACTCAGAGGGAGGATCTGTTCCATGCCTCTTTCTTAGCTTCTGGTGGTTGCCAGTAATCCTTGGTCTCCCTTGGCTTGTAGATGAATCACTCCAGTCTCTGCCTCCACCTTCACATGGTATTCTTCTCTTTGTGTTTCTGTGTTTTCATATGGTCTTATTTCAAGGGCACCTGTGGTTGTATTTAATGTCTACTGTAGCCCAGTTTGTCCTTATCTTAACTTGATTATATCTGCTAAGACCGTATTTCCAGTTAAGGTCAAATTCATGGGTATCAGGAGTTAGGACTCCATCATATCTTTTTTGGGGGATGTGTTAGTTTGCTAGAGCTGTTATAACAAAAATACCACAGATTGGGTGGCTTAAACAACAGAAGTTTATTTTCTCACAGTGCTAGAGGCTGTAAGTTTAAGTTTTTAGTAGGTTTGATTTCTTCTGAAGGCTGTCTCCTTGGCTTGCAGATGGCTACCTTCTTGCCGTGTTCTCACATGGCCTTTTCTCTATATGCCCATGCACCTGGTGTCTTTCTGTGTGTCCAAATTTCTCCTCCTTATAAGGACATGAATGGCCTTCTTTCAATTCAATCACTTCTTTAAAGGCCTTATCTCTAAGTACATATTCTGAGGTCCTGGGGATTAGGACTTCAACATAAGAATTAGAGCAGGGAAACACAAGTAAGCCCATAACAAGGGACACAACTCCAGAAGTGTTTTTCTACCCTTCACCCAATAGTAGAGAGACAGAAAATGAATAGAACTTCTACAAAAAATGTTCTCTTTAACTATTTTCTTACTAAAATGTTCGACTCTTTTCTTATTCATATCTGTCTGATCATTATTTATAATGCATTTTAAAAATGTGTTTTTGATCTTTGTGAGATCATATTTAATTGCTTTTAATTTGTGGAAGATCTAGAAGTTGAATTTCTAAATGCTGTCCGTCACAAATTATTTGCATGTACTTCTTTCAGAAGCCAAGGGCTAACTACCAACTTAGTTTTACTTTAGCGGCTTCCAAGATCTCCAGCTTAATCTAACAGTTTTTAGTTCACACCTATGACCCACTGGTTAAGGCATTTATCTCCTCCTCACTGTGGCATTAACAATGGCATTTATCCATCAGGTATGCCTGCTTATTGTGTGTATTTACCATTCACCAATCAGATTTCAGCTCATAGGGGTATTTCTTCCTCTTGGAGTTCTCTCACTCTTTGGGAGCCCATCAATATAATATGTTTTATTCAGGATCTAGTTGTTTTATAACTTGAGAACCTTCTAGAATATTTAGTCCATCATACCTCAAAGAGCAGAAATGTCCACTAATATATTTTTGTAATCTTTCCATATCCACTCACATAGTCATATCTCCATCTTTCCAATGTTTGCATAATATTAGATTTTAAGGATGTAACATTTTAAAAATTCATACCCCTACTTACAGACACAAAGACTATTCCCAGTTATTAGCTACTTCACATGGCATGCAGTGAGCATCATTTTGCTAGAATTTCTATAAACTTGTATTGGTATATACTTGTAGGATACATTTCTAAAAGTGGAATTGCTGGGTTAAGGGTATTTTGAAAGTTTCTGGTATGTATTTACAGACAAATTTAAATGTTATTAGAAAATATAAAAATGCTTCTAGACTTTTATATTATATTTACCTATTTTATAAATTATGATATATTATTTTTCAATGGTCAATATTAACCCTTGGACAGTTTAATATTGTCTATATGGAACGTTTTCTAAGAAGGCAAGTTATGCAGAAGGTATTTAGTACTTGGGTACTAGTTTAGGCTCTGCCATGTATTTTCTTTTTGACTTTGGGTAAGTCAGTTGACCTTCTTCTTCTTTGTATTTTTGAACTAGAACAAGAGTTACTAAATTTTATTCCAAGGTTGGGAAGATGAACCTGATGAGTGGTGCTTTGAAATCCCTGCCCTTACTTCAAGCAAGACAGCTGTGTTTTTATCTTTTTTCATATTAGAAGTACTGAAAAAGATTTCATTTGGGGAAAATAAGGTTCTGCTATTAAAAGTAGTTTAAAATACCTTTGCCTAGATGGATCTAAAGTCACTTCCAGTTCTAAAATTTTATGACTTATGATTCTGTACATCCTTTTAAATTGCTAGACTTTTCAGTATTTGAACTCCAATTATGGCTCCTACTTTTTTTTCTTCTACATCCAATGCAAAAATACGTGTAATTATTTAGACAAAAAGTAACAAGAAGAGAGCTGTTTCTTTTTCCTTTAATCTCTTTACTTGGCTTTACTTCTCTTTTGAACTAGAAATGTTTCAGCCTCAGCTACATTTTTCTCAGAGAAAGGTTAAAAATATTTGACTTCTAGTTATTTATTATCCTTTATAGTTTGACTGAATTTAAATATATAACACTATTTCTTATATTCCGTTTTCCTGATTTTCTTTAGTGTATATCCATTGCCCTTATATTGGTCCTTTTCTAAGGAATGTTTCTATCCTTATCTTCATCAATTTCCAAATCTTAGCACACTGTCCTATAATCAGCATCGAATGCTGTAGTCACATTTATTTTGTCTGAACACTACTTTCACCATAATAAGATTTTTTTCATTTCAGTGGGGAACTCTAATTACCTTAGGTACAAGAACAAAACTCTTAGTTTAAATCTCTTAATCAGGCTTTCTCAAAATAGCCACTGAGGCAAACTGACTCACTCTCCCATGTGCCTGATTATCCCTCTCAGAATTTTTGAAATTCACTCAATTTGCATCTATGTTAAAAACTTCTTCACCTCTACAAGTTCCACTTTTTCCACTACTAAAATGTAACATTCTCCAGGAAATTTTCATCTACTAACTAGGGATAAAATGTTCTCTTTTCTCTTATCTTTACAGGCAAAAGTACTTGTACTTTGTCTGTAATGAGAAAACAATGAAACTTTTTGAAATAGTCTCTAATGAGGCTAAGCTTGTAATAATTTTGTCTGCACTGAGCTGAAGTTTGAATATGAATTCTCTAAAATGGGATTTAACAGGGAAATAAGCATAATTAAGATTGCAGGAGAAACATACACTCAGATACACACACAGACACACACGCAGGCACACACCTCAAATTTTGAAAAGTCTTTAAGATTATAAACTCTTGTTTCTAACTTAAATGAGAAGACCTGTTAAAATAATCAAATATATGACTATTTCAGCATATTTTCTATAATTTAAAAGGATCTTCCTTTCATTTGAATAGTGCTGCACTATACTATCTTTATCCACTAGTGAAAAATTTAGATAACTTACTGCAGAAGATGCTGTGGTGTACCTCTCAGACCCCCCTTTAGGACCAAGGCCCTCATTCCCAAGCTATTGGAAATGTTAGTGGCTGAAAGGTGTCAGCCAAGTCCCTCTCTGTAAATAGCTGTCAACTAAAGACTGCCATCTCGACCAAAGAGACATCTCATCTTTGGGGGCAGTCTGCACTCAGTGCCTGCTTTGGTGGAAATATAACATGATTCTCTTGCCTCCTTTGGGACATCTGTGATGGGCTATCCCAGTTCCACAGCTTGCCATAGGATCAGCTGAGGCCTTCGTAGTGACTCACTGCAGCTCAACTTCTTCCTTTGCTTCCTACTTCCTTTCTTCCCTCACAGCCATTGTTCTTGAGGACACCCTCAATACCATTGTGGCACATGTAATCCTGATCCCCAATTCTTACCTTCCTACTTCCTTTACTGTATAACATATATTTAAAAAAGACAAAAAATAGCTAATATCAAAACAAATCTTACTATTAAATATTTCCCAGGCATTGTGCTAAGAACTTCAGATTCATTAAGTCATCTAAACCTCACAACAATATGAAGTGGGACTGATTATTATAAACTCAATTTTATAACTGAGGAAACTCTCATTAGAGGAATTACATAGTTTATCCAAGTCCTATAGCTACTAGATGGTAGAGCCAAGATTTGAAACTGTGTGTGTTGCATTCCAGAGATTATACTTTTCAAAACTCAATTACTCTACCTTTTGCATCTCTAGGACATGTATTGAATCCCTAAAAGGGCACATCTGGATAGAGAACAATTTAAGGTTTTTGGCAGTGAAGATTAATGGGTATATTTTGAAAATCAGATTTTATTCCATATTTATATTGTGAAGAGAAATAATTTGAGGGGGGCAAAACTATCATTATCATCTAAAAGTTATAAACACAATACCATATTTAGGTGTTGGGTATTACTGAATTTTTCTCTCTGATGCAAAGTGAAAGAATGTGAAAATTAATTATATGTGAGGAAATTCACGCCCACTCCCTAACTAACATTAATAAAGATTGATTTTTGTTGGAATCAACCAACCACTGATGTGCCAGTGAAATGCCAATTAACGAATTTTCTAATTCTTTGTCCCTACCATAAAGATTAATTGAAATTCCATCCATAAGTTGTGACATAATAAAATATAAGATCAAAATACAGATTGGTGGGTTTAAGTGTATTTCCAACCAGATTGGACTAGCTACATGATATGACTGATATTGTCTACTGGGAAAAAATTGACAGTTTAGTTAAGAAATTCATCTGAAAAATCTTTTCTTTAGTAGGCACATACAGATGTAGTCTTACATTAGAAAACTTTCACAAAGTAGAAAACCTGTATATTGCTGCTTTTATGTATGTGAAACAATTTTGATACTTATATATAACTTATAATTAAAATACTTTATATAGCACTGCTGAGTTTTCACAAATAGTATCTCATATAATTCTTATCATAATTGTGAGATAGCTGAGGTGTTGTTATTAATTTTAATTTTCTAGACAGGTAAACTGACCATCAGGCTAGGTGAGCTGTTCGGATGGCTGAGATAAGAGTTTATCTGACCGGTGTTCCTTTTTTACACTGTCATGAACATATAAATGTCTCTCTTCCATTGATAATTCCTTCTCTATTGCCACCCTTCTGAGATATAATGTTTTGCTCTCCCCTTCACAAGCAAATTTCTTGGGTAAAAATACATATTTCCTCCATTCATTTTCAAATTATGTGACCAGAATTCCCGAATGCTTAGTAACCTGAAGTCTTTTCTCATCACTACAAAGGATGGTACTATCATAGGTCACAGATCCTCCTCCTTACAGCATCCACTGCCATTATCACAGATCACAGGTTTTAGATGTCATTGTTTACTACCCCTCCTAAGCATATCATGTGTTTTAAGAAAAGTTCCTCTCTTTGCATCCATGATACTGAACATTGTTCTTTTCTCCATTTTGGTTCATTCATTGAATCCTTTTCCTACCCTTCAACTAGTTGTTTACCAAAGGTACATCCTGGACTTTACCTCTTCTTTCTGCATATTGTGTCCTTCATTAATGTTTATGATTTCAATTATCACCTTCACCTAGATGAGAAGCAATATGTTAATAGTACAGGGGTTAAAACCAGGGCCTCTGGATTCAAACAGAATTGAGTCTGAATCCTAGCTCTGTTATTTGTTAGCTCTGTAGCTTTGAGAAACTTCTCAGTTTATGCGTGTGCCAAATAGTTTTGCCCTTGTTTACCTCAGAGGGTTGGAAAGATTAAATGAGATAAGGTATGTAAAATGCTTAGCCCCTGAGCTTCCCAATTTTTTATTTTAATGAAATTTAAACTACTTACTATGATGCTACAAGGCTCTGTACCATCTGGCTGCTTCCTACCTCCAGGCAAGCAATATTGGTGGTGAAGATTATTTGGTGGCAGAACAGATGGAAAGAAGCAGATGTATAGAAGGCATGTTTTATAGGAAGGATTTACTGGAGTAGGCATTAACTTGGTGATTGGGATGGGGTGATGAAAGAAGACTGTACTAAATTAACTCTAAAATTTTGGCCTCATAGAATTGGATAGATGATGGTGGTATTACTGAAATAGGAACAACTGGAGGAGAACTCTGATTCTGGTGTAGAATATAAGGTTTGAGGCATGTAGAGTTTTAAGTTCCTTCCTGATATCTAGATAGAATGAATAGGCAATTAAATAGGTAACTAGCAGCACTCAGGAAAGAAATAGAAGGAAAAAAATCCAGAAATATTTTAATAACCACAAAAAGAATAACACAACTGAAAATATATACAATCAAGGTGTAATAGGTAAGCATATGGAAAACATAAGAGTCAAGTTAAAATTATAATATCGATAAATACAGAAGACACTAGAAAGTTTATATATAATTGGTAGTCCTGAAGAAGAAAAGGATATATAATATATTAATCATAATTAATGATATACTAGAAGAAAATTTTTCTGAAATAAACATTTGTATTGTTTTATTCAAAAAATATTTATTATATTACTTGTTTTTGTCAGGTGCCATTTTAGGTGTTGGGAAAAGAGTATTGAAAAAGATAGAAAAGGTTGACTGTTCCCATGAAATTTCTATTTTACGGGACTGAAATTCACGTCATATCCCAGGGAAAATTTATATGAAACATCAGCAAGACATACTCTCATGAAGTTACTGAACATCAAGGTAAAGAATCTTGTGGATGTCTAGGCAAAAAATGCAAGTTTTCATATGAATGAAAAAATAATGTTGGCCTTAGTCTTCTCCATAAAAAGTTTCCATGAGAACACAGAGGATCAATGTCTCTAAAATTCTGAGGGAACAAAGTATGTCTCAGTCATTTTGACACCCAATCAAAATTTCCTTCAAATACCAAGGCAATGGATAGGCATTCTCAAGTAAACAAGAAATCAAGCAATACTGTACCCGTGAAATTTAGTGGAAAAAAATACAAAAACTTGACAATGACATCCAGCCAAAAAAGACACAAAACAAATTTAAAAACATCAAATGAAGGACCCATGATCTGAATTGAATATATTATACTTAAATATGGAAATAATATTAAATAACTGTGGAAATTTTGTTAGCATAACAGAATATAAATGCCATACACCTTGCAATAACAATTAAATATTATGAGGTACAGAGAGAAGAGGTAGGGCTTAGTATTCCTATTTAATTTCCTCATCTTTCGTAGTAGGGGTTCAAATCACAGTCTAAATTTAAATCATGAGGGCTTTTTTTCCTCAAGTAATGATTCCTATCTCCTAATGTTTTCATTTTTTTCCCCTTATTTTAAAGAATTTTTCTTGGAACCAATACTATGGATAGCATTCATCTACAGTTTTCTCAGTTTTACTTTATTTTCTTATGTTAAAACTCAACTAGATTTATGTATTAATAATTTAAAAGTGAGAAATAAGTATACATTTGGACCGTTGTTCTGTCTCCTGTTCTGCTTATCTGTCCATATACAGGGGAGTGGTTCCTGGGGTGAGAGTCTTCAGATGATAACCAAAAAGAGTTGCTTCTAGGACTTGGGAGATAGTGCTAGTGTGATCAATTTCTTAGTTATAAATAGTGGTATATGGATGAAGTCACCAAAAAATGAAGAAAAGAAACAGTTGAAAATCACCACTGGAAATGGGTCTGGAGGAGGGGTGAGCGCAGGAGAATCAACCATGGGAAAGTCTTTTATTTTCTTGGCTCCTTTAGTTTACGGGTCTGAAGTTGGTACATTTTAGATTATAGAGGGCAAGTTATTTAAACAATAGCATTTTAGAGAAAACTTTCTAGTTCTGAAGCATTTATTGACTGTTTCAGAATTGATTTGCTAATCACTTGCATTTCAAACCTTAAAACAATTTTTAAGGTATTTTGTAAGTATTTTAAAATATAAGCATTTTTGAAACAATGGCTTATCTTTTTCAGGGGATTCTGTAGCTGTTACACTATGTGAACAAATGAGCTGAGATTTTACCTGTTTTAGATCCTGGTCACATCTTTTGTTTACATCATTATGTCAATACATGTATCTCCAGAGCGCACAGATAGAAGCACACATAGGCAGAGAGAGTGAATTAGAATCCAAATGGAATGATACTTATTTTTAATTTCTAAATATATATTATACATACATATAATACACATGCATGTGCATGCACACATACACATGTATAACTTTTTTAATTAAAAAATGTTTTGGCATTTAAGACTGACTTACTAAAATGGGCTGATCTTTTTGATTTGATTTTTCACATTATAATTAAATGCATTAAATGGAAAAAGAATTACTTTTCCTGAGTTCCTATAAGTTTTTAGAGCATTACATTTATTTCATTTTCCAGATCCTTCTTTCAATTCAAACTATTCCTTAAGCCCCTACAAGGCTCAATTTCTATTTCACCCAGGGGCCGGTAGGAGCATTTGAGGTCAGGATTGCACTAGCTATCTAGGCTTTATAAGTAAACCTCCCTCCCTACCTAAGAGTCAGCAAGTAAAACTTTTAAAAACATAATTTTCTACCCCTTTCTACTGATTTTCTGTTTCATAAATGTACTCTTATCAAGAAAACAAAGGAAGACATTGACAAGTAGGACTCAAATTCATTTTATCTGCCACCAGCCTATTCTTGAGTTTAAAGTAACACAATGTGGCTTTTCTCAGTCTCTTGGTACTTTTTTAGAGTTAAATAGTCTACAGTGATCTATTTAACTCTGTTTTTGAATTAAATTAAGAGCAACTATAATCAATTTTTAAAAATGCATTTTTTTCACTTCAAAATAATTTTTTGAAGTAAAACTTTTTAAGAACTAGTACCTGAAATCTAGAATTACAGCATTTTAGAGGTGGAAGGCCTGTTGGAGATGACTTGGCTTCGTGGGAGCACTAGGGATGGCTCAGAAATGCCTTGCCTGTCTTGGAAGGACAGGTGTGTATGTGTGGGCAGTGCTTCTGGTCCTCTGCACCACTTTTTACATGCTTGCTGTCAGAGACTTGCATTCATACAGGAAACAGAATTGGAAAGAGCCCGGTCGACTTGGGGACTAGGGATCCCAGTGGGATCTAAAGCAGCATCTGAGGTTACTTCTGGACACAGTGGCCACCTGAGTTGGTGGGCAAACCACTTCTCTGTCTTTATTGAGGACCACTGGATGCCCACAAAGTTCAGCTCTTCTCTAGATTCCGGATCCAAATCTCAGTAGCAATTTAAAGAGAAATTAGAAAAGCTTCTGCTAACATGCATGGGTTTAGGGATTAGATTCAAGTCTCTGGAAGAAGGTGTTGTCAAGACGTCACAACTCTAGTCTCAAAGAAATAGGGGTCGTGGGAAGTAGGTCTTTGAATGGGACTAGTCATCAATAAATTTCTAGCTAGCACAATCTTTCTCATTCATCACTGTGATTCCCCATTGTTTAACTTACTGCTTGGCATAGAGGAGGAATCCAACATTTGATGAATAAATTAAGTAAATGTATGGCAAGAAGAAAGAGATCCAGTTGGGTCTTACTGGGAAGTAAGTTGCATATCTCATCTTGGAAATGAAGCACTCACTAGAGTGGTGAATAAATTCAGTGCTATAAGGAATTGTCTGAGTTATGAAACTAGGGTTCCTTCAATATCTTCCCACCAAGTTGCCTTAAGGTCTTGGATTTCCCCTTTTAAAAATTTATTCCTAATGAGAATGTGGCAGAACTGGGGCTGCCAAGTTTATTATGACTACTTCTGGATAAAAGGACCATGCAAGGTAACCAAACAAACAAAGAAAATCCCCCCAAACAAGAAGAAGAACAACAACAAACCAAGTATAGGGGAATGGCTAAAAAAAAAAAAAAAAAAAAATAGATGTTATGTTGATGTATTTTCCCATAGTTAAATTATTCTATAAAATATTGATTTTCTGTGTTTTACAAAAAGTCTCTATCAATTTATCCAGGCCTTGTGGGGTAATATAAGATTCTTTTACCTTGAAGATTAAAACAGAGACCTTCTAAATCAGTGAACAAGAACAACTTTTTGCCACCTACAGAAAATCTTGCTGCCAAGGTAAGAAATGACAGACCTATAATATTTATGCCAAAGATAGCATTTCTTGGTTCCCAAATGATATATCTGGAGGCCTTGTATTTACTGACTTTGTTCTTATTGCTAAACTGTCTTTTATTACAAATAAGAATTTGCTTTAGTTCACCTTGGGATAGAGAAAAACCATTAGCAAAAGCTCTATGCTATTACTTCCCCTAAAGTCTTTTCAGTAGGGGGATTAGGAAATCCATTTTTTCCAAAAGTTCAGGAGGAATTTGTCAAGAGCCTCTCTGTGGCTTTCTGGCCACCTTATAAAACATCACGGAAATTCAACTGCTTCTCATGTCGTCATCTTGCGCCTTTGCGTCCCAGCTGGCATTTTAGTGGGTAGGGCAGAGGCATTTTTGATTTAGTTCGCTAAGCTTCAAAGAACATGCACTACAAAGGGAATAATAACATGTCCTATAATTTGCTTTTTATCAACTAAATGTTTTTCCTCCTAGATGTGATATTGTTTGATATGTATTGAAATTGATCGTTGAATGAAGACTTCTGAACGAAGACTTCTGGTTCACCTTTGGCCTTTGACATAACCTTTTCTCATTGAAATAAGGATAGAGAGTAGACTTAACAAATTCTGTGAGAAAAACACTTTTTTCTAACAGAAGTCATCTATGAAATAGAGAATAAGAAGGAATGCCCTGATCTTGTTTCCAGCCCCGAGGCACCTGGGTGGTCATCCTTGAGGAGAGGAGACTAGAGACCTGGGGTCAGTATGGCCTTGGCTAGAGGGAGACACTGTTTGTTAGAAAGGGAATCCCTTAGCAATTCTCAGGACTTCATTGTGTCAGTGATTTATTTCTGACAAGAGTCTGTGTCCTTGAAAAACATTTTCTTTGTTGATTAAACTACTTTATTATATTATAATACTTTTTGGTAACTTAGAGTCAAAATAGTTTTGGCTAAAAAAAAATTCGACTTGAACTCAAAACAGAAAGCAGGTCATTTTTAAACCAAAAATGCCGACTGAATTTGGACACTAAAAAATAATCTTTTTTCCTTGAAAGATGCCATAGAGCTAAAAAAAAAAAAAAAAATGCTGCTGTTTGGTTTCTGTTCATAGACACAAGCTTTTGCAGTGTAGGTGTTTACTTTATAAATGTGCAAATAAATGAATCCAACTGTTCCCTGTGCTGTTCAGCTTGTGATAGAAACCCTTAAAAGTAAAGATCATTTCTCACAGAAATTTTGTTGTTAATTTATATCGAGGTAATAATTCCTTAAAAAAATGGAGTGAGTCAAAAGAGATAAAGTTGACATTTTAGAATGGTAAGATCTTGATTTAACTGCAGAGGAGGACTTTGGTTACTGGGGGACATCGTTTTCTCTTTTAATTAATTCCTTTTCCTGACATTTCTCTCATCATGAGGCAAATTTGTTTGTGGCGCTTAACCTTTAAGTATTATATCAGTTTTCACTGGAGTCATGCAGTGACCAAGAGTCAGTAAATGTAAGACATGAAAAGTTTTTTATAAAAGGCAAAAACCACCTTGAACTAAGTTTGCCATGAGGAAATTTTCTTCTCCACATAAACTCAGAACTCCTGACCTCAGGGGCTCTTGTGTTTGCCTTCTTGATCTTCCCCTCTAATCTTCAGAGCTCACGGACCTCATGTTCTTGAAATGGCTTTTCAAGACTGAGTCTTCCTTACCCATTAAATGCATATAGACATTTTCAACTTGCTATTCCCTCTACTGTTCCTATCTTAGTTCCCCTTGGCAAATCCTACTTATTCTAAAGAAAAACTCACTTTTACTTTCCTAACCCTTACTTTCTCTATTATATTACCTTTCCCAACTTGAGATTATTGATTCCTTCTTTGCTCTCATTCATTTAGTACCTATCTGTGTTATGACACTCACTCCATGTTATTCTCATGTGTAATTTGCCTGTTTCTGTTCTTTTCCTGCAAAGTACACCAGGTGGTGTTGACATTTCAGCGCTGGGGAGGAAGGCATCTGGCCTGAGGTCTATTTACTCCCTATACTGAGAGCAGGGATAGAGATGCCCCCAGGGGGAAGAAAAGGGAGGTCACTTGGTCTGATTTCCAGGGTAATGATATTTGCTGGGAGGAAGAGATCTTATCTGCACATAGTCCTTAGTAGGATGCCCCTGGCCAAGGATTACCTATACTAAATAAAACCCCCAAAATGAGGCCTGGCACTTTGGAAAATGTCACTTGGGCTATAGAACATTCTAGGGCAGGGGTTCATAAATTTTTTTCTTAAAAAGTCAGATAGCAAATAATTTAGGCATGTGGGCCACATAGTCTCTGTTGCAACTACTCAACTCTGCTTGAGTAGAGCAGTAGGCCTGGCAGTGTTCCAATAAAACTATTTTTTTTTTAAATAAAAATAGGTGGTTGGCTTGTGGGCTGCAGTTTGTCAACTTCTGATCTAGGGTTTAAAATAGGGATGTTCTAGAACTTAAATTACATTGAGGTAATCGTAATCACAAAGCCTCATTATTTTTTTAAGTGTGCATTTGGGTCTCTCTGTTGTCCAGCCTGCAGTGCAGTGGTACCATCAGAGCTCACTGCAGCCTTGAATTCCTGGGCTCATACAATCCTTCTGCCTTAGCCTCTACTATAGGAACTACAGGTGTGCCACCACACCCAGCTGAGGACTCAACTATTCTTTTGCACAGAGGCTCAGGTCCAAGGAAGGAGGAAGGGCCTGAGGAACTACCCTTGAGAGCTCATACCTCTTTGTTCTGTCTCCCCTTGATTGCACGAGTCCTTGAAATCATTAATAAAGATTAATTTCAAAGGAGATTTCTGACTTGTGTAGGCCTGATTTGGAAATTCAATCCTGGAGGTTAGCTCAGACACATTAGTACAAATATTGAACAATGCATATTTGATGAAAAGAATTATTCTGGGCCACTCAACAAGTCTCCCAATGGCTTTTGTACCTTGAATGAACAGCTTCTTAATGCTGACCTACACTTTGCTGCTTTGGATTGGGCATCAGGTGACCTATCTCAGTAAAGCTCAGACTATCTCAAGCAGGTAATGATCTTCTCTTATCTTTTGTTGTTGTTGAAATCCCTTATTTATTTATTTATTTATTTTACAGGTGTCTTGAGGACAGCTTCCAAATAGACCGAAGTTGTGTTGCTAATTGTATTATGCACTTTAAAAAGAGTGGCTTTTCCTAAATAGGTTTCTTTGTCTGCAATATAATACTATGAAGATTAGTACCCTGGTTTAGTCTGGAGCAGCCTGGTTAGACTTGACCTTTGACTTGGCATTTTAGTTGAGCATATGACCTGAGCAATCCTTCCACCTTCTCTATTTCTTATATGATTCCAAACTGACTTGGAATCTGAACAGAAAGCAGCAGAAGAAACTACTAATTGAAGTTAGTGCCCTGCCTTCTGAAGCACTTGTCTCTTAATTTGGGTGAAAGACAGAATTAGGCAGAGTTGGCACTTAATCTTGTTATGCCACTAAGTAGCTGTGTTATTCTGACCAAAACACGTAACTTCTCTGAACCTGTTTTTCTTCTGTAAAAATGGGAAGTCCACCTTCATCGTGTAGATTTAAAGAGAAAACTCATTTACAGGTTGGATGATTATTCTTGCTCTTTGTTGGCCTTTTGCCAGAAGTTATTTGCACATGCACATATGTCACTCAGAATTATAATCAAATGTTGAGAAACCTCCCCTACAGATGTTCCTAAAAGAAAAGGGCAGCTTTTCTCTTTCTAGTACGGTTTAGGAGCAATTCTACTTGAAGGCAGAAGGGTGAACTGGAACAATCTCTTATTACCCTTTACGGTCCTACTAACCTGTCTGTTTTATCTGCTTCTCTTTGGCGGAAATAGTATCTCCCTCAACGTGTTTACTCTAAGGGAAAAAAGCCCACTACACTAGTGCCGAATACTAGTTAAGTGCTGATTTAGTGAGTTCTGAATGTATGTATGGCTTGACTAAAATTATTTATGCAGTCAGGGAAGAAACTAATTCACACAGCAGTGCCCTAATTGGCATCAGAGAAGCATTTCCGTAAAGCCCTTAGGAAAAGCAGGAAGTTGATTAAATAGAAAAAATGCACATGAAAATAAGAGTACAAAGAATGCGTAGAAGAATAAAATGCAATTGTTAAATAATCACCCTCATGATATTTTCCCCCCAGAAGTTACCTTTGATTTAATACAGGAGAGAGCACCTGGGAAAATTTCAGATTGGAGTCCCTCCCACTCTTCCTCTGCCTATGCTAAGAATCTGTGGCCCAGAATTCAAATAATAAATCTAAGAGAGGCAGGTAAAAAGAACAGTGGAAAACAGATGGCAGCAGTTACAACTAGCAAATTCCCAGTTGGTGGCTCTCACATTTAGAAGCGGGCATCTGTTCTTCTTCCCCACTGCAAAGTGGTTTTAACTCAGAGGTGTTAAAAATATCTAAGTTGCTGTTTTATTCATTTCTGCTATTTACTGACTTTAATGACTTACAGTATATCCAATGAAAAGTACAATGTTTACCCAAGCGGCAAGAGACTCAAAACAGAAATATGGGATGCTGTTTAAAAACCTTGTGGTCTACAAAATAGCATGTATGGTTTCATAGGTGAACCTTGCTTTATGCCTTAACATTTGTGTGAATTGGAATATGCTTTAAAATACACCTGGAGTGCTTGATATTAAAAGAATCCTGAGAGAGTTACAACCTCTCTGGGCCTTGGTTTCCTCCTCTACAAAATGGGAATAATAAGGCCTACCTTATAATTCTGCTGAGCAGGTCTGTTGTGAAAATTAGAGATAATATCACTAAAAGATGTTATAAGCCCCTCAAATAGTATAGATTCTTAGTCAATGATAATGCATTTATTATTTATGAAAATTCTCATTTTGAAATAAATGTCCATTCATAAAAAATTAAAAATGTAGCATATGCCTGTGTTCATGAGTTAAGAAAATCTCAAAAATGCAAGAAAAGAGGCAGTCTTCATAATTATGAATAAAATGTCAATAGCCTCTTTTTTTTATGTTATTGTAAAGATGCCTTTCCCGGAATCATTTATAATAGGTACCGGGAAGAGAGTCCTATTGAATTGAATATCATTTAACCCAGTGCCTGATATAGAGTAAATGATCAATAGATATTTATTGACCACTGGCTCACATTTCATTTTCTCTTTTTTCCTTTAAAAATGGTATTTATTTATTGTAGAAAATTTGGAAATACGTAAAAACATAATAGTTTAGTTTCCAAACCCAGAGACATCATTTTTAAGACTCATATATATCTTATGTCACCACCTTGAGAAAGAACTGGTAATAAGATTGATTTATTCATATTTTTTCTGTTCTCATAAAACTTAAATTGAGTCATGGGTCTATCCAAAGGGTTGGTTTGTAATCACAGTTTCTGACCTCACGAGCACTCTGAATATTCTTTTTCAGTGAGGCACTATTCATATTAATATTCACTGACACTTATGGAGTAATTACTATGTATCTGGTACTGTATTAAGGCTTTATATATATTAATCCATGTAAACCTCACAACTCCATGTATCTGGCTCTGTTATTTACAGATGAGGAAATCAGAGCATCTGATATTAAGGAATATGCCCAAGTGTGCATGGTTAGTAAGTGGCACAGCTGGTATTAAATTAAAAATTAGGAGAATCTGATTCTATAATGTGCACTGAGATATTCTGCTTCTCTTTAGTGTGGTGGTAGGAGCCCAGATTTTGGAATGAGGTATGTTGGGGGGGCATACTTATTCCCCACTCCTCATGTGTCTTTTCATGTGGAGGGACTTTTACTTCTGGTCTCTTTCTGAGCCTTCATTCTCTTCTCCTCTTGTCAAGAAGACTGACACCCCATTTGTGGGTGAGGAGGTTTTGACTGATCATTACAGCCTGAGCCCTTTCCTCTCTTCTCTTTATTTGGGATCCACTTGTTTGAGGAGAAGATGCATTCTTAGCTGCTCCTTGGCAGTGCAGACTGTCTGGGTGGGCACCACCAACGGTATTTTTTGGAGGAGCGTAAATTCAATTCAGGAAAGCATGTCGGCCTATTCTTTGTACCTAAGTCACCTCCTCCTGTTTAGCCCTTTACCAATAATCCATTTGTCTGATTCTGATGTATATCTCTGGGCATAGAAAGAAGTGTTTTTTATTGACCTTCTATGACTCTTAGAAGATAGTCCCAGCTTCTTTTCTAATTTTCACTGTCTTTGTTTGTGTGAAACCATGGGCAAATTACTCCACTAATCCATGCCTTGCTATCTTCATTTATAACACAGGACATGCTTTTTTTCCTTCCTCATGGTGGAAATCTTTTTAGGTTTAAATGAGTTAATATGTGTAAAAATACTGAGAAATTGTTTTTAAAAACAAAGGAGAAAAAAAACCAAGATGTGGAAGTTTGGTTTGAGGTCAGTGGGCTGAGGTCAGAGGGGAGAGGTGACTTTGGGTACACAGGATACTTGTTGTCCTGATTATCCCCTACCCTCACCCCCATGGGCCCAAGCCTGAGCTGTGCACATGTTACTTCATCTCATCCTCACAGAACCCTGTAAGAGAGGCATTATCTTCCCCATTTTGTGATATGGACATTGAGGCTTAGAGAGGTTAAGCAACTTGCCCAGAGTCACGCAGCTGGAAAGAAGAAAGACTGGTACTGTATCCCCAACCAAGTCTAAAGTCCGTACTCTTTCAGGCCAGGACTTAGCAATTACTTCATAGTAGGACCTGGCGTAATGAGCATGGAATCAGATCCTCCCCGTGAGAGTGGGCCAGTGTCAAGGAGGTCACTGAGTGTCAGACGAAGGACACCTTGACCCAGGTGGGCAGAACTTCACACAGGTTGCAGGAATAATGGCTTGGAAGGTGACATGAGGGTGCTATTTTTTTTTAAGAGGGAGGATTTTCTATTCATCTATCACTTTTCCCTTTCTAACTAAAGTTTGGATTTTTAAAATATTGGCTTCTTAACACAGAATTATACAGCTCTCAGAAAAGACAAGTTCTCACCCTTCAGAATGCCACTGCTGTGTTTTATTTTTCCACTATGTAGCCTACTTCCTCCAATGAGATGTTTGAGGTCATCTCTTCCTGCAGCACCATCAGGGTTCTCAGTCCCCATTAGTCTCCTCCATCCCTGCCCTCTTTTCACCCCTCACCTTGAAAGCAATGTACTTACTGCCCAAGGAAGAGTGATATGTAGAAAGGATGATACATTGTTTAGGGGAAATTTTGGTAATATGTTGGCTCTGCAAGGACAGAGAAGTTGCTTAAAAGGGCATTAGACTAAAAGACAGTTTGCAGGATGAATTGTCTTGTCTTGTGCTTGTTGTCTTTCTCAAGGAAAAGGCCATTTTCTCAAGGGACAACTTGAGTTTGGTCATCATTTGGAACAGGTCCATATTCTTACATAAAACTAATATAAAACAAAAGCAACATTTGTTGAGTGCACTGTGCTAGGTATTTTGAATCACATTATCTAAATTCATCTTCATGATAATCCTGGAAGATGAGTATTATTATCATTGTTCTTACAAAAAGGAAACGGGGGCTCAAAGTGATTGAATACTTTGCTTAGTGTTATCTCTCTAGTAAGTGCAGGCATGGTAAGACTCACGCCCTGGTCTGTCTGTTTCTAAAGCTCCCGATCTTATTGCTCTTTCTTGCGTGAACTAGTTTATTAAATATGAATGGGGGAAACTTCCCTAGAAGGCTTTTTCCTCAAAGGAAGCCTAGGAATCCTTTCTCTGCTTGTAAGTGGACACATTAGTATGATCTCCATGTCCATCTATAAATTATCTACAGTGTGATCAATTCTGAAACTGGCAAGGACAAACTTGGGCAAATAGCTGCTCTTTACAGAAAGTCTAGAATTGGAAAGAGAATGGCTGTGCTCTGTGCCATGAATTTTTCAAGAGAGATGTTGCAAGGGATAGAAATCTTGATAGATATGATTTTTTTTTTTTTTTTTTTGAAAAGCTCCATGTGAGAAAATCTTCCACAAGGGACATCCCCTTTACCAACTTGCCAAAGACTAAAAATGCAGAGCTTCCAGGATCAAAGCACATTCGCAATGTGAAGAACTATCCCCTGACAATCAGGCTGGAAGAGGGAGGTCTCCTTTAATCTTTTTTCCTTTGTTTTATTACTTTTCTTTTCTGAGGGGAAAAATTCCCTTTTCATTTTCTTTTGCTGACTAACTCTTCCCTTTAATCATTTTCATCTCAAGACTCATGGCAATTTTCCCCCTTTACATTAAGAATGAATATAAACACAAATCATTTCTGAGTTTCGATTTCAGGGCATTGTTTTTTCCTGAAATGTTCAGAGGTAGGCAACAGAAATTTGAGGTGAGCAGAGCACCAAGAATTCAGCAGAATCGGAAGTTTTCCATCTACCCTCTCCTATCTGTGCATTCTAGAATTGCAGAGAAAAATGTTTTCTGTGGCAACAGAAAAGCAGTCTAAATCAATCATAGACCATTTATAATTTTTGTAAACTGGAGAGAAGAAATAGACTTTTGAAAGATCTTCAGAATCCAGGGAAGTTCTATAAAGGGAACCAGAGGTAGCTATTTATAAATGAAACTTGAGATTTTTGGAAAGGGGCTTATGCACTAAAGATTTTACAGCTTCGTTCACTGTGTCCTAATTTTTAGTACAAATGCCAAAATAGGGCAAGGGAAGGGTTATTACACACAGCTCCCTGTCTGGAAGTCTAAAATGGGTGCACACAATTGATGTCAATGCACTTCTGAGCTGTTCTTTTCAAAAAAGCTTCAATTATTAAAAAATAGTCATCATTATTATCTCATTACAATATGGGCCCTGGATATGAAAAAATTGATTACCTGATCTTTAGCTCCTTACTCTATTCTATCTATCTCTAATTTTGTAGCTTGGGGATTATTGGTCTATCAACACTCTTCCTGAATAATCAATCTGGTTAATTTAGCCTATAAACCAATTTTCCCCTTGTGTCTGGTGTAACATATTGTTTAGTAATGTGCCCAGTAAAGCATAAAAAGTAACTCCCAGAAATGGAAAAGGAAACAGCACTCAGAGTTTGAACTTGGGTATCTTGCATTTTACCCGTCTGTTGGGCTTCGTGGTAACTGACTTTTTATTTATTTTGTTTTTAGCCATATGACTAACCCTACATCATTGTGCTCGGCAACTGAACAAAATGCACAGTGCTATATTCTGAAGCGCCCACTCATTCTTTATTGCTTTTATGACAAAGCTGTCCCTCCACATGTCTGTTCTGCCCTCTGACCCAAGGCGTTTGCTTGAAGTAAACATGCCAGATGGTGGAGAAAAGCAATGGGTCACAAAACAACCCTCGAGGGTCAGGAGTCACCAAATCCTTCTTCACAAAGCAAACTTAAAAGCAACAATTTCACCAAATGCTGTGGAGTGCTTTCACGATGGAAATGGAGGTGGGAAGGGTGGACCTTAATTACATATTTTGCTTTCAGGACCTAATGGTTTTAGGTACAATGTCTATTGGCTAATTTGAACGTAAGCAATTTATGAGAAATGATCAGAAAACAAGGACAGATGGATCAATCTTACACTCGGCAAAGAGCATCAAGGTGAATAGTTTGTGTGTGAATGAGTATTCTAAGCTCTGGCCAGAAAATTACAGAGCCAGTTTCCGTTTAGATTCCTTTTTTTTAAGGGGCTATTGTTGAAAGTTGAAGCCAGAGATGCTATTGTCTAAAATACGCTGGATCCCTAAAAAGGCTCTAGTAATCCCAAAGGAAGCATTTAAATGAGATCCTCTTTTTCTTTTCCTTGGTTAGTGTGGTGCTGTGGAAGTCCAGATGTATGAACATTTGTGGAGTTACTGTAAATGCCTTAAGCCTGAGGATCAGTCTTTTTTATGTTGCTGTTTTCAAAAGTAATTTAACAAAATGTTTATTAGCTATTTTATAGGACTGTGTATTTTAGAAAGGACATTAAAATAGTAGTTACTCCTTGTAGATAAAGCTGACACCATTATCTGTCTTTTGCAGATGATGATAGCATTATATGCCTGTAAAATGTATTAGATTTATATATAGAATCCTAAAATATTTTAAAAAATATAATTTAAAGAGTAAAAAAATTTTGTATTTTTCCTATTCAGAACATTGAAATACATCCACAGTTCTAAAATTCTTTCTGGGCTAAGTACTGTCATATGTGACTTACAGGATGAAGTGTGTCTTGTAATTGCTAAGCATAAGAACCTATATTTTCTGGTAAAATGAATTCTCTAGCTGGGAAACAGTATAAAATAGAGTTTAATTGGGATTCCAAATGTAGAGGTTATTTCTAGGGCTAAATTTGTGTCCTTAATAAGTTACCAATCTTCTATTATATATCATCAAAATAGTAATAATAGTATTATTATTCAAGTATTACCAAATTAACATTTAATAATATTAATAATAACCACCAGTTATTGAGTGTCTATTATGGGTTAGAAACTTTATGAGGTACTTTATCGAGGTACTTTAGATCCATGCCTAATTTAATTTTTCCAACTGTAGCAAAAGGGATAGTCGCTAATATTTATTTAGTGTTTACAAATTACCAATTGCTGGGTTTATTGCTTTACATATGTTATCTCATGAAGTCCTGAAAACAGCCCTAGAAAGCAGGTACAATTATTAGTGCCATTTTATAAGTGAGAAAACTGATGTTTGGAGAGATTACAGGACCTGCTCAAGATCATGCACCTGGTAAATGGCAGATGTAGACTGGAATCCAGGGCGCAAGTTCTTAATCATTATTCTAGGTGTTATTATTATTATCCCTACTATACTAGTAATAAAACTAGAATTCAGAGATGTTGCATCTGCCCAAAAATCACATTGCTAGCAAAACGTGGAGAGCACATCCAAACTCAGGTTTTTCTGACTTTAAAGCCCATACTAGATATGGTAGAAGCTCTCTCAATAGATTTACATTCAAACACCCTAGAAAAGTAACTGGTGTTCTCCATGACTTCTGTACAGTGTATAGACTGGTACCCACTGCATCATCAGTGCTCATGGCCAGTGGGCTACTTTCTAGTATGCTTGCACACTTCTGCTCCCAATAGTATAACTGTGTGTTTAGTGTTGTGAAGTTCCCAAACCTGTTTATACCAGTTGAACATGTTACTGTAGTTATATAATTATTTCAATGATTATGTAAACCAATGAAATATGAATGTGGAAATAGAATTATTTCCATAAAAACCAAACTGAATAAAAAGATTTAATAAAGGCAAGGAAAAAAAAATCAAGCCAGTGATACAATTGTAAGTGGGGGAAAATAAGAAAACCCTAGAAAAATTCTTTACTAACACTAGCAGTTGTTTTACCATTGTACTTAAATTTTCATTCCACTTAAAAAAATTCCAAGTCCTCAAAGAAAAGACCTCTTGGTTCTAAATCAAAACACTGGCCACATGAATAGATATTTATACATGTTAGATTAAAATAGAATATTTAAGACACATACTTACTATTTTCTGATTGCCTAATAATTCCTGATAAGAAGTTTTTCCCCCTCTATTATCATCCTGTTTACAGCTGAGACAACTGAGGTGTAGGCTGATTAACTTATTAACTCAGTTATCCCCCATCAAGGATAACAGAGCTAAGGCAAAGGGGCCTATGCTTTGTTCTTTATTGCCTGAGCAAGGATGATACATTTGAGGGTTAGGAATCACATGCCAGGAAACCTGATGGAAAGTTATTGGGCTTAGATGGACCTTGAAAGTTCCTCAACATTATTTCCCCTTCTCAGAAAGAACTTCTCTATTCTCAGACAGATATTCATCTATTTGATTTTTCAAAAACTCTAGGGAAAAATATTTTATCACATCATATTATGATTATCATTGTTATGAGAATTTTATTTTCCTTAGAGACTCTACCAATATACACTTCTTCTAAGATGTAGAGCTTTTAAGCAGTAGGAAAGAACAGAAATGACTTATAATGATATGACAACATTGCTGACGATGTTAAGTCCCAGAACTTCCTTAACTTCGTGCTGTCTTCTCCAATGACTTACTTGACATTTTCTGAATTATTCATAACTAAAAAAAAAGACATTGTCTTTTAGACTTGGTTATTAAAATTATTTTTAAAATAATTTACTTAACTGGTTTCTATCTATTGAATTAACAGGAATACCAGCTTTCCTGGAAGATTTCCTGGAGAGTGATTTGTGGTCATATTT
>VBSM01003204.1:36466363-36480563 GCA_008086735.1 Cheirogaleus medius | reverse complement strand
CACAGTGATCTTAGGTTTGCAACCACATCTGGAAGAGGCAAACCCTACAGTGTACGTATGTTTAAATTCCCTGCTTGCATTATGCTTGCAAATATTCCATTGGCTAAGGGAAGTCACAGACCCAGAGTACAGAGATTGAGAAATTGATGTCACTTCCTGATGGGAGGATTGGCAAAGTCACTTTGCAAAGGAGAGTGACACAGGCTGGGAGGAATTATGACCACTTGTGCTAACAGTCTGCCTGAGTGTATTTCCTCTGAGCTTTTGGGTGGTCTTTCTTTATCTGTATCAACCTCTAAGTTATAATCTTCCTGAGGCAAGGGCCATGGCTAGTTTATATTTTTCTGTATATTTAGCACTTTCCCCACTGCTATATAAATATTTGTTGAATTGAATTGAATATAAAGACACTGTCAGGGAGAAGAGATTGTAGAAGAGGCAAGTGGAGAATAAAATTGAAAAACTCCTACTATGTTGACAATTTTGACTGGGTTATTAGTTATTTAAATAACTGCTCGATCCAAGCAAACAAATATCATTTGATTTTTAAAAATTAGGTTAATAGTTTGCCCAAACTGAATGATTTTTGGTCAGAAATATTGGATACATTGTGGGTGTGTAGACAGAATAAAATAGTATAGTGTGGTGATCAACATCAGTTCAGCAATACTTTCTCATGGCAGGTTCACATTAAATGCTCAATAAAGCACAGCTGTGATGTTTCTTGCCTAATAATCATGGGAATGTTCCTGTTGCCAACTTTGCCTGAAGTTCTCAAAAGTCAAGTTGCCCAAAGTAAGGAAGGTAATTTGCTAAGATTACTGTTGATAGGTTCCAAAAGTGTATTGGGTGATTAAATTCCTCATTGCTACCAATTAATTAGTAAAGCAACAAGCATTAACTTATTAGTGGCAGTAATACCTTTACTTTTGGCATTCAATCTAGGGTTAATTATATTTCTTCATCTGCAGAAGTGGTTTTCAATTTGAGACTATTGAAAAATATTTTGATAAGGCTGTAGAGATAATCTAAAATTCCCAATTTTCTTTGATATTGACTAGAATTTTAATGACTAGAATTCAATATGTCAATTCTGATTATTTCATCTTGATCAAGTTATAGAATATCTGACTGATAGAAAAAAGAAAAGCAGATTTATGTATGTATATTATAGCTTATTAAGTAAATCAACTCTTTCATAGCATGAGGCCCATTAAGAAATAATAAGAGGAGTTTGCTGGTGAAAGTTGGGACTGAAGACTGTGCTGAGTGCCTTAATATATGGAGTGGTCAATATAGCTATAAAAACTAAGTCTCATGAGAATCATGCAATTAAGATAGTTGTAATAGAGATGGATGTCCTCACTGCACTATCTATTGCTGGGTAAAAATCTTATCCTAAAATGTAGTGCCTTAAAAAGACAATAATCACTTATTATCTTCCATGATTTCTGTGAGTCAGGGATTCAGACAGGGCATAATGAGATTACTTGTCTCTGCTCTGTAGTGTCTGAGGCCTCGGCTGGAAGAATTGACAGTGGAGGCTTGAGTAATCTGAAGGCTTATTTACTCACATGGTTGATGCCAGGGGACCTCCTTGGGCTTGCTGGTCAGAACACCTGTACACAGCCTCTTCATGTGGCCTGGGCTTCCTCACAAAATGGTGGTTAGATTCCAAGGATAAAGCAAGAAGGAAAAAGAGAAGGAAAGGGAGAGGGGGAAAGAGAGAGAAAGAGAAAGAGAAGGACAAAAGGGAGAGAGAAAGACAGGGAAGGAAGGAAAGAGAGGAGAAAGCTCTATTGCTGTTTGTGACCTACCTTTGGAAGTCACATATTATCACTTCTGCTGTATTCTATTCATATAGACATTCCAAAAGTTCAGCCCAATTTCTAGAGGGGAGAAAATAGAATCGATCTTTTGATGGAGAGTGGCAAAGTGCTGGAAGTGTATGTGGAAGTAGAAATATTACTGTGGCCAATTTTGGATGATATAATCTGCTACCATGGAGCAGGAGTAATCATGGTCACATTGTGTTTTAGACTTGCTAGGGTTTTTAAATTAATAATATGGAATTTTTTGACTTGTGGTTTGAATAATGAATACTATTGGTAGTGTGGGACAGAGCCCAGAATGTTCAATCTACGGGGGTGATATTCATTGGAATATCTTTCAGAGAGTTCAGAAAATATGAGCAATAATTTTTTTGTTATATTTGTGGTATATTTTATTGCATCTTACAAAAACTGAACTCAAATTGGTTTCATCAAAAAAGAGAATTTATTAACTTATATAATTGAAACTTTAGGAGATAATGCTGGCTGAGAGTACAACTGGATAAAGGCCTCGAATGATGTTTTCAGGAATCGGTGCCTCTCTATCTCTTAGCTTTTTTTTTTTAATTTTTTATTTCTCAGGAAATCTTAGAAAAAGAAGCCAGCAGTAATTCTAGGCTTATATTTTACCAGCTTAGCAGCTCCTATTAAAATAGTCTCTTTTCTGATAATTTTAGCAATTGCATAGAGTACTGAGACTCTTTGGGTTGGACTCAGAAAAAATGATTATGAATATACCAATCTTTGAGTGGTTATAACTCTGATTAGCAAAACCTGAACTTGAATCATGAACAGAGCTAGAGATTAGGGTTGGCTGAATTGAGAGGCATAGTCCACCTTGGACTGCTGGGTATAATTGGTACATGAAGAGAGAGCCTTTCATAGGAACAGTAGGAATACAATACTGATGTCGGCACTGGATACCCATGGAAAGAACACTTTCTGGCTATGAAAGGGGATAGCTTTAGAGTTCATTAAGAAAAGACTGAAATACTTAAGGATCAATGCTACAGGGAAGAAATTGAGAGCTGATGCTTTTTCAGTGATTTAATGAATTCTGTATTAATCTGATTTTATTATGTATTTATTTGACAGAGTTATTGAACATTTAATATGTGCCAGGAATGGAATTTTATATGTTTAGCTAGGATTGCAGCTTGGGTCTAAGTGAGAATCAGACTTACCTGAGCAGGTCTGGCAAATGGGTAGGGTGAGGCTAGTAGAAACCAATTGCATGAGGCCCTCAGGGCCTCTAGGAAGGTTTCATGCTGAGAGAAGGTAAGTTTGAAGCACGGTGAAAGTCTTTCATGTTGGAGAGAGGCAAGTGCAGCATGGTGTCTCCCATTCAGATTGAATCCTCAGCCTAGCTCCTCTTGATTTGTATATGAGCCTCAAGAAAAGCAGTAGGAACAGTGTGGAGGGCAAGGGCATACCTCTAGCCCTTGCTAGGTAAAGGCAAAGTTATAAAATCTAACCAAAATGTTAAAAAAAAAACATTTATTGGGTGTTGGGCAGGTGGGAGAGGGGAGGAGGGGATAGGTGTGTATATATATATACACATTGTAAGTGCGATGTGCATCGTCAGGGGGATGGACACGCTTGAAGCTCTGACTCGAGGGGGGAGGAAAGGCAAGAGCAATGTATGTAACCTTAACATTTTTACCCCCATATTATGAAATAAAAAAAAAGAAAGAAAAGCAGTAGGATAAGATGTTAATATTGAAGAAGCTGTAAGACAAATAGCACTGCACTGCAACCTTCTCCACTGGAGAGAAATCCAAAGGAGAGAAACATTCTTCCACTTTGCTGCTGAATAACTGGATAGCTTTCATATATTGTGAACTACAGTGTCTGGGCTATGTCAGGAAACGATAGCTCCCAAGAAACTCCTAGCAGGCATAAGTCTAGGCTAAAGGGAAAATATTTATTTATGAGTTTGTAGCTGATATTCTTTGGGTACTCCCAGAAATACCTGGGATCACATTTTAGAGCAGAAAAGTGAAGATCAGAACCATAAAATGTGGATTTTCATAAATAAGGGGGCATTTACATTACATATACTTTGATGTAGTTCAATAATTTTCAGTTCTATTGGGATATACTGTTTGTTCTTCATCAATGCAAGGGGCTGTGAAGTGGACCAGAATTAAGAAGACTTAACTTTAAAAAGTCTGAATTTTAGGCTGATGCATTAAAAACCATATAACATGCAGGGGTATGATAGAAGTGGGCACCATTCTTTCTCAAATATACTGATTATATAATCTACAATTTAAAAAAAGATGACCATAATTTTCTAATGGATTTTTAGGATGTTCTGTCAGAGATGTCTGGTCTTGTAAAGGATCCCACACAAAAGATGATCAAATGTACTTCTCTCTGAACTGCTCTATTCTCAAATGCATTAAGGAAACTACGGAAGCTTAATTAGCATTATGCTAGGCCAGAAGATATAAAAGAATAAAATGTTGAGATTACAGAATAGTGAGCTGTAATAAAAGTATGTTTAAAGTGTACATAAAGGAAAAAATGAGAAGAGGCAAGTTCACAGAGAAAGACATTTGAATTTGGCTTTGAAAGATGAGTTGAAGATTCACTTGATTGCAATTATAATGCAGAGAGACCATTAAAGGTGGAGGAAACAGCAGTGCAAACACATCAATAATCCCATGTTCGGGTCTGGAGTACAAAGTGTTGGAGGTAGGCAAGGACAGTGTGTAGAGGACCTTTTACGCCTTGCATGTGAGTTTAAACTTTATCTTGGGAAACATTAGGAGCCATAAAGAGATTTAAATAGAAGAGTGACATAATTTGCTCTTTATCTCAGAAAGATTGCTTTGACATCATTTTAGGGGACTGGAGATGGTCAAAATGAGGAGAAAAAGACTAGTTAAGGCTGTAATTCATAAGTCAGTTTAGGAAGGTCAAACTCCAAACAAGATATGATACAGACCTTGGTGTGGCCAGTGATGGGGAGCTGGGAGTAAATTTTTGAGGAAAACTAATCTCTTGTGTATTCATCAAGCAAATCAGATAAAACACTATACTTTTAATCACCTAGTTTTTATTATAAATACTTTAACATTGTTTTATGCTTTAAATGGTTGAATGTGTTGTTTCAAAGTACTGTTAAAGGGAAGTATGCTACCCCACAGATATACGTACAAGTAGCAGTATTTTCTATTTGGGGTTTACTCTGAGTTTCTTTCTTTTTTTTTTTTTTCACTGACATAAAGATATTCATACAGGATGAGTTTATTTCAAATTTCATAAAGGGGGAGAGAATGAATGTGAAAAAGGAAATTAATAATCTATATTTTAATATAGCATGGTTTTTATCTGAATATGCTGAGAAGATATGGAGTAATTGCCAATCTGATTAACCTTTTGAAGAGATTGAAGGAAAGGGTTCAAATAGGCTGCCTTTATCAGAATTTACATAAGCATCAAGATTCTTAAGGTTGTTTTATTATACAACTAGGGCTAAATTTTTAATACCAAATATGATTCAAAACACACTTAAAAATTTTTTGATAAGTGCCATATTACATGGGAAAGCTAAACTATGACTTTCTTAGCTCTGTATGGTGACCTTCTTAGCTCTGCCTCTGTGGTGTCTCTACCTCTGGGTCAATCAAATTCTTCAACTGAAAGTTGAGTCCAACCTTAGGTTCTAGAGACAGTCCTGTTCCTGGTCTGGGAAAGTTAAGAGGCCTTAGGAGGATAGCTAAATGAGTCTTTGAAAAGATTTTACTCTCATCTAATGTCCTTGATTTATCAATTAGAATTTTGAGACCAAGCCCTACCGTATATCTGTTTCAGTCATATGTTTTAATCTTTGTCATATGTCTTAACTCCTGCTTTTATAATTCATCTGGTATTCATGTCCTTTAGATTATTACTCTTACTTTATATCTACCTAGAACTGAAGTCCTCAAACTCTGGGGCCATGCTATCTGCTACTGGAATTCTCAGGCCATCCCACTATCTTTCTCCCCGCATCAGCTGCCTCCAGATGTTACCCTGTTCTGCATGCTGCTTACTGGGAGATTCACATTCCATAGTGGTAATTGGATCTTATTGCTGGTTCTCAGTCTCTCTTAATTTGCCCTGTCCATTTGCAAACTGTTCTTTGGTTTCAAAAATAGACCACAATCTCCTATATTTATGCTAGGATAATGGTTTTCTAACAGTTTCCCCCAGACTCTGTGGAGATGGTTCAAGTCATCTATGCTTATATTTAGTAAAAATTTTACTTAAAAATAGTTTTGATTGTTATCAGCCCATCCTAAACTGTTAACCCTATGGTAGTAGAGCTTGGATTCTGAAATCAAGTTGCTGGGGTTTGCGTCCCAGCTCCAACATTAGCCACTTGAGTGGCCTTAGGGAAGTTAATTAACTTCTCAGTGTTTTGGTTTCTTGATTTATGAAATTGTTGCAATTAAAATAACTATTTTAAGGTAAAATGAGATTTCTATTTGAATCACAGTGCTTGAAATATTGCATAGCAAATATTGATAGTTGCCCACTTAACAGCCATTCTCATGTTTTCCTTGCGAAGAGAACCCAATTTTGTTGTGGTTGCAATGTATTCAGCCCTAGCTAAGTTAGGATTTGGCTAATCTAAGATAGGATCCCATTCCCTTCTCCAATGAGCGGTCTGGGGTTGAGTATGCGAACAGTGAACATAAGGAAAAGTCTTCTTTTGTGGAGTTTTTGGAAAAGACATTACTCCCTAATAAAATGGGAGGAGGAAAGTCCTTTCTTGTTTTGCTCTTTTCCTTCTCTTTCTGCTTGAGACTCTGTCATGAGACTCCACTCAGCTAAGTGGAGCTGCATGCAGCAGCCATCTTGCAAACCTGAAGTAACAAAATGGAGAATGAAAGTCAATGTGTCGAGGATAGTAAAAAAATGGGAAGAACCTTTGTCCATGATGTCATTGTTGAGACACCGAGCCAACTTAAGACAGCCAAATTGTAGACTTTTAATTAAATTTTCTATTTGTTATAGCTTAAACCAGGGGTTGGCAAGCTGTGACCTGTGCACCAAATCAGGCCTCAGGCCCTCTGACTGTTTTCTTTTTAAGTACAGTTTTATTGGAATATAGCCACATCCAATCATTTACATATCGTCTATGGCTGCTTTCATGCTACAATGACAGTGTTATGCAATGGCAACAGACACTGTATGGCTCACAATGCTTAAAATATTATTTGGCCTTTTACAGAAAAAGTTTGCTGACCCCTGACAAATTAAACAACTGTTAATTAAATTGTTTTACTTGAGATTGAAAGCATCCAAATAGATACATTGAAAATTTTCAATAAATATTAGCTATGAGCATTTCAGTAAAAACCTGTGCAATAGAGTTATTTTCTTTTTCTCCCAGTGTTCTACATAAATCTCCTTTCATCTCCTCTTATTTGAAGAGTGTCCTGAGATAGCAAGAAAAATAGATTGTAGTAAACAAATAATCTTGTTCCCATTTAGCAGACATTCATTGGTGGGAATTATGGTTTTTATTTACACCATAAAACCAAACCAAAAAAATTAGAAATAAATTGTATGTAAGACTTATATAGGGCTGTACCTGTCATATATATCTCTGATTTCAAAACGAATGTTCATCAAAAACACTTTCATTTTCTTTAATCCAAAAATGTTATAATGTATAACATTATAACAAGTATTTTATAAGGATATACTATGTATATTAACTTATACATACATTTAAAAATAGCCATCTATTTTACATAGTAAGACATCAAGCAAGATTTCATTTGGAAAAAAACGAAATAATTTTGTTTCTCAAAATAAAGTTGAAAACCATGGATGTAGAAAATTTTTTTTTAATCAGCTATTTAACTTAGAAATGAAGCCCCCATTCTTAAGATCTTTAGTTAGTGCTGGAGCTTTTTCACCTACCTAAGATTGATTGAAGCGCTTTACAAGTTACTCAAGAGAAGGATAGCTATCATGCTGGTTATCTACCTTTTGTATTTGTAACAGGGGAATGATGAGTGGTCAAGTTATCTCTGCCACTAACTGCTGAGGGATCTCGGTCAAGTCCCTTTAGCTCTCCTTGCCTTGGTTTCCTATGGCAATATCTTGGCAGAGAGGTGTGAGGATTAGAAGATATTTGTCTCTTGGTAAACACTTATAATCTCATTTCATAGTAGATTTGACATGATACCTGAATTATGATGTATAGCACATGTAGAGGTTCTGATGATTATATAATAACTACTAGATTGAAGATAGTGGAGTCAAGTTGTCCTTATTGGTATTTGTTTTCAAAGCCCAAATTATTGAGTCAATCACAGGAAAAGGACATTATAAAATGAATAGATGATTGGTCAAAAGTAGCATATGTTTGTATCCTAGGTATTTTACAAGGCTCTTGATTGTGTATGACAAAAGCCAAACAAGCAACACTACTCAAATTTGCTTCAGAAACCCAGAAATTCAATGAGAGACAAACTGGAAAGTCTAGGGTGCAGATCTGTGAGAGCTCTCTGGCATGGTTAAATGCAGGGGTCAAATAATGCTTTTATAATCTCTGTTTCTCTCCTTCCTTCCCTATCTTGACAGTCTCTTTCCATTCCTTGCTAGGCTTTTCTCTGTAGTAGCTTCATATTTAGCCAGTTTTTTTTTCCTGTGATGACCTGTGTTAAGTCCAGAATAACGTCCCATTTATTATATCTAGCAGTTCCTACAAAAGTCCTAGTTATCATCCTCCTCCTCCTCCTCTTCCTCCTCCTCCTCTTGCTGTGGACCAGGGACCTAGTTTACATGTCCATTGCTCAGAACTAGTGGTTAGGTCTGCCCCAACCAAATCTCAGACTGAGAATAGGGCAAGGACTGACATTCCAAAAGGAAGAGTTAGCATCTGTTACCAGAAATTGGAATGCTAGGAAGCTATCCCTCACTGTCACTTCCTAAGTGCATGATCTTGGGCAAGTTCTTGATCTTTTTGAACCTCAGCTTTATCACCTCCTATTGATAGGAATAATTATTCCAGAAGTTTAGGTTGATAATTAAGTGGCTATGGTATTAAAGAGCTTCCCAGAGTAGCTGGCATATAGTAGTTTCCCTTACTGCATCTAATACTTTTCCTGTTTTCAGTAAGATTTGTGAGGAGGCCAAGTGTAAAACAGGAACTGCTTTGAAATTCCTACCACAATGTCACTTTCCTTTTGATTGCATACATTTATAAATGGAAATCATGAAAATCTGTATAATATTTCCTATAGGTCTAGGGTACTTTATGCAGTAAGCAGACATATCCTGGGGACACGAGGAATAATTTAGCTCTTATGTTCTTTTAGGAGTTTGCAATACTCAAGTAACTCCATTTACCTACCTGGTGGAAGATGTCTAACCCTAACTGCCCATGTCAAAAATGTCATCAGGGACAGAAATGCCTGAAGGAGCTCAATATCTGTCACCTCCCAGAGAATATTAGCCACCCCAGGCATAGGAGTCAAGAGAACTGTGGGGCTATCAATCAATGTGTTGATTGGCAATCTGCTGCTCTCCTGTTTTGTCCTGTTAATGTGAAGACAAAAGCTGTGGCAATATTGACACAAACCAAGGAATGTGCAGCAATTTGAATGTGTTGTTTGTCAGAATGAAGCTATAGTTATGTAGCCTTACAAGTGCTAAAAGCAATTAGTTGTAAATGATCTTGACTATCAAAGAAATGCATGGGGAGGCAGGTTGTGTGGTATCCTTTTAATTCTTGATTGATTTTTGCTGTAGGTTGTTTTTGTAATTTTTCTAATAACAAACACTGTGTGACAATAGCTTTTCTTCTAGCATGTACTGTGATCCTTGGTTTCTTGGTCCTGACATAATTCATTAGTGGCTGAATTACAAGCCTGGATAAAAACACAGAGCTGGTCAGGTCCCATTACAATGAAAACCTTTGTTTAACAAAATGGTTCCCAAGTCTCTTCTGTGGCATAATTAATTCAGGCAGCATGGAATAAAACATTTTGGTATCATAAAGTATTTGGAGATTCTTTTCAAATTCCTCTTAATTATGAAATCATTCATTGCTTATTCAACAATTTAAAAATAGCTACTGTGTCTACTGCTTGGCACTGGGTTTGTAGCAGTGGACAAAACAAAATCCCTTCTCTCAGAGAGATCACATTCTGTTGTATGGCAAAGACAATTGTATTAGTTTGCTCAGGTTGCCATAACAAGATATCACAAACTGGGTGGGTTAAACAACAGAAACTTATTTTCTCACAGTTCTGGAGGCTGGAAATTCAAAATCAAGGTGTTGACAGGCTTGGTTCTTCTGAGGCGCCTGTCCTTGACTTGCAGATGGTCACCTTCTCACTGTGTCCTCACATGGCCTCTCCTCTGTGTGCACACTGCTGCTATCTTTCTGGATGTGCAGATTTCCTCTTATAAGAACACCAGTCTGATTGGATTAGGACCCACCCTAACCACTTCATTGTAACTTAATGACCTCTTTAAAGGTCCTACCCCCAGTGTCACATTCTGACGTACTGGGGGTTAGGGTTTCAACGTATGAATTATTGGGGGACATGATTCATCTCATAACAATGTAAATTAAATCAATGAATATGTATTATTTAAGGTGGTACCCCAATACTATAAAGAAAAATAAAGCAGTTTAAATGATTGGGTAGAAGTTGGTGGCAGCACGTTTTTAAACAGGATGGTCAGAGAAGGCCTTTCTGTTGAAATAGCATTTGAACAGAGAAATGAAGAGAAGGAATAAGGCATAGGAATATCTGGGGGAAGAGTGTTTTAGACAGGGCATGGTGCTCAGTGTAGCAGAGAAAGAGCCCAGAGGCCAACACGGCTGGAGTGGAGTGTGTGAAGGGCAGAGGTAAGATCAGAGAGGTAGCTGGGGTTCATCACCAAAAGTCTAAGAGGCCTGCTAGGAAAGTGTGACCATCTGCTGGAGACAATAGATTCCTAAACCCACAATCAAAGTTCAGTGTGATATATGCTAGTAGGGTTGTGCAGGGTGTTGTGGACAGGATTGGCTACATAATTTGTGGTCCCCAGTGCAAAATGTAAATCTGGGGCATCTTGTTCTAATGTGAAGATGGTGACAGCAGGGTATGAAACCAAGTGCAGGGACATTCTGATCTCAGGCTCTGTGCAATTGCACAGGTCACATGTCCTGGCTGTGGAAATATGAGAGAGAGAAAAAAATGGCTCTACACGGATGCTTCTTCAAAGGTAAAATGCAAGGTCAGAAGCTATGTAGTTTTAGGAAAGTGTATTTCTGGGGTTTGGATTTGAAGTTCCCGGTTTAATCCCAGCTTCTTTGCTTTCTACCAGTGGGATCTGGGGCAAGTTATGGAACCTGACTGGTCTCAAATGAGATAATGGACCTTGTCTGACAAGGTTTGATTTTGGTCCACTTTACCCAAATAATGGTGAAAATGTTTGGTAAACTATAGGATTCTGTCATGTCTGTTTGTGTTCTATAACAGAATACCTGAGACTGGGTCATTTATAAAGAAGAGAGGTTTATTTAGTTCATGGTTCTGCTGGGAGGTGTAAGGGGCATGGCACTGGCATCTGCTCAGCTTCTAGTGAGAGCCATGTGCTGGGCCAAAACATGACAGAGAAGAAGGTCAAAGGGGTAGTGGACACATGTGAAGAGGGACCAGACCCGAGGGGCTTTCTGGCTTTATAACAACCCACTCTCGAGGGATCTAATCCCAGCCTCACGGAGTGCAAACTCACTACTGCTAGAATGGCACCAAGCCATTCATGAGGGGCGCCCCCAACCCGTGACCCGGACACCTCCCACTAGGCCCAACCTCCCAACATCACCACACTAGGGATCAAATTTCCACATGAGTTTTGGAGGGGACAAATACACCCTATCCAAACCATAACAGATTCCATAAAAAAATGATCATTTAGTAATATATTTAAATGGCTTCTCCTTTATGTTCTGTTTTGACATCTCTTCCTTCCTGTAATTCCTGAGCAAGGAAAATGTTTTGTGAATTAATGGTGATGATTTACAATGGAAATAAAGATTATTCACCTCTTTCTTATGCAGGAAATAAGTCTCATTATGTGATACGTTTTATTATGGGCAAGAAGCCCAGGCATCAGATTGAATGTTTGCATTATCCCATGACATAACCGGATTGTATATCAATGGTCTTTATTCCCCTGCAGTAATTATTTGATAAAATTAACCAATTCTCAGTGAGCCTGTGGTCTTGGCCTCATCCCTCTTGCTTCTTCCCCCTTTAGACAGTCATTTTTCTGCCTTTCTTGCCCAGATCTCTCCCCAAAGAGCAGCTGTATTTGTGTGTCTCATCCTGAGAGGGCAGGCAACTGGCTGCTATCAAAGTCACTCTGTGGCCTGGCCAGTGGGGAGCCATGAAGGGCCATCTGTTTGCCTCTGCTGCAGAAATTGAGTGTCACCTCTGCAGTATGCTTGTTTAGAGAAGGATCGTAGAGTTATTCTTAACTATGTGTATTGTTTGCCAAAGAAAGGGACATAGTTTCAAGCAGTAAATAAGGAGGAATATGTAAACCATGTTGGGAGACTTGCATACTTAGCTGCATGGAAATAGTTCTCCTATAATCAAGTGACTGATGACAGCAGGTACATTGGGAATATACCGCCTATTGAATATTATCACAAACATACAAAAATAAATGACAAGAATGCCTGACTTGTTGGATGAAAATTTTAAAAAATTATTTTTAAAGGCCATATTAATTGTTTCAACTCTCAGTCTCCCTTTGTAGCATTATCTTGACCCTATTTACCGTTCCTGAGGCTGCAGTTGCAAGTGCCAGGTGATGAAAAAGCATGGGCTTTGGCACCAAACAGGTTTACATTCACATCCTCCTTTTTTTTCTTTGCTACCTGGGTTTACATGGGCTGGTCAAAACCTCTTGGGATTGCTTCCTCATTTGTAAAATAGGCATCATCATACCTATTTCAAAGTGGTGTTGGAAAATTTAAAGACAGTCTACTGATCATCACAGGATGGACTTGAACATAGTAGATGATCAATAATCATTACCTATTATAATTAGCTAGTGTTAAGATGATTGCTTTTCATTCTTCCCTGTACATAATACAGGAAACTCATTACAAGAAACATAGGCATCTAACTAACCATACAGTCTTGAGAGTGGTGGACAATTTGGCTCAAGTTACCTATTACTTGAATTCAATTCAATACAAATTTATTTAGTGCTGATTATGACAAAATCATTGTGCCTGGAGCTAAAGGGACAAAGATGAACCCTAAATCCAAAAGTTGGTGGAATTGGTCAAGATATGTAGTTATGAGCTATTGAGCAGTTCCTTTTCAACTGGGCAACACTTCATTCTTCTATAAAATCCTCTTTGAATCCTCTCTGCAGGAAATGTTGATATTTTAGTTAGTCTTATTTCCTGGTTATAGCTGTACTGAAAAATATTTCATAACGAGTAGGATTAAAAATTTTTTCATATGATTTTCTTTTGGGAAGCTAGGTCTCTCTGGTTGAGCACTCATTTAAAAAATGTATCACATATTCTTATCTAAATTTGAGATAACTCTTTCTTGATACTATTTCTAAATGAAAGTACGGGAGTATTGAACCTAGTCTAGAGCTATGCGAGGAGATGATCCACAGCAGGTGTGAACAAAAATGAGGAAAACCAAAGACATGAGACTTTAAAATGTCAAGAAATGAGGAAAGCATAAAAGGAGCAGCTTGGTAAAGAGAAAATGATGCAAAAACTGGAGAAATTTATAAGGGAAAAATGAAAGGCAGGAGGAATTTAAAGACAAAAGAAAGTGAAAAAGGGAATTTATTTCAGAATATATGGTCATGTCATAAGATCTTTGTCTTACTTTTTGTTTGAAAGGGGTTTTTGCTGCTTGAAAATATATTTTTAATCCATGACATTTGTCCCTTACCTATTATCTCTTAGAATATTTGATAATCCTGGTCACTGATCTATAAATCTATACGGTCAAAAATTTTATAAAATTCTTGCTACTTTTATAGACCTGCTGCTTAATTGAATGTAATATCAGCAGTAGAAGCCACTAACTGAACACAGCCATTCACAGAACAGTTTTCTCTTCCAGTGGGGCGCAATTAAAATTTTTATTTAATTCTATTTAAATGAGAACACCAGGACTCACTGCCGCTACAGTCAATAGATTGTGAGATTGTTTTAATAATAAAATACTTTCTAGTTCTCTTTATAAACAGTGGGCTCTTGTTCTTGAAACTCTAAGCACTCACTGATATTTAAATTATAAACACAATGGGAGGATTGGAGATAATTTTTCTCAGCATAGAGATTACTCTGATTTCTCACCTCATTTCTTTTTTTTTTT
>VBSM01003204.1:36441554-36466263 GCA_008086735.1 Cheirogaleus medius | reverse complement strand
ATATACCAAATTTTAATTATCCATTCCTGAATTGACGGGCACTTGGGTTGTTCCCAAGACCTTGAAATAGTGAATTGTGCTGCAATAAACATTCGGGTCTCACCTCATTTCTTAAAGTGACATGTGGAGGTTTCATTTGCAGGCATAGATTCCACACTAAAGGGCAACACATAGCACATAGTCCTTTTGACCACAGTGGAATTCTTTTGTGTGCAGTTTGTTCCATCTTTAATTTTCTAAAGATCAAAATTCTAGAAAATTTTCCGGGAAGTTTTCAAGAGAGTTATCTTACTTTCTAGCATTGCGTGGTATTTGCGTATTTGCTCTGCACAGAAATCTCTACTGAGTCAAAGAATGGGGTTACTTTTAGAATGAGTTTATCAATAAAATAACTGCAAAATATGTTTCCTTTCAGAGTTTTGAAATGACAGCAACATCTCATTTTTCATGAACATGTCTGACTGGTTAAAAAAAAATTAAAAAATGATTTTGTGTGCCTTCAAGATATTTTTGATTATGCAGTGGAGAATTAAATGTGGACTCCTTGATCTCCAGCCTTTCTTTGTCTATTCTATTTTACTTGGTTGTATCACTTTCCTAATTTCCCCAAAATCTTAGGGAAGCCAGAGGAAATGGTACAAGTTAGGGAAGAAAGGTGCAAATATCTCATATGGAGTTCATAGAATGGATCCAATAATTAGAGGACAGTTTTTATTTGAAATCAGTTCAGCTCCAAAAAAGAGAGGTGTAAGCTGAAAAGGGAAGGGCCTTTGCACATAAGACACATTTATTTTGACTTGTTGGTCATGAATCATTTCCCTTAGTGGGTCTAGATGTAGTTTATTTCTCACAGGTTATTCTGCTATGGAATTGGTTGGTGCCTTTGTGGAATGCTCAGATTCTTGGCTGGGGTAGATGATTGCTTCTCTACCAGGTCTCTTTACTGGTAGCAGTCTGTGGCTACCACAGTGATTTTTCTTTAACTGCCTTATCTTTGGATTTTGGAATGCGACTCTGGATACTTGATTCCCAGACCTAACTGTCTCTTGCTTGGGTGCTCGTGTCTTCTTTAATATTGCTTATCTGTTTAAGTACACAACCTTACCTTAAACTCTGATGCAGTTGTGTTCTGATTTCTGGTCTTTTTTGGACTTTATCCTTCTCTCCACATGTAAGTTACCTAGCTCTTAAGCACCTGGGTTCTACCTTGACTTATAACTTCCAGGAATCATTCCACTCTGATTACATCTGACCTGGGCTCTAGCTCTCACCATAGGTTACCAAGTTTCTGTTCCTTACTTTCTCTCTAAGATCTACTTGCTTCCCACAGTTTCAGATTAAATATTTATATAAACCTATGGAAAGGGCTTCCAAATTCCACAACAACAATACTTCTCTCCTTATTGAGAAGCCCTAAACAAATATTTCTTTACCTTGAAGCTGGTCCAAGTCTGACTGTCAATACAATAATATTTATTATATAAAATAAGGGTCCTGAAGGGTAAATGTTTGGGTTTGATTCTTGGGCCTTCTGTTTTTTCTCTGCTAATTAATAAAACTTTGCTTTAGACATGGTAGGTGTGAATTGTTTTGAGTCTGAAGAAAAGTTTATACATTTCTGGAAAAAAAATGGTTTTATAATTGTGTGTAGTAGTAATATTGCTGTGCAAAAACAGGTGCCGACCAAAAAGCCTAGCTTTGAAGGAAAGCCTCATAGTTGAGTTACGGAGACAGATGGGGAGCAGCAAAATAGATATGGATCCATAAGCCCCGCAGGAAAAACAACTTTAATCAGGGCCTGACACGTTTGGTGATTGTAACAAAGTCTCTCGGTATGTGTAAGCCCTGGATCAAATAACACCAATTGGCTATTGACAAGCATTCCATTAGTGCAAAACTGGGTGAAAGACTGGCTATTGCCCTGCACAGATCCTACTAATGAGAAATGAGGTTCTTATAAAAGAAAGAGACTTGGTTTGTTTTGAAAAAAACATATAGTCAATGGCCCAGGTGATATCTCTGGTGGACTGAAATTCGTCTAGGCTCAGCGTTCAGACACTACAGTGGCATTTAGTGCTATCTTTCCAAGCCTTTCCAAGTGACAGGCCTCTTTGACTCCTTAAATTGATTCCATGGTTCTGAATACCAGTAGCTAATGCTGGCAGCCTGACCCAGGAGCGGGGAGCATCATCCCGCCCTGAGAATCCCTCAAATGGATTTTACAAGGGAGTGGTGCATACTGTGCTTCTAGGTGCAGTGAAGCATGTTTCTAGCACTTTTCACAGATCATAAATTAATTTGAAATGAACTTCTCTCCTCCCACAAAACATAATACCAGCGAAGGACTGTCATCATGGTTTTTTTGTAGCGTAGCGCCTGAGGGGGGAAAAGTCATTTTCTCTTGCATTTGTTGACTGGACACGTGATAAGTGCCAAATGCTAGGCTGCCACAAATGCGTGGCATGTGTGTCCAATTCAAAATAATTTACAGTTTGGAGTAGATTCTCCACACCTTCAGCCCTGAACCTGAAAGAGTGGAAAGAGCTGTGCATATTCTGCTCAGAAGACAGGTATTATATAAAGCCCAAACTGATGTGTCAGGGAGCCCAAATGTTCTGCCTTCACTGTTTCTGTTTTGCAAATATAAGTGATTATTCTTGATAGTTATCTGGAAAAGATAAGAGTAGCTAGTAGGACACACAGTCCTATTTTACAATTATGTGTGATATTTGGTAAACAATAAAATAATGCAATATCCTCTTTTGTAATGCTGCAAGGTAGGAAGCATGAAACCAATTTTTGTTTATCAGAACTTGAAATTCAGAGTGTTTCTTTCACTTGTGTGTAGTACCTGCAGTCTCATATACAACAAAATTTTACTAAATTGATTATATTAAACCTGGTTGATATCATTAGTTTTCTTTCTTTCTTTCACCTTAGTTTATAGTAGGACCCATAGAAAAAACATGTTTGATTAGTTGTACTATGCTTGAAAGTGATTATGTGTCAAAGAGAATAGGTTCCCTATGGAGGTGGAGGAAAAGAGAGAAAGAAAAACAAAAGGAGGGTGATGTTGTGTTAGTAGGAAGTATGGAGGAAATTCAGTATCAACTACCTTTTTAACAGCCCCCTTTTCTCCTGCTCACATTTTCTCCTGATCTCTAGAACTATGTCCATAGACTACTTTTCTCCTGTGTTACACAGGTACCTCAAAATTTGGTGTCCAAACTGAACTATTGATTTTTTTCTTCCAATATGTTCACCCTTCCATAGTTCTTGTCTTAAGAAATGGTGACACCATTCTACCAAAGACAGAAACCCAGGAATCACCTCTGCTTACTTTTCCCCACTTTCTTTCTCATCTAACAGCTATAAATGGTTTGTCAAGTGCATCTCCCAAATTCCCTACCCTTTTATAGCCAAGTCCACTGCTTTAGCAGTTCTTGCTTGGATTCCTAGTTGAATGGGCTCCCTGACTCCACTGCCCTCCTACTTTAATTTAGCCTTCACCCAGCAGCCATAGCTTTTTAAATGCAAATTTGATTATATCACTTCCCTGATTAAAATTCTTTGATAGTTCCTTATTGCCCACAGGATAAATTTAGCACCCAAAATTCCTTATGATATAATGGTGTTTGCTTCTCTAATATTTCCTATTGCTATAATATAATCTGGAATCCATTCACTATATGAAACGCAGTTTCAATAAGTCTTGTTCTGTTTCATACTTCCATGTCATTGCATATGTTATTTTCACTGCTGGGAACACCTTTTTGAGTTTGGTACCCAGTTGGGAATTACATGTTCATCCATAGTGAACTCTTGTTTCTTTATCCGGGAAGCCCTCCAAGACTTTTTAGTTTGAGTCATGCTTTTTCCCTAGCCTTCTTAGTATCATGTGCATAATCCTAACATTGTATCCATCTGGGTCTGTTTAATTGTTGGCTTCTCTGTCTCCCTCACTTATTCTAAGCTATTTAGGGTCAAGAACAGTGCTTTTTACATTTTTGAGTCTCTAGTGCAATATAGTTTCTGGTGTATGATGGATGCTCACTGTACGATGTATCTCTACTGTTTGGGGCATTTGGCAATGTATAGACTTAAGAGCTGAAAGAGGATTTCATCTTAATTCAGATTTGATTTATACCTCTGGGGCATATTGATCTTCAAAAAGTCAATAGCAATTGGAGATTACTGTAAGAGTGTATAGAAAAAGTAACACTCATATGAGAAACTGAAGAGAGATTTTATTTTATTTTTTCAGTCTTTGATATATTGATACACTTAAATTCTCCTCTTTCCCTACTTCCTCCTTCTCTCCTACCCTCTCTAGCTCCTTCCAAATGAGATATAAAATAGATATATTAGAATATATGTATCTTAAAATTACTTATATATTAAATATATGTATAAATATATATTTATTTTAAAGATGACTGTTAATATGTATGTGTAATATATATAATTAAAAATCTTTTTAATATAGTGAAAATTTTAATTGCAGTATAATTTTATGTCAGTGTTGGTAATGATCAGAAAAAGAGTCTGGGGTTGGGGAGGGAGAAGGGAAATCAAGTAATGGCAAAGCCAGAAGAGGAAGAAGCTAAGGTGTGCAGGGCGGAGGCAGAGTGAGTGCACAGGGTCCTAGAACTTTATTCCTTTGCCTGTCAAGGGGGCAGTGATGGATGCAAGGAGTCCACTGAGCTAGGGCTGTGCAATGAGCTGGGTTTCCACATGTTCAGCCAGAGGTACCATGGACAGAGCTAAGGCAGGCTTCCTCTGTGGGTTAGGGAAGACATTGAAGAAACTACTCTTGGGAATATTTTTCCCCCTTCATACTGAACTAATTATGAACATGAGATTACCAAAAGTTTTTTCTATCTCAGTTATCTTCTGCTGATACTCTGGACCTTTCACAGCACTGCGAACTGGCAGTCAACATGTTAGATATCCATCCCATTGTCATCCCAACCTCTTGGGCTCTCTCCTAAATTAGAGACAATGCATCTAGGGAAGAAAGTGTATCCAATGCCTTCTGCTGTGTGGGGTTCATGAAAAGCTGATGTTGCTTGGCATTTGAAGGCATATGTGGCTTTAGTAAAGGGCTGAGTAGGTTATCACTTCTTACTTATTTGTGTAAAAATAAGTGTTATATTAAGATTGCTTTCAAGGTGTGGCTGAAAAGCAATGTATGTGCTTAGGGCAAACAAAACGAAACCAGGTCCTATGTTCTTCGGAGCACTAGCCCAGGCACTTTAATTGACTTCTCCTTAGTGCACTCTGGCCTGAGTCTATCATCCTGATTTTACTATAGGAAAAGCTGGACTTCACAGATAGTCAGTGGCAGAGCTAGGTTCGACCTTGGGTCTGGCTGACTTGAATCCTGTTCACATTCTTTTCTCCACACTGCCTTGTTTGCCGTCACATCTTGGCTGGCAGCAGGAAAGTCAAACCTGACAGGGACTGTGAAGAGCCTGGAGTTTTCAGCCTGCTAGGCAAGCGGTGGTGCCATAGAGAGGTACGTCACTGTGAGCTTTGTCATTTATTTCTGTCTACTTTAAATCTCTTATCTGTAGGGCGAAAAGCATTTACAAAGCTTTCAGAAAAATGCTTTGTGATTACCAGCACTAGGCAAGCAACGGCTTGCCTGTTTTCCACAGATAGCTGCAAAATATGTCTTTTAGGGAGAATTATCTGCTTTCTTCCACTTAGATTCATATACAAACACACTGACGAAGAAATATGTTTTGGAAATCCCATAGTCCTAGGTATGAGCAGATGGTTTCTATCCAGGTTGCATTGAATCAGATGAAAAAAATAACCAAACAGTGAAATACAAAAAGCTAAAGTAAATATTTAGTTGCAAATAAACAAACTCCCCAAACCTACTGTATGTGGCAAGTTCCTGCTTTATGGTAATTCCCGTTAAGTCTAGGAATCCCAAGGTGTAATTCCGCTGGTGTGAAATATCAAACATTCCCTGCCAATGTGCCAAATATTTTTAAGACCTTGAGAAAATAATAAGGAAAGGGCTATTAGCTCTTTCTAACTTAAAAAACATATCCGACTTTCCACAATGTATACATATTTCAAAAAACATCATGTCACACACACTAAATATATACAATTTTTATTTGTCAATTAAATAAAAACAAAAAAAACCCCCATACCTATACACTCTTGGTAGGGTCTACTTGGATGATATTTTTATCTCTGAAGCCAGAAAGAGGATGTTAGAATTGACATCTCCCTTGGCCTGATGAGAGGTTAATCTTCATTTTCCTTTGCACTTTCTCCATGCAGACTTCAGCTATGGGAGTAATTCTTATCCAATTGTACAGTTGACCTTCTATAAGCTGCACCCCTCAGTCCCCATATGATTAGAAAATTTAGTATTGCATGTGAATGTGACAATTCACGAAACCCTAGACACTTCATACCCTTTGCTCTAATATACCCTGTTGAAAGCTTATACCTGGCATCCTTGCTGCATTCTCCAGGTGGACAGTGGGAGGCCTCAGGCCTGGAGCCTAGGCCTTGTGGCAGCTGCTGCATTTCCAGTCCTCCAGCTTGAGCTTCTGGAGTCAGGGAGTTCCCAAGGGAGAACATTCTGAGTCCTTGCTAAAGAGCCAGTTTTTGTATATTCCCACTGAAAAGAATGAACATAACCTTTAAAGGGTAGTGAATCTGTTATTCTGAGTCTTTTTTTTTTAATATTCAAAGCCAACCGATTCCATTTGAAATATCTCTTCTTTGTGAGGTACATAGTCCTGGCTGGAAAAAGGCTTTAATAAGCCAGGCATGGTAGGGTGACTGCTTTGCTCCACTTTGCTTTGCTGTTGAAACATTAAGTGTAATCTGATGTGTCAATAGAGTCACCTCAGGTACTCAGAACCATTTTAATTCCTCTTACCGTCAAAACATAGTGTCAATACTGACATGAATTGGCATTAAAAATATATGTGAAATCACCTGGAGAACAGCACTTTTTACTGATAGGAGATCTCTTTAAAAGCAGTATCTGTCAAAGATTCAATTTGAACTCTTTTTTGGCTTTGAATTTTACAGAGCAGCCTTTTTTTTTTCCCCCTTAAAACCTGACCTGCTTTGCATCATTCAAACCTATCGGTGGTGGAAAGAAGCCTTTCCTTTTTATCTGACCCCATGGGAGACGTTTTCCATTCCCAGTGTGCCCTGAAACGGATGTGCAAGATGACACATAAGTGGATGACATCACTCATGACTGGCGATTAAATACTTCTCCGGGATACACAAGATGTGCTCAAAAGAAAATGGAAAGAGGGAGGGGTGATGCTGAGAATGCTCTTATACACTCCACCTGGGTGCATATATTTTCCACTCCACATAGATTTTTAGGGAGAATATGAGTGCACAAAATGAAAGTATATAAATATAAAAGCCTTAGGTTTTAGTTTTGAGGAAATACAAACTTAAAATTTACATAGATTTGTCACATTACATTTCATATGGATTATAACCCATAATACAAGATATATAATATATAAATGTATGTGATGTGTACTATGTACAATATATGCAATATGCAACACATAAATGTGTTCACTTTATAGTGTGTGTATGTAGTGTTCCAGATTCACAAGAAAAAAGAAAACCTAAGAAAAATATTTTATTTTTTGATAAATGCCATATTCTTTGCTAAGTGGCATGTAGAGATGACCTAAGTGATTTTTTATATTTTATATTATAATGTTATATTTAAAGAGGTGAAGCGATCCTCAGGCCATTATTTAGCAAATAATTCATTTATTAAGATGGGAGACCCATCAAATATATGTGTATTGACATTTTGACATACCTGGTTGTTTGTTTTATTTTCTTGCTTTGCAAAAATCTTTGGGGAATAAATGACCTGTTGAACAGAAAAATGAACATTTTTGCACTTCAATCTTTGAAAGCAGTAGGTTCTATTGACAGAAATGACCAGCTTTTCTTTGTTGTTTGAAATTTGAGAGCTGGTCATTCTTTTTTTATTCTGCTAATGTTAGCAGGTGTAGGTGTGTGTGTGTGTATGTGTGTGTGTTTGGCAGCAAATCACTCAGCTGACCTTTTTCACAATCAACTGTAGTAAGTGGAGTATGTGTGTATGTATGTGTGTGTGCCTGCACTTTTGGTGTGATGGACAGTTTGCTTAAATATATGGAAAAAGTTAATCCCTCTGCCCCTGACCTTTGGCACAGGAACCTTGTGCTTCCAGTAGAAAGTGTGGTAAATGCCAAGTCCTTTGGGCAGAGAATGTTTGCATTAATGTTTTCTATGCTGGAGCCTGAGCCATAGATTTTCTGTCAGCCATTCTTTGCACTGCTGATATGGAACAAGTTGAGCTGTATGTAGAATATAGTGCCTGTTGCCATCTGTTTTGACACCCTGAATATTTTAACCCCAGCCGGTGTATTAAAGGAGAAAACCTCCAAGTCTCTATCATGCATGTGATTACCATGTAGTACTGCAGGTGAATAAGTCATGCAGTTTAATGCGATTGTCAAAGGTTCAGTTGTCATGTTAATTATCAAGAGCTGAGTGATTATAATATGACACAAAGAGGCAGGAGAATGGGCATAGTACATACCAACCTTGTAAATATAGTTAGCTCTTGATTTTCGTGGACACCTAGGGCTGTGACTCTGATACAATACAGGCCTGGATGCTGCTCTGCATGTGCTGGTCTCCGTCTGGAATGTCTCAGTGCCATGAAGAGCTAGGATTGTAGGGAATACCTATTCCAAACAGGAAAAGGCAGCCATGGAGAAATGACCCTGTCTTAGGAGATGGAACATGGAGCATCTGGATTTAATGATTTAGAAGTCATCCTTGACTCCTCTGTCTCCTCCAGAGGGCCACAAATTCATTGATTCTAACACTTGAACATCCCCCAGATCGATTGTTTCCTCTCCATCTGGGTCTTCATTGCCTTTTGTCCCACTCACTTCTTGCCTACATTATTTACCAGATTACTGGGAGATATCTCTCTGTTTCATTTTTCAGTATGATTTTTAAAAAAATGCAAATCTATCATGTGTTTCAGACCTGCGTATTGTCCTCAGATGCACCTTGCTCCCCCCTTGCCATTCCACATACCTATCTCTCTTCATTTCCTACACTCATGCCTCTGAGTCATCCTTTAAATCCCAGGATACAGGTCACCTCCTCCTTGGAATCTTCACTAATCTGATTTGAGTCCTTCTTTGGGCTCTCATGACACCATGTGCCTGTTTTGGTTACAGCTCTTTTCCTGATTTATTACAGTTGTCTCTTAGCAATTGTCTTCATAATTCCTGCCTTCCAGAAAGTATGCTCCTTGAGGTGAGGGACTATTTTATTTTGTTTGTATACCAGAGCCTGGCACAGAGTAGGTACAAAATAAGAGTTTCTTAAATAAGAAGATCAAAAGATCATGAATTTTAGAGTAGACTATTATATAACAGGCAATAGTCCTGGTAGATGATCATTTAGGAGGTGGTTGGTGACATACATTCATTCTCATGATTCCCTTCCCTGAACCTCTCTCACCCCTCACTTATAACAATCTTGACATGATCACTCAAAATCAACTTGGGATAATTAATCTACATTCTTGCATGCCACCTTCTTGATTCAACTGTAATCTTTGATGTTGGGGGAAAGAGGCCCTTCTTTCTTCTTCCTCTGATATCCAAGAGGAGGTATCTTCGAATTATTCCTGGACTCCCCCCACCCCCATTCCTTACAATCTCCTGGGAGTAATAAAGAGGACTTATTGATGAGTTTGGGAATGGATTTAAGCATGCATAATTTATCTCATTGCCCTCCTTTTTCTCTTAGAACATAGCTACACACAGGGATATACATTCCACTCTCCTACTTCATGTCTTAAATCTTACAGGGCAGGCCTCACACAAGGAAGCCTGTTGTGGTCTAGTACTGCCTATGACTGAATGGATAAGACAGTCGAATTCTGACGTTCAATAATAGGAATCCACATTTACCAAACGTATAAATCATATTCTCCAATATCAGGTTTATCAGTATAAAAGCTTATATATTGCTACCCCAACTGTCTTACTCTTTTATTCTATTTTGTATTTGTTTCCCAGAACTCAAGTGGGGAAGAAGAATGTTTTTACTAGGTTAACTCAGCTCAACACATAGAATTTGAGAGCAAGAAGAAATCTTAGCTCTGCTCCAAACTTACTACTCTTTGAAAATTTCGCTTCTGCTTACTGAACACCAGTGGATCACTTAGAGTTACATAGAGTCATCCATAACTGGAAAAATTAATTAGACTCATGTCTGAACAATTGCCATTCTGGGATGTGGGCAGTGGCAGCATATAAGTGTAAAATTGAAGCAAGAAGGTCACAGGCTTCTTACAGCCAGTTAAGCAACAAGGAATAAAGATGTCCCTGTGTGTGTGAAGGATAAGAAGAGAACAGATATGGAGATAAAGTATGTTGTAGAGATCAGTAATCCAAGAAAGAAAATTTAGCAATAAGAGCTCAGAAATCTAGGGAAGGAATTTGGACTAAAGGCATCCAGAAGCATGATGGAAGATATCTTATATGTCATCGAGTCTAACCATACATTCATTATTTAAATCATGCTCTAAATATTGTCACTCTACAATATCAGCTCCATACAGTATCCACCTTCTTCCAGGGATAGAACCCTCACTACTTATAATCTCACTTTGTTCATTCCATCTTGGGATATCCCTAACTACTGTGCTTTATTTTGAGTGCAATCAATTTCTTTTGATCTCTAACTATGATATCTTATCACCAACTTTGATAAACTAACTCATGGAATTTTATGGCTGAAAAGGACGTAAAATGATCTTTTTTTCTTCCATAGTACCTAGAAGCAGAAATACTACCCTAAACACACATGGTATGATGTTATTGTCCCATAGTGGGAGTGGCTCTAAAAGGGAATTGGTTCTGGTCCTTGCCTGTGTTGGAAAATATGGCTCCATATTCACTAGATTAAGATTCTTGTCTTTGGCAGACATTCACCAATTTGCTTGGTCAATATTAAACAAGAAGTTGAGTCCTTCAGTCATCTTGGGATCACTTTTGCAGTTGACTCATGCTGGCAGGTACCATTGTTGTGCATTCTATTTAGAGCCAGCTGTTCTGTTGGAGCATAACTTAGGCATTCCTATAGCCATAGTAGGTGGCTTGTACTACTTACAGGGAAATATTTTTCAGACTCCCCCCAGCGACTCCTCCCAAAAAGAAAGTCCATATATCTCATGGTCTGTGGTGGGCACTCTTGGGACTCTATCAAACACTTATTCAAATGCTTTAACAGTCCAATGATGAGAAATCTTCTTGTGGAAACATCTTATGCATATGCTCTTTCTATCTGCTATAATGGAGAAATGGATGACCTTTTCTTCTAGAGGGAATTCTGGTTAAATGACTCAACATTTTAAATAGGAAAGATATCAAGCATACCACTTTCATATTTTCCAAAACATAGATTTTGTTCATTTTATATTTAATCTCTTTAAATGCATTTGCTTCATCCACTCAAAGACCAATGATATGAAAAATTCCAGCTGTGTTATAGCTTCCACTCTCTGATGTTCATCTCTACTATTTTGTTGTCATAATTTATCACAAACTTATGCTTACTCTCATCCTTTCTATATTGTTGATCCTTCTTTGGATTGCCTCGGGTCTCATTCTTCTCTTATCCCTTTTGGATAAGTTTCTGCTTTAGCTTTCTCTTTCTGAGCTCATTTTCTATTAGACTTCTGGTTCTCCGGATTGGAATCACATATAAGGCAAATGTCTGCTTACTGCCCTTGCCAGAGAGAGGAGTTCACTACTGGCTCAGGAATTCTTCATTTCTTACTAAATGCCTTCTAGAAAGAAGTGATATACAAAAGACTCTTGTATAAAGATTATACTATTATCCACTTCTATCTACTATACTACTATATATTAATTGCTTTCATTTTCCTTATATTAGATCACCTATATACTTGGAGTATACACTTGTCTATATACTTGTCTTTGTACATAGATGTCTTGAAGGAGTTATACTTTGAAGTTACCTCTCCATTTTGACTGAGACCCACTACAAGTTATTGTAGGTTATTTCTTAATTTGTACTTGTTTTATAAAAATTTTCCATTTTTCCATATTTTCCTATGTTATATCACTTCCTATGTTATATATAAAGCTTCAGAAACATATGACTTTTAGAATTTAACAGAGAAAAATACTCTCTGTTTCCATGTGTACTTTTTCCTTTCTATAATGAGAAATTCACATTTCAAATAATGTAACTCATTACATTCCAGTTTATTTACTCTGGTTGCCAGGAAGCTCAGGGCAAAATGTAATGGTTAAATATAGTATCTAATATTATAGCTAGTATAACTATATTGCCCCTCTTATCTAAGTTTTCTATTTATTAATATATTTTATTAGGTTGTTTTGTGCTTGTATATGTGTTTGTATGCTGATTGTCTTTGTTTTGTGTTGCTATAATAGAATACTTGAGACTGGGTAATTTATAAAGAAAAGAGGTTTATTTAGCTTACAGTTCTGCAGGTTGGAGTGTTCAAGAGTATGGCCTTGGCTTCTAATGAGGGCTTTTGTGCTGCATCATAACATGGTGGAGAAGGTCAAAGGGAAAGCGAATGGCAGAGGTCAAAGTGGAAGCAAAAATATGGAAAGAGAGAGAACTCAAGGGGTGTACTAGCTTTGTAACAAACCACTCTTGATAGAACTAAGCCATTCTAGTAAGAACTAATCCTGTCTTGCTGCAGTGAGAACACACTCATTATCTTGATAATAGCACTAAGCCTTCATAAAGGATCTGTCTCCAAATACCTCCCACTGGGCCCTACCTCTCAACACCACCACACTGGGGATCAGGTTTCAACATGAGTTTTGGTGGGGACAAACAAACTATATCTAAACCATAGCACCAATAATCTCAAATTCATTTTTTTGAGTCAACCTACATATATAGACTTTTAATACCTTCCCTGAACAACCCTCTTTCTTGCTTGGGAAAGATGTGGTAAAACCCTTGGATACTGGCGGTGTACATGGCATGCTATTAGATGCTCTAAGTCATGTCCAAACCAAGCCCAATAAACAAAAAATAGCCCCTTTCTTCAGTTCTAGTGTTTTATTGTTGAGGAAAAATAGTCTTCTAAAAAGTATGGAGTCTTTAAGGACAAATAAGTTTACACAGGCTATAGGAGGTTGGGAAATGTACAAATTGGGTGACCAGGGAATATTTTATGGCAAGAATTCCACTTAGTATGGGATCCAAACTATGGATAAATTTGAGTTCCTAATGCAGAGAAATGAGGCCAATGGTATACTAGTAAAACTGGTCCCCCTACCTTTCTGCAAAGCCCTGATTTACAGTGTTTGCCAGTTTCCATGGTGTAAATATTTTTACCATGGCCAATTTCAAGCTATCGGTGATTTAACAGTTGGCTTGCAAAATTCTTGAACATTTAAAAGTTAATCATCAGTCTGTTTGAACTCAGTTTATCATACCACTGGATGAAGGCTTTATAAGGATGTGATACTATGAGCAAGAGTTCACATTTGTTGGAGGCCTCACTAAGGAACAGAAAACAGTCCTGATTGGCTGCATCAGGAGGTTGGGAGATAATGACAAGATGTAAGATTTAATTTGGCGCAGAATTTGGAGGTCCTTGCTGTGCACTTGGCCTTTATTCTTTAGGCCACGGGAAGCTCTTGAGTACTTTTTAATAGAGGAATGATAGGATAAAATTAATATTATTTTAGGAAGATTGATCTGTTACTAGTTATATGTTGGGTGACTTTAAGGGAGTAGAGGGGAACAGAGAAGGTAGTTAAGAGTTAGATGTGAAGTGGTAAGGGACCAGGTTTAGGGCAGAAGTGGCTAGTGTGTGAAGCGAAGGTAAGAGGAAGGAAGGACAGTGGGGCCATGCATCTCAGCTCACGTGGCCTGAGCTGGATTTGCTTGAAATCATGGATTGGAATCAAGTGAGGACTCACTTACATGTTTGGGGGTTGCTATTGGCCGTTACTAGAACCTTTAGTGGGGTTGTGGAGAGAACACCTATACAAAGTCTTTCCATGAGGCTGCTTGGCTTCATTACAACATAATGGCAGGGTTCCAGAAGCAAACATCCAAGAGAGATAGGCAGATAAAAACCACATTGCCTTCTACAACCTAGCCTTAAGAATCACATGATGTCTCTTCTGCTGCATGCTATTTGTTGAATCCATCACAAAAGTACACCCTCTTTTAAGGGGAGGGAAATTAAGACTCTACCTATTGATGGGGAATAGCAAGGCTCTGAAAGACCATGTCAAAGTGTCACACAGGAGTTTCTCAGTAAGTGATTACTATTATTATATGGTTTAAATGCCTGCAAGGAATCTGGTTTCCTCTGAAATATGGTGACTATTTCCAGTAAATGCCTGGTGGGGGTTCAGTAACAGTGGTGGTGTAGCACTTATAAAATGAATGTTAGGATTACTATTTGGTGCTATTGCACTGGACTGAAGACAATTCCACTCTCTGAGAAAGGGGAATAAGATCTTACCTGTATAATGAAGTTGTTTTTGTAGTAATCAATTGGGGAAAAGTGACATCATAATTATTGCAAACTCTTATTGAAAGCTTATCATGTACTAGACTCAGTAAGTCATTTTTATACATGATCTCATTTCATACAAATAAACCTAGGTAGTCAGTATTATTAGCCTCATTTATAAAAGGTAAAATGAAGGTTTAGAGATGTGAGATGATTTGCCTGGGGTCACACGGTTGAGTAATGAAACCTGAATTCAATTCTAGACCTGTGCTCTTCATCTTCTTCATGAAGTACATTGTATCACTTTTCCATGAGGTAGAGAAAGAACTAGAATAGAAATAGAGCCTTCATTTTAACTGCAAAGAAATAAGTGTCTAGGAGTGAGATTGCTGATGTTGCACGTGCAATGATACAATGTGGCGGTGGAGAGGGATTCCAAAAGTGTGGATTTAGGCAAGTGCCCTGGAAACTTCATGGTCCTTTGGATTAAAATGTAGGTTTCAAATTAGAATATGGAATGAGGTTGGCTCATAGGACCTTGAAGACATGGTTGCAGAAGAGTATAACCATCTTCACACATCTGTTTTAGCACTGACAATATTAGATGTTAAAAATTTGTTTATATATCTGCTTCTCCCAGTAGGCTCTGTGCTTTTGGCAAAGTGTGGTATATAGTAGATTGTCAATACATGTCTATAAAACTAAATAGAAAGGAATTGCACTTTACCCTTCTTTGACTCTGGTTTTTTCCATTTTGTTTCCAAGTGTAAAGCTTCTTCAAAATTTCAGTGTGTTTTAGTGTTTCCAAGTGGAACCAATGTACAAGATACCTCTCTCTTTTATCATTCTTAGTCCAATGAATGAAAGAGAGAGAAGCACATCCATGAATGCCCATTTCCTGGTTGTAATAATACTGATGGGAAAAGGAAGATGAATCACAGAGCATTGGAGGCAATACTCTGTTATGGTTCTGAGAGAAAGTAATAATCCTTGTCCGTAATGCTATATAGGTATCCCTCTGCAATATGAATTTGGAAAGAAGAGTTCAGTATTTCATCTGAACAGTTAGAAAACTGTTAGACACTTTAGGACTTCATATTATTTAAAGTAACTAATTTATTATATTGTGACATTTTATCTGTTTTTATATTTTGACATGTGATTAGCACCTCTTGTGATGGCTGAAATTACACATGGACTAAGAGGACTCAGGTGTAACAAAGATGTTCTTCAATTTTCTGGATATTAATCTCTCCCTGTCAAATCTACAAAAGTAACTTTTTCTTGGTTTGATTTTGCACCCCAAAATCTTTTCTAAGCTATAATTAGAGATGAAAATTAAGATATCAATGAAAAATACACTCTGATTCATGACTTCTGACATAGGAGTTCTTTTCTCCAGGCTGCTTCTGAGTTCCTTTCTTTAGAGGAAGCAGTAGGTGAGGGTTGACTATTTCTCAACTAATGGCAGCTTCTAAGAGAAGAATTATATTCGGGAGAATGTTTAAGATTGAAGTACATTAGAGAAAAGGCATCATATCAATACAAAATATGATTCAAATCAACCCACTACCCAGTTTTTAAATATTAAATCCTAATGTTGCAAGGTTGGAGTTTTATTACCTTATGCTATTTATAGAGTGGATATAAACCCTATAAACCAGAATTCACTTAAAGACGTCACCTTACTTTGGGAAAACACAGGGATTGGCATTTTAATGAGCATTTACAACACGAGTGCCTGATAGAGTATGTGTTCATGCTACTTTTTTAATCCTCACAAGTCTCTGATGCAGGTATTTTTATACCTATTTTTTAGAGGAGGAAACTGAAGCTGAGATTCACTACCTTGTTTAGGGACATATAAAACATAAATTGAAGAGCCACAAATGGAATACAGGTCATCCTAAATCAATGCCTCTCCAACTATTTTTTGTCTTTTTTTTAAATCCAGGAGAGTCCAATGGCCCCATGACCACCTTTTTTTCTCTTCTTAGTTATGAAACATTGTTCTTTATTTCTACCACTCTAGCATATTATTCCCAGCTTTTTTCTTTCTTTTTTAATAAATCAGAAAGCCAAAGGAGTTCTAAAAAATTTTCAATATTGGAAAATATATTTTAGTCATATTTCATTAAACCTATGATGCCATTGATTGAAACACACACCATTGGATTATGTTCTACTAAGGAAAAAAAATGCTATCAATTAAACTATGACATAATGTCTTAAAAATAGTCCTGCATGATGCATGAATCAGTCACATCACCACTCACTGTCTTTCATCAATTCCAAGAGATTTAGCAATTTCTTTTGTTTTTAGTTCCTCTTCTTGGCAGGTGATAGGCAATCCTTTTTCTATGCATCTTAATGACAAAACCTAACACAGCTTCATCTACTTCTGGGTATTTTCTTTTCTTACATTCCTTAAAACACATGGTTATTGTTTTGGAAGAAAATAAGGGGATCTAGTCATTCCTGAAATGATGAATATTTGCTTCACTAAAGTCAAAATATATTCCCCCCTCTCTATTTCTGTATATTTTTGCGTATGTAATGACTTCTGCTTCAATGCTGAATCACAGTGCAATCTTTTAGAAGACATTTTAAATGGCAATTAAACTCAACACTTGTGGCACCAAAAATATTCAAAACTCAATGGAATTGATGACAATGTGAATATAATCAAGGCAACGACAACCACATCAACACTGCCACCTGGCCAGCAGTGATTATAACATAACACTGAATCTAAGATTCATCCCAATTTCAGATATATAAAAATGTGAAAAACTGTACTTCTTAGAATCAATGAAATAAAGAAATATTAAATATGCTTTTTGATAGTCTTTGGTTTCTGCATGTCAGATTCTGACCGGGTCCCATTCTTTTATTCTTGAGGCATCCCTCCCCTGATACCTCTCATCCTTCAGAGAAATAGTACTGCATACTGTGCCTCTAGCTACAAAGATAAGTTTCTTCCTCTACTCCAGGCTGCATTTTAGCATTTACCCCAAGGCCTGTTATAAATGGACAGAAAATTAAATTTTTCTTTTTCCTCTCAGGGAGAGGAAACCTAACTACATTTCCAAATTATGGCAGTGTATATTCCCCATTTCCATTGTACTGTGGTCATATGTACCCCTTTGCTGATAGATGGAGTGAGCATAAAGGGATTTAATTCACATTGCTTGATGTAAATCATCACTAAACTTTTCAAAGAACTTGATAATTTGTTTATAAGAATTATTTTCCAATGTTTCCAATTATTATAATAATTATAATTATTTTATAAGAATTATTTTCCAATGTTTCCAATTATTTTCTTAATGTTTAAAGATAGTAAACATATCTTTTGGAAACATTTTCTTATATAACTAATGAACACTATTTTGTTACTCTGAGAAAAGTATGTAGAAGCTGATTTTTTACTTTTATTGCAAATTCATTTTTTTCATCTATTCACAATTTTCTCATTGAAATGTAATTGTAATACATGCATACTATACCAATCTAAACAATATATAGTCAAAAGTGAAATTGATCATCTCTCACTTTCTCTTTCTAATCCCATTCCCTAATGTAAACTACTGTAAACTGTAAACTACTATTTCATTAGCTAATACAAATAAATGTAATAGATATATTTCATATGTAAAGTACAAACATATGCCCCTAGCCCCTACTGAAGATAAAGAAACATGGGCCCCTACCATAAAGCTGCTATTTTTTCTTAATAGGCTGTTGTGGACTTATTTTGAAGTTAATGTATAATAATCTATATTATTCTTTTAATAGGTGCTTAATGTTTTTTAGTATTAATATGTCAAGATTTAGAAAACCATTTCCTTATATGTGGATGTCTGAGTCTGTTCCAGCTGTTACAATGAAGTACCATGAACTGGGTAGCTTATACATAACAGAAATTTATTACTCACCGTTCTGGACCTAGGAAGTCCGAGATTAAGGAGCCTACAGATGCGATGCCTGGTGAGGGCTTGGTCCTCATACATGGCATCTTTTGCTGCATCTCCCCTTGGTGTAAAGGGCAAACAAGCTCCCTTGGTCTTTACAAAGGCACAAATCTCATCCTCTAAAGGCCCCATTTTTTAATACTGTTTTGTTGGGAAATAGGTTTCAACATATGAATTTTGGGGAGACACAAACATTCAGACCATAGCAAAATGGACATACTAGTTATTTACGGAGATTATTATAAACTCTCTAGATATATTTTTGGGTAAAACTTTGAGAGTATCAGACATTGCTGATTTTTCTTTTTCTTTTTTTTTTGCCCTGACAGTTAGAATCCTAGAAATGAAAATACACAGGGAGTATACATATTATAAAATTTAATATTACTAGTGTTATTTTTTAAAATATTATAAAAATACATTCATCAATACTGAGTGCCATTTTTCTCTAGATTTTCATTGGCATTTAATGTTATCAAACTTTTACATTGTCATGTAATAGGAAAAAATAGTCATTATCTTGTTTTAATTTGCACTTATCTGTTTACTGTTGAGGTGGTATATTTTTATTTTTCATTGATCATTTGCATTTCCTCTTTTGTGATGTGCCTGCTTTGATCTTTTACCCTCTTTAGATTATCTTTTTCTTATTGACTTGAAAGAACTCTTTGTACATTTAGTAATAACAAACAATGGGTGATTACTATTTAAACTTACTATGACTCTAAGTACTCTATAAGTATTAACACATTTAATTAATTCTCCTAACAACTTTATGATGTAGGTACAATTTTATAGGTAAGGAAACAAAGGCAGAGAAAGGTTAAATAATGTGCTCAAGGTCGCATGGCTAGCAAGTGGCTGAGCTGGCATTCAAACTGAGGCCATTGGAATATGAACTCATGTCCTAACCCCTCTACTATGTTCTGCTTAGCTGTAAGGGACAATCAGTGTGTGCTGAGCACAAGGGCTATACCATTGCTGGGTGCATAGGAGCTTGTGGCAGGAATTGTTCAGAGCATATTGGAAGATAAATATGTCTACAGACTGGTAAGAATGATAATACTCTTTAAGAAAAAACAAAGTATAGCATTTCAAAGTGGATTCTTAAAGATGTAGATTGTTGTTGAAAGTGAACAGTGGGGGCCACTGAGACAGCTGATGAGGCAGAAACTGAACAGTGCAAGCGAAGGAGCAGAGGGGCAATTCTTAGTCACTCTGCTCATCGGAGGTCATAAATTCTTTAATGAAGGGAGACTAAAAATATGTCAGGATTACCTTTCTGGTTATTTATAGTTTGTTTAAGTAAATTGTTTGTAGTTTTCATTTCTTTAGCTACTCTTAATTAATCCCTTTGTGGTCTTTATAAAGTTCTCAGTTAAAGAAAATTATTATAACATCCTGCTCCCTCTTCCTCCAAGGATTGTTACAGAACAGATAGATTTATAACTGTTACATTTATTTTCACAAATTCAGATGTTCCAGAAATACAATTTATACTTTTTTCAATACCTCTGTTGAGCTTCATTTTTAGAGCCCTGATACTGCCTGATTGCAAAAATAAAAAATATCTTAGTCAATTCAAGTAAACTTAAGCATCTGTTTTAAGCTTATTTAATTCAGGATTTTCCCCCCTAATTTATTATTTCCTTTTTCCAAGAATTTGTCTAAGTTCTAGAGGCTTTCGAGCATGGGAGTTGGGAAGGGCATCTGGCTCAGGGCCATTTTTCTTCTAAGTGGTTATCCATAGACAATACAATCCTGTCTGGAATTTGGACATGACCACCTCCTTACTGGAATCTTAGGGGGCATCTGTTATGAATTGAATTGTGTTCCCCAAAAAGATATATTGAGATCTATCAATTATATATTGACAATATATATTGAAGGTACCCTCCCACCCCATAGCTCAGAATGTGACCTTATTTGGAAATAAGGTCATTGCAGGCGCAGTTAGTTAAGATGAGATCGTAATTGGAGGTCATAATTGAATATGACTGGTGTCTTCTTATAAGTAAACAATGTGAAGGTATGAAAGGAGAAGGCCATGTGCTGATAGAGGCAGGGATTGGAGTTATGCACCTGTAAGCCAAGGTGTGCCAAAGATTGCCAGTGACACCGGAAATCAAGAGAAAGGCATGGAGCAGATTCTGCCCCAGAGCCTTTGAGAGAGCATGACCCTGTTGACAACTGGATTTTTGACTTCCAGCCTCCAAAACTGTGAAAAAATAAATTTGTATTAAGCCATGAACATTGTGGTACCTTGTTATAGCAGCCTTAGGAAACTAACACAGCGTCCAAACTCATGCTACTTCTGGGGTGTCTTGTTAGCCTGCCGTTCTACTTACATTTAGGGCCCCATGCACTCCACTCTGGGTCACTTGGGAAAATGTTTGTCTGCTTCCAGTGTCCTGCCAAACTTTCCACCTGCCAGGGCAGTTCAAAAAACTTCTCTGCTTTACTAAGGAGCCAGGACTGCTTGAATGTGCTCTGTAGTGTTTGCTAACTTCTAGGACAAGACAGGAAACCAGGCTTAGGTACTCTCCATTAATGGATCTTGAAATCCTCCTGGGAGTTCCATAATTCTCTTATGTCTTGCAGTAATTCTAGGGCTGTGAACACAGAACAGAGTCTCATACACAAGATAGCAGTATGTCCTCTTTCTGTTCTTTTTTTCCAAGCCTTCCCCATCCCTTAGCACAACTCTCACATCTCTACTCTCTCAAACTCATGAGATTTTTTGTGGGATTTTTATCTAGTTTGAGTAAACAGAAAACAACTGCTTCTACGACCTCTATATAAGTATCCCTGAATTTTCTATCTGGCATCTGGCAGGTATAAAAGTGTAGAATTTTCTGTCTTTGTTCTTGGATTCTTTTATGGCTTTGCCCTCTCTGGGCAGTGTGGACTCTGATCTTGTCATTTGATGGGAGTCACTACTAAAAGGAACAGTGCAAGAAAAACTCATCTAATGTTTTACAATATAATTCTGACTTGAGTAACTAGGGTAGACGTATAAGTCTTAGCTGAAAATTGAGGTCAAAATCTAAAGCTTGGAATGAATGCAAGTACACAAACTGCCTCTTTCATAGAATGCTACCTTTTAAGGATTATTATACTAAGGGTCATATGTAATAGGTTTAAAGGTAGGAGTATAGGCCAGACACTGTGACTACAACTTGGTGCTTAAATATGAGTCTGCACATTATATTGGCTAATGTTTTCATAAATCTTGTTTCCTTGTCAGCAAATACAAAAGTTTCTTCCTACTATTTTTGAGGGCTTTTGTACATTTTATATGTCATCCTGAGGTCTTTCTGCTGTGACTTGTCTATTTTTTTTCCCTTGACTTTCGTATTCCTAATCATATTTTATCTTCATCTGATTGGACAATCACATAGGAGCTGATATTAATAATCAGGTCATCTTAAGAGAGTGATACTTAATGAATAGAGCTGATCTTGATGACGTAAAACTGAGTATTTTAATAATAGAACAATGAACATACCTGCTGTATCCTCAGCACAGACGTGTGTGGTATAGTGAGAGGATAGGAGAGAGAAGTATAAGTATCCACACGGAGCTTGTCATGTAGTTGAGGTAACAAGATACATACATCCCAGAGAACATGGGAGAGAGAGGAGGAAAAGCGAATGAGAATGATATTGTAACAATTAAATGAAGATTCCACTTCTGGAGGGAGGAAGTGGTCAGTTATTGCCAAAGTAAGAAAATAATGAAACTTATCCTCAGGTTTTGTAACAAGCAGGTTGTTGGCAACTTTGACAGGAAGAGATTCAGCAGAGAAGGAGCTGAAGCCAGATTGCAGAGGGTTGAGAGAAGAAAGTGCAGGGAGCAAGAAAGTTACTTACAAAAAGGCAGAGAAAACTAGGGAAATAGCCAGACTATGACATGTTTCTGTGTTAGTTTTTATATATGGGAGGAATTTGGACCGGTCTAAATGCTGAAAGGCAGGTGGAGACAAAAAGGGAAAGGTTGAAAATATTTGAGAGATGAATATTAGGGAACTGAGTTCTAGTTTCTTGGTTTAGTAAAAATTGGAGTCAGTTTAGCTGCATAAAACAAGATTTATTTTTGTTAAAACAAGATTTGGTTACCTTAAGCTATTATTTTTTGTTATTTTTAGTTTAGAAACTGAAAGACAATTTATACCGGGTTAAGCTATTAATTTTTTGTTCTTTTTAGTTTTTTAAAAAGATAATTTACATTGAATCAAAAGAACTAAAATGCATTAAAATGCATAAATATGTAATTTCACCTGGCTTTTTGAAGTGTCCAATTAAGAATAATTTAGTCTAAAATGAATCCAATTAGAAGTAAAAATATTTAAATTAAAAGGAAATGCTTTGAAAGTATATTGTCTTATGAAGGTGAACACTATATTTAAAATATTCATCCTTGTACTTGACATATTTATTCATTTTCTTCAAAATGTAAATGCTTTAACGAAAGTTGCAAATGTAGAGAAATAAATTAACTTTACATCAAAGAGCAAACATCTCACAAATGGCAACAAGAGAACAGTTGTATTTAAGATGTCTGATATTGCTCTATGTCTATATTAATAATAAAATATTTTTATGCACTATTTTCCCTCATGGAAAACTCTGCTGTCCTTATTCATATACAAATAAAGCTGAAGGGGGATCCGGATGCCTGTGCGCCTCCCAGAAGCTTTCTCTGGAACTGATTTGATGAGAAGATTTATACTTTCTAACCATCCTTTTATACAGATATGCTCTTTGCTGTTTTTACCTTTGGAGTCCTGGGTATTTTGCTGGTTTTGATAGAGTAGATCAGACACACATGTTTGCTCCAGAGAGTTTGAACATACATTATTGATTCTATCGTTTGAAAGTAAAAATGCTTTCAGAAGAAACTTGGAAAACAAGTCTAAATCAATTGAACTTAAAGACCAATAGAAATCCCTAGATATGGTTTCCACAGCAACAATTTGAATGCTGACTATTTCTTTGTACTCAACAGGTATTTAATTGCTTCATTTATTCGATGGAAAATTTTAGAACCTACTATGTGCAAGGTAGCTGAAAGGCAAAAAGAATAAAGCCAAACTATATCCTCTTCTCTCCCATCCTGCTGCCAGCAGAGACCTCGCAGTCTACTCAGGGTGCCAGGCAAGTAAAGAGTTTTAAAAATAATGTGATATGTGCCAGAAGGAAGGTGGGAAAAATGTACTTTGAAAGCACAGAAAGAAGCTAAATTTGTCTATTGGGACTGGAGACAGACAGGAGAGACTCACCTGTTAAAACAGCTAAGAAAAGACATTTGAGTTTTGTTGTCAAGAATGGGAATTGTGTCGAATGGATTGAGGGTTTGGGAAGGTGGGAGGGCAGACTGAGTAGTTGGGAGGAAGGAAGTATATCCTATTCAGGGGAAATAGCCTGGGTAAAGGCAAGGAACTGTTAGGACACTGTGGTTTTGAAGTACTCCTTGAGGTTTTCTCTCCAGGACGGCAGAAGACAGGATGTGTTGAGGGAGTGGCAAGTTATTATGCTGACAGAGTAGGCAGAGATATGATTAAACATTTCTATGACATCATAAGCAGTTTGAACTTCATACTGTTAGTGGGGAATTTTGAATGACCGATGATTTATATCAGGCATAAACAGAACAACAGGAAAGTCAGAGCAACGGCTCACAGGACTTTCATGACATAAGGAGATCATTGTTTTTATTGCTCTGCCTTCAAGAAAAGCAATTGTCAAACAAGGCATTGCAGGTGACTGTTTCTTTTTTGTAAATGAGTCTGGAGGATGCCCCTTTGTAACCTGTTGTGGCATTTAATAGTCATTATAGCATGACTTAATTCCACAGGCTAAATCTCACAGTTTGTAATTAAATACCATCCCTCTTGTTCTATTCTCTTAGAGATGAAGACCTCCTTTTAGCAGCTTTTAATTTACTTGTAGGCAATTTTAAAGTTATCTTTTGCGCTTTCCATTTTAGACTAAATAATCCTATCTTTTATTAAATTTCAGCATATTATGGGGGTACAAATGTTAAGGTTACATATAATGCCCACACCCCCCTCCCCCCTCAAGTCAGAGCTTCAAGCGTGACCATCCCCTAGACAGTGCACATCTCACTCATTATGTATGTATATACCCGTCCC
>VBSM01003204.1:36390167-36441454 GCA_008086735.1 Cheirogaleus medius | reverse complement strand
TTGCCCACTTTTTGATAGGGTTGTTTGATTTTTCCTTGCTGATTTTCATGAGTTTTAAGTAGATTCTAGTTATCAGCCCCTTATCAGATGTGTGGGATGTGAAAATTTTCTCCCATTCTATAGGTTGTCTGTTTGCTCTCATGACTGTTTCTTTGGCTGTGCAGAAGCTTTTTAGTTTGATCAGGTCCCATTTATTTATTTTTGTTGCTGCTGTGATTGACTTTGGGGTCTTCTTCATAAATTCTTTGCCTAGGCCAATGTCTAGGAGAATGTTTCCAATGTTTTCCTCTAGAATTCTAATAGTTTCATACCTTAGGTTTAAGTCTGTTTCCCAGCATGAGTTGATTTTTGTAAGAGGTGAAAGGTGTGGATCCTGCTTCAGCCTTCTACATGTGGCTATCCAGTTTTCCTAGCACCATTTATTGAATAAAGATTCTTTTTCCCAGTGAATGTTTTTGTCTACTTTGTCAAAGATTAGATGCCTATATGAGGATGGTTTTATATCAGGGTTCTCAGTTCTGTTCCACTGGTCAATGTCCCTGTTTTTGTGCCATTACCAAGCCAATTTAATTACTACAGCTTTGTAGTATAGTTTGAAATCTGGAATATTGATACCTCCCATTTTGTTTTTATTACCTAGAATTGCTTTTGATATACGGGATCTTCTCTGGTTCCAAATGAAGCATAAACTTATTTTTTCTATATCTGCGAAAAATGATATTGGGATTTTAATAGGGATTGCATTGAATCTATAGATCATTTTGGGTAGTATAGACATTTGAACAATCAAAACATTCTTTGAACTTAATGACAATGGAGAGACAAGTTATCAAATCTTCTGGGACATAGCTAAAGCAGTACTGAGAGGAAAGTTTATTTTCATAAATGCCTATATCCAAAAGTCAGATCACAAATAGACAATCTAATGAATCGACTCAAAGAGCTGGACAAAGAAGAACAGACCAACCCCAAACCCAACAGAAGAAGTGAAATTAACAAGATCAAATCAGAACTAAATGAAATTGAAAACAGGGAAACTATACAGAAGATTAATAAAACCAAAAGTTGGTTCTTCGAAAAAATAAAGAAAATTGACACGCCTTTGGCTAGAGTAATGAAAAGTAGAAAAGAGAAATCTCTAATAAGCTCCATCAGGAACAAAAAAGGAGATATTACAACAGATCCCATGGAGATACAAGATATAATCTACGAATACTACAAAAACCTTTATGCATACAAGCTAGAAAATGATGAAGAAATGGACAAAATTCTAGAAACACACAGCCTCCCTAGGCTCAACCAGGAAGAAACAGATTTCCTGAACAGACCAATATCAAGAGCTGAAATAGAAACAGCAATTAAAAACCTTCCTAAAAAGAAAAGTCCCGGACCAGATGGTTTCACACCAGAATTTTACCACACCTACAAAGAAGAACTGGTGCCTATCCTTCAGAAATTATTCAACAACATTAAGAAGGATGGAAACCTACCCAATTCATTCTATGAAGCCAATATCACTTTGATACCAAAGCCAGGAAAGGATGCAACAAAGAAAACTACAGACCAATATCACTTATGAATATAGATGCAAAAATTCTCAACAAAATCCTAGCTAACCGAATCCTGATGCTTATCAAGAAAATAATCCATCACAACCAAGTTGGCTTCATCCCAGGGATACAGGGATGGTTCAACATATGCAAATCTATAAATGTAATTTACCACATAAACAGAAGCAAAAACAAAGACCATATGATCCTTTCACTAGATGCAGGAAAAGCATTTGACAAAATTCAACACCCTTTTATAAGAACACTTAATAAAATAGGCATAGAAGGGGCTTACCTAAAAATGATACAGGCCATATATGACAGACCCACAGCCAACATCATACTGAATGGGGAAAAATTGAGAGCATTCCCACTTAGAACTGGAACCAGGCAAGGTTGCCTACTATCTCCACTTCTATTCAACATACTGCTGGAAGTCCTTGCTATAGCAATCAGACAAGAGAGTGGAATTAAGGGCATCCAAATGGGAGCAGAAGAGATCAAACTCTCACTCTTTGCTGATGATATGATATTATATTTAGAAAATCCCAAGGATTCAGCCAAGAGACTCCTGGAATTGATAAATGAATTTAGTAAAGTCTCAGGATACAAAATCAATACACACAAATCAGAGGCATTCCTATATGCCAATAACAGTCAAATTGAGAACCAAATCAAAGACTCAATACCCTTCACAATAGCAACAAAGAAAATAAAGTACCTAGGAATATACTTAACTAAGGAGGTAAAAGACCTCTACAGGGAGAACTATGAAACACTGAGGAAGGAAATAGCAGAGTATGTAAACAGATGGAAATCCATACTGTGTTCGTGGGTCAGCAGACTCAACATTGTTAAAATAATCCTATCTTATTTATTTTTTCTCATAACTTCTATGCTACAAGCATTTAAACCATTTCAGTTGCTATTTTCTGGATCTTTTCCAGTTTCTTAATATCTTCTTTATAAGTAGTAAAATAAAAAGGCAACATGATATTTTAAAAAGATTCTAAGTGATGTTAGATTTGGTATAAAGGATTATACTTAGCCATTTCTGATCATACTTTTATTATGATATGCCTAGTACCAAGGCTGCCTTGTGTTGGTATAAGATATATATTTTTTTTATGTTTTGATCATCCTTTTCCCTTTTCTATTAATGCAGTTTAAAATATTTTAAGAGAAGTTTTATTAAGTTCTTATTGTTGGGTGATTTCTTTAGAACTCTTTAAATTCTCTTCTTTGTCAAGCAACAAGGTATAATGGAAAGAGGATAGGATGGGAGACCTGGGTTCAAAGCATATCTTTGTAAGATAGGTTGGAAGAGAACAAGTTAGGCCAAAGTTGTCCCAGAATAATTATGGGACATTCTCAAAAGTGTCCTAATTTGAGTGCTACCCTGCATGGTACCTTGGGCTTTGTCAATTACTGGTTTGTGCTTCTCTGGCACTCAGCTTTCTCCTTGGTAAAAGAGGACAACAATATCTAGCTAATGCAATTGTTAGAAGACACACACACACACACACACACCCTTAGTTGCCTCCCATTGCCTCTCTGTTGATTCCCAATGCTCTCTCTTAGATGATCGATCCAAAGGTGAATATCTACTCACCATTTTTGATCTTCTCTGTGAAAGTGGAAAGAGTAAGCTGCTTCTAGTCCACCACCTTCGATAACCCCTATATTTTTAAATATGTAAAATTATTTTGATTAATTATTTTAGTTGATTTATTTAAATATATAAAATAATTTTTGGTGTGGTAACCCGAAATGTCAAAGATAGACTAAACTATTTTTAGTTCCATTTTAAATGTGTCAATGAGAAAAGGCCCTCATTTTGGGTCAGATTTAGGGCTGAATTCTATCATTTTCTATCATGTGATCTTAAGCAAGTTAAGAATTTTCTCTTGAGTCTCAGTTTTTCCTCATCTATGAATGAAGTTAATACTTGTTGGGTTGTTGGGATATAAGGTAATATATAGAATGTATCAAAAACTTATTTTGATTAATGAGAAATGATGTTGTTAATGCATATATATTTTAAGATGGGATAAATCTCTGTTAATAAGCAAATGTGATTAACCTAAATTTTCATTCCATGTGTATTGATAAGAAAATTCCTATTTTATTTTGTTTTATTTTTGATGGAGATGCTGATTTTATTAAATTATAAACATAAAAATGTATTTTTCCTGTTAATGAAGAATAATGAGTGGACTTTTCCCATTCTTGTTTAAAATTTTATAATCTTCCCTTAATCAATAAACTCCTAAAGAATATCTTTATGCTCTAGCCTCAGAGCCTTTGCACTTCCTGGTCCCTCTAACTGGGATGTTCTTCCAAAGATAGTGACTTGCTCCTTCCCTTCCATCACAATTCAGCATTCACAGTTAACCTCTGACTTCCCTGACTACCTACAAAGTATCTACGTACATATCTATCGCTTTACCCTGTCTTTTCCCTTTACCTTTCTAACAGAGTAGGTATGAAATGTTCTCACCACACACACAGACACACACACACACACAGTGGCAACTATGGGAGGTGATGGATATGTTCTGTAGCTTGATTGTGGTAATGTATATCACACTTTGTATGTGTCTATCAAAACATCATCTTGTATATCTTCACGTGTCTATCAAAACATCTTGTACATCTTAAATATACATAGGATTTTTATTTGCTAATTATACCTCAGTAAAGCTGAGGGGAAAACCAGAGCAATATTGATTTAGATGGTGGAATTCTTGGATCAATTCTATTAAAATTATCAAATATTTATGGAACATTAATCATACGCTTGGTAGTAATCATCAGGAATATAGAAGTAAGTCATGGTTCTTATTTTTGAGGAGTTTTAAGTACCAAAGAGATGCTCAGTTTAACAGTGTTTTCAGGACAAAAGGGAAGATGAGCCTGGAAAACTCCTTCTTAATATTATGAATACTTTATTTTGAGTAGGACCTTCTTCTGTGAAAGGATTGTGAGGAAGTGTTCTAGTAGGGGTCAATTTGTTCCGCAGGATCCTAGAACAGTGTTGTTCATGGCTCTTACTTGAGGCTTATTCTCATGAATTCTATTTGTTTCTGGGTACTTCTTTATTCTTTAGACCTATTTTAGTGTATAAGTCCTCCCTTTGCTAGCCTTTAAGACGATGTTGCTAGTCACTGCTATGCTGTTTTTCCTTATCACATGCTCTTTGGTCTCAGTGGATCAGCCATTTCATCTTCTTTATTTGTCAACTGCTGCCATATTGTTCACTCACCAGTAGTCTCCTATTTCATCCTTTGTGATGGTTACCCCAGTATATTATTAAGTTAGATACATTTTATTTCACCATGACTCTAAATTCTAGCAGATGTCCCTTACATTTCAATCACATAAAGTAGTCTTCATTAGAATTTCTTAAACACATGTGACTTCAGAATTTTTAAAATGCATCTGATATCTTAGTTTTATCATACACTCACATTCGTACACATGTGAAAGCTTAGCTATTTAAGGAATGGGTATAGCCCATAGAAGGATTTCTCAGGTTTCTTTTTTTTTCCCCTGAAACATTTCACTTCAAATAGAGTTTTAATTGTATTGGCTCTAAGTGAATGTAAACCAAGTTAGTATTCAATCAGCAGATGGAAAAATCCTTATCATTGAACAATGAAATAACTTGAATTGTTTTTTCCCCTTTTTGCCATCTGGTATCTGTGCTCATATTTGAAACATTAACCATTCAGAAAAGAGTTGTTTTTTGTATCTGGTAGTCAAAAGCTTTCTCTGAAGACTGGTGCTTATCTTTTCAGAAAAAAACCAAAAAAGATAAAATGTTATAAATACGAATGGAGCCCTGAACTAATATTTGACAGTCACATAAAAGCTTAAGAAAATGCAGAGTACAAAGTGAGTCTAAAGAGATGCCATTTTCAATTTATTTTCATAATCTAATTCTGCATTGCTTGTAAAGGTTAATCTAAATCCAGCAGAACCAAGCCTGTCCACTGTTTACTTGTTACAGGCACTGCTACATTATTCTAAATGCAGCAAAATGAACACGGCCCTTGTTCACAACATAGTCCTTGTTTTTTTCTGAATTGTAGCAGGTATGATTTTTTTTATACGACCCTCAAATTATTAGTAGTCAAATAGTGTCTGAAATGGTAAAATGTTTCTGAGAAAACATCTAGAAAAGAATTTATAATATTCACTTTGAAAATATTAACACAATATACATTTATCCTCCAGTATTCAAATAAGCTTGCAGATCATCTTTTTCTGGATGTCCACCTACTTGGTGAAGGATGAAAGTCAAAGGAACTCTAGTAGTTTAAATATTAATTTAAATATTAGCCTAAGAAAAAAAAATCTATTTAGCATTCAAAACTTCAGCCCTTAATAGTCAAGCATTACAGTATGTGGTAGTAGTGGCTTTTAGATATTCTGGTGCTTTCATTATAGTATAAAACTGCTTATCTTTATTTTTCATGAATTTTTTTGGTATAAATAACATATAGTGTGGTAATTCCATTATACTTGAAGCCAAATCCTTGGTCTAAGTCTGGATCTTTTAGCATGTGGGATATTTATTGTCACCTTTCAGATTAGCTTGCCTCGGAGTAGACTTTGCTGACTATTTATTTCTTCCTGTGGTTCTGTTTTCTATTTGGGGACTTAATAGTAATGCCTGGGTTTCTGGTTGAGTGGACCAATTCTGGAAATTTTCTCTATATGGATAGCTAAGAAGATTCTATCAACTATTCTTTAGATTTGGAAATAATTTGTTCACTGAACAGTCTCTGACAATTTAAGAAGATTACAGATAACACTCATTAAGTAAAAGTTAAGTGCCTTCTGGTATAAACTTGAACCTTTATCTATCAGCTTAACCTGGCTCTGGTCTACTTACTTGGCTTTACATCAGACCCTTCGACTTTCCCTCCTGATGGGAACCCTAATGTGTATTTCAGATGTCGAAGAGCTTTTGGGCACAGGGAGCCGTGGTGTGCTCAGCTCAGTCATGCCTTGGGCAGAGGGCTGGGGTTGCTCTCAGCAGCTACTGAGGAGGCCTCACAGGGGAGCTGTCCCTCCGGGTTGTGCTCTCCATGCCTCAGCTCTGATTACGGCAAGTTTGAACATTTCCCCCTCTGCAACAGTGTCTGTTGCTCACTCCTTTTGTGCCCTTCCATGCCTGTTCCCTAAGTCATCTCTCCTTCGGTTTCTTTGCTCATGCTGCCAACAAAGTGTTCTCTACTCACTTCCCTCCTTCATAGCTTTTGCCTTCTTGGCGCCTGTCACTTTATGGATTCTTCCTCCTTAATGTGTTTTTTAAATTTCTACCCTCACTGACTTCCAGCTCTCTCCACATCTCACATTCACCCCAGCCACAGCCCCACGTGTGTGGTTGGACTGACTGGTCACCTGCGGGAGAGAGGGCCACTGCTGATCTCCTGTCAGGCTCACCTCAGAGGCCACTGGTCTCCATGTGCCTTTGAGTCAAATTCACAGGGAAAGCCGGATGCGGCTTCTCACCCCTCCCTGCCGCTCCCACTCTGGCCCCGCTGCAGCGCGCTCGAGGACCCTCCACTACCACGCTGCTTGCGCGATCCTGATTGGATGTTATAGCTTGTTGCTGATTGGATGTTAATGCTTGTTGCTGATTGGATGTTGAAGCTTGTTGTTGATTGGATGCTTTTTGAGTCCTACCAAAGGTATAAAAGCTGGAGGAGACCCGGAAAGGGGGGTCAGAAGATCAGAAGTTGGCTGAGCCTGTTGGTCAAATAAAGGCTGTTCTCTGATTCTCCAGGGGCCAGTCTGTTATTTCCTGGGACAAGAGCTGTTACAATAGCTGTTAACACTTGCAGAGAAGAGCTGTTACACTTGCTGTTAACACTTGCCGGAACAAAATCATCACCTGGCATTAGAACACCACCACAAGCCAAAAACTGAACCAAGAACATCATTTATTTGCCATTTAACTTAATGTCTTAATGTCAAGAACTCAAATTACTGCTTATTGCATCCCTGGGAAGCGGGTATTATTCTTATGTCTGTTTTACTTACATGGAAACAAAGACTCAGAGAAGTTAAATGACTAACAAGAGTTGGGACTCAAACTCAGCTTTGTCTAACTTCAAAATCCATGACTTTAACCACTGCAAAATGGCAGAGACCAGGTCACAGGGTCACGTTATTCAAAGCCCAGCGACCTTTGGAAAGGGATGCCCTGGGACAGGGCCTGCAGGCATGTGGATGCCCCGAGGCTTTTCAGGAGGGATGGTTTCACAACAGGCGCCTTCCAAGCACACACAATTCCCTGGCAGCCCAATGGGGCCTAGCATATCTATCCCATTACACACAATTTCTTGGTGGATTGAAGATGTGAAGCAAAACTATACTTTAAACTTCAAAGCACTTTGTTAATGACGGAAATGGTATTGGGCTTGGAATAGTAGGACCTGGGGCTTGTATCTCAGACCTAGAATTTACTGACCTTTAAATTTTGGACACATCACCCAGTCTCTTACTTTACTCAGCTTTATAACTGGGTCAGTCCTAATTTTAAAAGGATAATCACGTGAACTTAATTTTTTAAAAAGATTAAATGATTTTGATAAAGGATATGGTATTTGACAAGAATTGAGTGTACTAATAGCTTTGTTTTTTAAATTTCTTTATTTGTCCAAAGAAAGACTATGACTGCTGCTTAAAAAAAAAAAGCTTCTTAATTGAAGTAAAACGCACACCGAAAAGTGCAGAAATAATGTGTTCACCTGAACTAATTATCTCAAAATGAACTCACTTGTGAAACCACTTCCCTACTTAAGAAAGAGAAAGTGGCCAGCACCCCAGGAGCCACTTAGGCTCCCTCCCAAGAACTGCACCCTTTCTCTTCCCCAGAAGTAACTGCTGTTTTGATTTTTAACGCTGTAGATTGGTTTTACCTGCATTTTTTTTTTCAGCTGAATGTAAATGTAGTTATAAATAGTGTATTCTTTTGTGCCTGGCTTCTTTTGCTAAATTATGTTTGAGGTTCGTTGCTGTTGTTGCATGTGGGTATAGTTTGTTTATTTTGATAGTTGTAATGTGTTTTATTATATGAATATACCACAATTTATTTATTTTACAATTGATGGACATTTGAATTGTTTCCAATTTTCAGCAAATACAAATGATGTTGCTACGAATGTTCTTGAGCACGTATTTTGGTTAATATGTGTGCATGTTTAGTGTATATTTAGGTGTGGAGTTGCTGGGTCACTAGATATGGTATCTTTAACCTGGATAGATACTCCAAACAGAAATCTAAAACTATTTCACATTTCTGCCAGTATTGTGTGACTGCTTGTTGCTCCTAAGACTAACTAACCCTTGGTATTTTATTCTGATGGGTTTGTAGAGGCATGTCTTTATCCTTCCTTGACTACTAATGAAGTTGAGCCCCCTTTAATATATTTGTGAAACATTTGGATATCCTTTTTTATAAAATTCTTGTTTATAGTCTCTTGTCATCTTTTCTAGTGAGTTCTGGCTTTTTCTTATTGATAGTTTGGAGTACTTTATTTATTCCTTATATGAGCCCCTTTGTTGATTATATGTGTTGCAAATATTTTCTCCTGTGGCTTGTATTTTTACTCTCTTAGGTGTCTTTTAATGAAAAGAAGTTTTTAATATTAATGTCATCTAATTTATTAATTTTTCCTTTGGTTAGTGCTTTTTGTCCTCTGGGAAGTATTTATAACTTCAAAGTCATCTAGAAGATATCTACTTGCATTATCTTCTAGATTCTAGCTTTATTGTTTTTACTTTCACATTTAGAACTACAGTCCTGGATAGGAGATAGCCGTCTACCCACTACATTTTTCTATGCTTTATGGAAAACATTTGAAACTATGGCCTGAGGAAGACATGACTTTTTTTTTTCATATATTTGTGGTCTCTATGATTGTCTTTCCACATATTACCACATTTTCCCCAATGTAACTCCCCCTCCCTCACTTCTTTTGAGCACTTTTGAGATACAGGATGAGTTTCTTCAATAACCTTTTAGTACTTTTGTGTCTTAAAGAGATTAGGACAAGAACATTCTACAGCATTCTGGAAAAGAACAGAGCAATTAAAGCAGACATACAAAATGATTTATTCACAGAGATGCAGTCCATTCTTTCTTTCCAAGTTCTTCCCACTGTTGTCTGTCATGCCATTTGGGCCAGAACCACTCTCCATACCTGCACTTAATCAGCAATGACAACCCTTCCATTTGAGCTCTTCCAGTGAGCAACGTGAAAGGAGGAGGGAGGCTTCTCTGAAAAGGGGCTTCCTCACATTTTAGAGCAGGATTGGACAGACACTGTGTAAACATAAGGATGATTCTCGACTGTTTGGAAGGACGTGGCTACTTCGGTGCTTGTCGGCTGTCTTTTTTTCTGTGAAGAGCTTATACATGGCTAGCTAAAACATGATCACAACAAAAGTTATATTATTGGCAGATGCTCCATCATGGAATAGGCATCCTTCAGGTTTCTTGTGCTGCTACTTTATTTTCCAGACCGAACACTGTTACAAACTCAGATCTGTGGTTCAGTGATGAAAAGGGTGCAGCAGAGAATGCACAGACAATGGCTTGAGGCAAGGCCGAGCATGCATGTTTCTCACAGGCTGTATTGGCATTTCTTCCATCTTATGTGCCCTTGCTATGGTGATTTCCATGCTAACATTTTTATGTTTCTCTGAACTGTGTCATATTCCTATTTGCCCCCCAAAATCTTTTTTTATCATTGTAGGTCAAAATTACAAATATCTTTTTCTTTTTCTGCTTTCTAGAGTTGACTACAAAAAATGAAGAGTTATCCAAGGAGCAAAGTCCATGTGAGACTGTCAAAGGCTAGAGCCATTCTTGATTTACATTCCTTTCTAACTTTCTGGGAGAGCACTGTTTTCACGTCTCTGTGCAGTTTGCAGTTTTTGAAGGGCACATTAATAAAGGTGCACTTCTAAGGAAGATAGGGAAAGGTCAACTAGTGCTTCTTAACTAGTTTTAAAAAACTTCTGGCTTCTACAGTTATGTGAGTGTATGCACAGACATAATTGTTAAGGGCTTATCCTACAACTTAGTCAAAAATTCTGTGCTTTTTCTTTAGCTTATGGCCTTTGAAAATGTCAGTAACTTTGTTAATTCCAAGCCAATTATTTTCACACTTTTCAAAGCATGAACTCACATTGGTCATATGTATCTTTGTATTGGGATACAATAAAAAACATACAGACACACACATATGCACTGATTTATACATTACATTTATTCTTAAGGATGATGCCATTATTCTCACTATTTAAATTTAATGTGTACAAGATTCATCAGTGTTAATTGTTGGTGGTAAAAAAGAAAAATAAGATACTAACAGTAAAGAGATTCTTATCTGGTAGAATATGTATGCTGATCAAAAGTTAAGCTATGGCCTGCAGTATTTTCACTTTGAATATCCTACTTAGGACCTAAAAATTAAAGCTAACCTATTTCGAAAAATATCCCAGTTCTGACTGTTGGTCATATTCTGGTGTAAATTTACAATAAAATAGAGAATATCTCTGATGTCAAGGTACTTATAAGCCAATATACTTCCTCACTTTGCACAAATTCAAAATTATGAGGCTACTACAGTACAGCAGGTAATTTTTATTGTTATCTATCTCTGATTAATCTCATTGGTTTGATTGATTTATTTCCTTCCTAAATTCTCAGGGTTAAAACGCTATTGTATCCAAAACTTTAATTATTTTCTATTCTGATATTGAGGAAGTAGATGACCTTTACTGGGATAGAGAGATAGACACTGTTTTATGAAAAGAATGTAAGGCAGAAAGTTCATGTTTCTGTTGAATTTCATGTAAGTATGGCTTCCTCTAGCTGGTGAATTGTATTAAATTTTGACACCGCTGCATATCTGGTATAGCTTTTTGAATGGAGGGATATAAAATCAGATGCATGCATTATTTTGACATAGTGTGATTTTTAAATTTTTTGTGTGTGTTTTGACTAAGCAATGATCAAATGGATCGATACTCATATTAACATTTTGTAAGATCTGGAAATTTCAGTTGACTATTAATAAGAATAAGGATAGACAACAGTAGAATGTGCTTGATCATCAATATTGAGTCTCACGGATTACTACATAAGTTGAGATGTCAGTTCTTAACAAATTAACTTACATGTTGCTTGATGTAATTCTGCTCAAAACCTATATACAATTATCTGTAACTCGATGAAATCATAGCAAAATTCATCTAGAATAGGGAAAAAGCAAGAAAAGCTAAGAAAATATTGACAGAAAAAGTAATGGATGGAAGGCTTGCTCTATGAACTATTAAAAACTAGAACAATTTAATGATCAAAAGCTGCATGTTCAGTCAATCTAATTTCTCTATAGGTATATGACATTTTAATAAACATGTGCAAGGATATAATATTTAAGTCTATCTATATCTACCTATCTAAATTCTAGTATTCAAATATCTATCTATCATCTATGTATATTTGGAACATTTAACAAGAACATATGCAGGAACCATGTAAAAAGATCTACAGAATTTTATTGAATGGCATGAAACATTATTAAATTATCTCCCCAGATGGGAAAAGGCTTATAAGACTCTCTCTCTCTATGTATGTATAGATAAATACACGCATACACACAATATAAATTCTTTTATGCATCCTGTAGTATATTGCCCAGCACATTAAATAAGTATTCAATGACTATTTCTTAAGTCAATGAATATAAAAAAGTTTATGATGTTCTGTAATCAATTATTGGAAGGCTTATTTCAGCATGAAATGAAAATCTAAGTAAGTAGTGATATATAGAAAGTAATTATAAGGATAATTGGGGAAACATATTGTCCTAGTTACCTGGTAAGAATATGTATGAAGGAGTAAGTGTATTAGGGTTTTCCAGAGACATAGAATCAATAGGATGTGTATATGTGTGTGTGTACATATAATATATAAAATATATATGTAAGTATATATAATATATATTTAAAATATATGATTTATTATAAGAAATTGCCTCATGTAGGCTAAGAAGTCACACAATCTGCTGTCTGCAAGCTGAAGACCCAGGAAAGCTGGTGGCGTACTGCTGAGAAACAGAGGGCTGGTGGGGTAAGTCCCAGTCCAGGGCAGAAGACAGATGTCCCAGTTCAATCAGTCAGAGAAATTGGATTTCCCCTTCTCTGCTTTTTTATTCTACTCAGACCCTCACGGGATTGGATGATGCCCACCCACATTGGAGAGGGCAACCTGCTTTACTGAGTCCACCAGTTCCCAGAAATAATACTTTTCTTGGGCACCCCATATCCCAGTCAAGTTGCCACATGAAATTAACCATTTCAGTGGGGAAATGTGGACAGGAAAATATCTATCGCAAAATAGTAGCTTGGGAAAAAAAAAGGGATCACCTATATTTAGGCCCTGGATTAGATAATTTTTGTTTGGTAGATAGGGCAATGTCAGCTGGAAACATCTGGCATATTAAGCATTGTATTCAAAGCAATGGGATATTGCTATTGGGAAGACATGCACATTTCTAAGGGAGAGAGAAACTAAGAGTGGGAATTAATGACTGTTTTTCCCAATATATGACTTATTAAAATTCTTTCCAGTATAATTACTCATGAATATGGGAAGTCAACTGCGATTTATCCCCAGGAATCAATCAGTGGCTTTTCTTGCTAGATCGATCCCTCGTGGGCTTCTGATCACTATTCCTGGATTTGGACCAGTGATGTAGAGTGCATTCATTATTCATTTATTTATTCCTTCAATAAATATTTATGAAATGCCTACTAAGCAACACAATCATGGTAGGGCTGCCAATTTAACAGGAAACAAGACTTGGCTTCTGGTCTTGTTGAGATCAGAGAATGGGAAGTATTAGGGAGACACATTTTTTTTTAAGTCTAAAGAATATGATGTAAGGTCTGTGGAACAGCTGAACAAGTTGTGTGTATATCATAAAAGGTGTGTAGACTACATAAAATGTAAATAATGATAAAGAATTGAGACTGAATCTTAAGAGAAACATGGCACTATTCAAAATTTTTAAGCCATGGAAGAACACGGTCATGTTTGTGTTTTAGAAAGAGTACTTCATTTACAGTGCAGAGCAGAGATCAAAATCAGACAAGATTGGAAGCTGAGAGATCATTGGGGGCTGTTGCAGTAATTTAGGCAGCAAAAGATACAGATTTTGCACAGTCCGAAAATTATATATTTTGTGTCCTTTCAAAAAATACAAAATCTTGAATACAAAATTAGATGTAAAACTCTAGAAGGGGCCTTAAGACTCCTGACTTTTATTGTGTATTTGCCTTCAGATCCAGAGAAGTGATTTTGGTGGTCGGAACTATGGTGGGGCAGTGGGGATGAAGAGAAATGAATGAATGAGAAAATTAGAAAAACTTGGCAATTTGTTGTACAAGATATGAGGAGGGAACTATCAAGGATGATGTTTATTTTTCTGTTTTGTGGAGTCAGGTAGATGGAGGATCTGTTCATTGATAGGAAACATAGGAGGAGGAGGAGATTTTGGTGGCAATATGGTAAGTGAAATTTTACACTCATGCCAGGTATTAATAGAAGTATCGTGGAATATCTAGGTGTGGAACTCAAGATAGTTGAAATTGTCCTGCTTCTGATGTGGCTTAATTAATTTTGGCAACTTGTGTGCTCAACATCCTGAGGATAAATGTAATGCCCCATCAAATGTGGTTTCCAAAGTAGGTATAGATTTAAACCTATAAAATAAATAGTTAAATAATCGTTGCCTTCTAGCTCTATTGTCTAGGTCAGAAAACTAATGCTAGGTTATGTAGGACTCTTACTGTTTTTCTTACCCTTGAGGTTGTGCCTTTCAGGGTGATCTTTTTTTCCTGGTCCCTTGCGTTATAATATTGGGACATGTGCTGCTTAGCTAGCAGGTTACCCTGAAGGCTTTCAGTTCCCTGGGGAGGATGAATTTTTGGTTGTGTTTGTAGGGTTTCTCTAATGTAGGTCAGTGTCTGAGCTCCCTTTGATTGTTAATCCATAGTCTTGAACTGATTATGCAACCCACTGAGGACCTGCTAAATATAATGTTTTAAAGTTCAACAGCAAATTTCCTTCACCCATTGTCCTTTAATTTGAGAATGGCTGAACAAATTTTTCTTATACTTTTCATGAAAATAAGGAAAGATATGACTTCTAAAGAATATAAAAATCACCCTACTAGAAAAGTTTTAGACAGTTATCAAATGACTTAATACAGGAGATAATAATAGAGACTGTTTTGCAACCTAAAATATAGCATTTTCTATGAACACTGTAATTACTATTTATAGCTATATTATAGGGAAATCTGTGGGTGTCATGGAATTCAGTTACAGAATTATAGAAACTCTGTTTGCATAGTCAAAGGGCTAGTTAGTAAATTCCCTCCTATTTTCTAACCTATTTAAGCAGATCATATATGTGCCAATATTTCTATCCTAACTATAGTAAAAGAGACAACCAACTTTAAATCTTCTATTGCTGAATAATACCCATAATAACTATGTATAATATATGGTTCATAATTAGTGAATATGCTGACGTTTTTCAAGAAGCGCATTAGATATGGCATAGATACAAATTTCTGCTTCATTAAATGACTTTATAGACTATATTTTGCTGCTTTTGCATATGTGATTTTTTCTGTTTGATAGCAAGATTACTTTACAGCTTTTTAATGAGAATACCTTTTTTATTGGAACCTTTTCTGAAGTTTTATTGAACCTCTTGGTGACCTATTTCTAATGACTTTAGAACTCTAAAATTTTCTATCCCTTACTTAAGTAGCTTTAACTTACGTTTGATTAGTGGTTTTGGAAGTAGATTCACAATCTAATTTTAGGAAGAAAATCTCTTCTTATAGGAGATACAAATTTAAAAATAACCTTGTACATCACAGGATGCCTATGAATTATGAAAATGGCTCACATTCCCGTAACACTTATTAGATAAAGAGAGGGTGAAAGCCAGAGATGACTTCGCTTAGTTGCATTTCTGCAGGAAAATTTCTCTTTATTAGGAGGACTCAGATAAATAAGTCTAAGAAATGATTGCAATACAATGTTAGGTACCCTGATTTCATACTACTATAAAAGCATGAGTGAGATGCTTATACTGGGTGTTTGTAGAATTTGTGAGAGGTTTCCAGGCATCCAGGTGTCCAATACTTCATCAATTTTAGAATCCTTATTTGAATTTTGGAGTAGCTATGACTTAAACATCAAGAACTATTGTGATGATTGAGTTGAGCCCAGAAAGGTAGATAGGAATTTGCTTACCACATAAGAGAGGAGAAGGCTATCCAACTGGAGCAAAAAGTCAGGCATTAACCCATATTATCCTTTCCTTCCAGTTAAATTTTTTTATTTAATTTCAAAAGAAATATACACACTTTAAAAAGCTGAAACAATACAGAAATGTGTATGTAAAAAGCAAATACCTACTTTGTGTGTTTTTTTCTTGCTATCCCTAGCCTGTATTCATGCCTCTCTCTGTATGTTTAGTGTTAATTCTCTGAGAACTTTTCCTATGCATTTACCCATTTACATATCTATGTGTGTACATGCATGTGTGTGTGTGTGTAATTAGCTTCATTGTTATGTAACCTGTATCACTCACTATGCCTTATAGCCCTCTTCCTGTTAATGCATGTCAGTCTACCCTATTTTTTTTAAGAACTACCCTTCAATCTAGTATAAATGTATCATAATGTATTTAGCTATTACCATATATAGGCTGCTTACAATTGCTATGGTCTGAATGTTTGTTCCCTCTCAAATTCATATGTTGAAATCCTACTCCCTGAGGTGGTACTATTAGGAGGTGAGAACTTTTGAGTATTGATTAGGTCATGAGGGTGGCACCCTCATGAATGGGATTAGTGCCCTTATAAAGAGGTCCAAGGGAGCTCATTCACCCTTTTGTCACCTGAAGGAGCAGCAAAAAGAAGGCTGTCTATAAACCAGGAAGTGGGCCCTTACCAGATATTGAATCTGCTATTGCCTTAATCTTGGACTTTTAAGCCTCCAGAATTGTGAGAAATAAATTTATGTTTATCAGTCACACAGTTTATGGTATTTTGTTATAGCAACCCAAATGGAATAAGAGAATTATTTTTCTACATTACAAATAATGCCAACATGAACTTCTATATCCTTATCTATTCCTTTAATGTTCTCTTTCTTTCTCCTCCCTCTCCTCTCCTCTCCTCTCCTTCCTTCCTCTCTCTTTCTTCCTTTCCTTCTCTTCCCCTTCCTCTCTTCCTCCCTCCCTCCTTCCCTTCCTTCCTTCCTTCTTTCCTTTCTCTCTCTCTCTCTTTCCTCCTCCCTTCCTCCTTCCCTTCTCTCCTTTCTTCATACTTACCTTCCATTTATCTAAACAATGCCTTTCTTGCATGTGTGTATTTCTAAAAGATAGATTCTGGAAGTGAAATTGCTAGGTCAATTTAAATACTGACGTATATTCCTGAATTTTCCTCCCCAAAACTCTGTACTAGCTTATACTTCTACCAAATTTAGTGGTGTTCATTTCACCATTAATCATGGATATGTTTTGCCTATTTTATGGGAAAAATGGGAAATCATCTTTACGTTTTTTTGTTTTTATTTTGTAAGGTAGGTTTGGACATCTTTTCATATGTTTTTTGGCCCAGTGAATTTCCTCAATTTTTCTTGTTGGCTTTCATAAGGGACTTTTTAAATTAATGATTTGTAGAATCTCTTTATTCAGTTTGGCTATTCTATTTTATTATATTTTTGTCTGGTATATATTTTGCAAATATTTCCTCCAAGAGAGATTTATCTTCTAAATTTTAAATTCTGATGTAGTCAACTCTGTCATTCTTTTCCTTAATGGTTTCTGTATTATATCTCTTGCCTAATAAGGCTTTTCTCAGATCAAGATTATAAAAATAAATTTTTAGAATATCTTTTTGGTATTTTCATAGTTTTTTTAACTTTAAATTTTTCATACATTTGGAATTTAATTTTGCATATGATGTAGGGTATGGCTGAGACTTTTGGGCAATAACCACATCCTTCTTCTCTTCTTTCCATGTTCATAGATTCTATCTCCCAGCCTCCTGTGCAGTTGGGTAAGTCCATGTGACTGTACTGAAGCCAATGGAATGAGAGTAGAAATGACATATACCACTTCCAGTCTTGGCTCATGGAAATATTCCAAAAGAGATCCTCCCTATGTCTATCATCTTCCAAAATAACCTTGGAGGCCATGTGTTGAAGATGGTGGAGTCAAATTTGGAAAGAGGCAAAATCCCAGAATGACTACTGAGAGAAGAGCTACCCACAAATCAGGAACATCTGTTTCAGACTCAATGTGAATAAGAGATAAGCTTCTTTCTATAGCTTTAAGCCACTAAGATTTTTGGGTTATCTTTCATAGAAGTTGTTTAATCAATAAACAGTAAGATCATGATTTAGCTTTTTCCAACTGTAAAATCAATGGTCCTAACACACTTTATTTAATAGTATATAATTTACTCTCTAATTTGAAATTCTACTTTTAACATATTCCATATTTCCATAATTTTAGGGATGATTCTGGATTCTATTATGTTTTATTGAGCTACTGCCACAGTATCATGATATTTTAATTACTGTAGCTTTGTAATTGTTCTTTATGTTTGGTAGCAGAGTTATCTTTTAAAATTAAAGTCTGTCTTACTCCTTCAAAATCTTTCTAGGATAGAAAGGATCTTAGGATAAAATACAAAATCTCTAGCATGGTCTATAAAGCCTTGCATGATTCGGCCACTGTCTGTCTTTCTGGCTATATTCTTCCTTCTCTGCTTCTCAGCTTCTTTAATTTTCTTGAAACTGCAGAATATCTTATCAGCTCTGGACCTTCATAAATGTTTTTCCATTTGCTTGAAAGAGCCTCCTACTCATCCTTTATGTCTCGGATTTAAGAGTTGCTCTTTAGGAGACATTTTTTCTGACCGCCATCAAGACAAGATACTATTACTAAGCAGTTTCAGTGCATCTCTTGTTGTAGTTATTATAATTTAAACATTTATTTGTGGTATTATTATTATGTTGATATTTTCTCTTCTGTTGGATGTAAGATTCATGGAATCAGAAACAACATTTGTCATTTATTATGTATCTCCAACACCGAGCATAATACTTGACACTGAATACTTGATAAATATTTGTTGAATGACTTAGAGTTTGAAGAATAATTTGACACAAGCATGTCTAAACATTATGGGTTTATAATTGGGATTGATTTCAGTGTATCTAGATAAACTCTTGTTCCCATATGACTTTGATCTGTTATGTAAAGAGAGAGAAGTCATTACTGATTCCATTTAGAAATGAAGACATTCTTAACTATAAATAATTTAAGGACATGTTAAGTCACCTGGAAATGAAGAACTTGACTTGGAGGATTTTAAATGTTTCTAGTTATTTGACCCACAGATGAATCAGTTCTCCACTGGTGTCACATGACTCTCATCATGTAAATAATAAAATGGTGAAAATAAAGTTTTCTTTAGTACCCCAGAGGCATTGGTTATACCTTATGTTGTGTATAGAGTTAAGTATGAAACTTAATGGAACTTTGAAGTGCATGCCTTGCAAACAAATATTCCCATGTTGTCAAATCTTATTTTATTAACTGTAGATCTCTTCAAGAGCAAAAATAATATCATATACAAGTTTTGTATAAAATTGTAAACCCTTTCTACCTGGGGAACTATCTCAAGCTCCTATATATCTCTATCAGTTAAGGTTCTGGTAGGAAATAGCACACTCAAATAGTATAATTGAAGAGTGTTTTAAAGGAGATGATTGACAATGGGTAGGAGCAAGGGAAATCAATAAGGGATGATGAAGTGCCCCAGAGTTAGTACCAATGGGGTCCTGTTACCAGCCCCCAACATGAGAGGATCAGGTGAGAGAGAAGTTAGTAGATGTTAAAGACCAGGTCACCAGGGTCCTTGTCTTTGGTAAAAGTGCTTAACTAAGTTGTGGTGATGTGGTAGAGAGAGAGAGCCATGGGAATAAATCCCTGCTCTTGTTCTCTTCTTACTCTCTGGTCTTCTGTTGGAGTCATCTTCTATTGGTCAAACCCACCCAGAAACTATCAGGGAAGATAACCTCATTCATAAAGGTTATAAATGTCTTGGGGTCCAAACATAGTCAGGAATAGAGAGGATTTAGAGGGTGAACAGAAATTATCCAGAATCCTCTGATGTACTTAGAATTTTTTTTTAGGATATAAATAGGGTGAAGATTAATTCAGTATATTTTGAAGTTCCAAACCAATACTTCTGACACCATCTGTTGAGCTTTTACTTTTCCTACTACTTTCTGAAAGCAGTTTACATTATTATGTGCAATAGAGTCTGTTCTGGGATATGAGTTCTAGGATATGTTCTTCACTGTTTCATAGTAATTTTATGAAATGCTTATTTGATTTAATAAGACTTCCCATATCATATTTTTTCAGAGCTATGCATTCAAGTAAAATTTTAATATTGACCTAGATCATTAAGAGTTTTCAAGCTGTATAGGAAAAATAACTTATGTTTCTCCTACTGTATGTTATCCTTTTACAAATATGTGGAACACAGGATCTAGTATGTTATAGGTATACATAAAGAATAAAGGATGAATGAATAAATAATATAAATTTATTTAACAATATACTATTGTATATATGTTTGAGAAAAGTAGAATAAAGCAAGATGTACTACAGTTGAGACCTGAAGACATTTAATGACATTAACTTAAACAGAAAAAGACAGATTTATACACTCAAATACCAGGACAAATTGATCTCATGTGAATAGAAAAGACTGAATGAAGAATTATATTGACTGATTTGATGTTATTAAATTGATCATATAAGAGGTTCTCACGAGAATGTAAGAGGATGAAAATCTAGGGACTTGTACATTGGATTTCATGGTGTATGGACACGTCCCTGAACATCAATTTCAGAGAGGATCCAGGTACTTGATGTCTAGTACAGGGTTGCTCCAAGATTCAGAAGGGATTCTAAACATCTCAGAGTAGAGAGTAAAGCCTTTGATGCTTCTATCTTATCTGTCTGAGACATTTGTATTCCCTCATCGCAATTGTTTATCTTATTATCTTATTTCATCTTTAAAAATTTAGCTCAGATTTATACTACTTACAGGAAAGTCTTTTTTTTTTTAACATAATTTCCCAATCTCTAGTGTATGTCCTCAATGTTCCTATAAATTCTTGGGATGGTGGTAACATCATCATCATCACCATCATCACAGTTGTGATCATCATTTGATGCTAATATTTATTTGAATTACTGTATCTAGGAATTTGTGATAAATAATTTATATGAATTATCTCATTTGATTCTTACAATAAAGTAGGTAATATGATTATAACTTCCTAATTTAAAGATGCACATTGCATACTATTTATAATCTTTTTAACTTGACTTCCTCTCTTAAGAGTGAATTCATTGAGGGCTTGGACGGTATTTGTCATCATATATCTTTGTATCCCTGGCACTAAGATTAGTGATCAGTACATGTGGCTATACCTTAAATATTTGAATGAATCTCGGTTTAGTCTCGATTGATCTAATTTCTAGACATGGCTTTGATATGATCATTTTTAAAAAAAAGTGACACTTTGGTTCCTATCTAAAGCAAGAACATTTATAGGACAATAATTTATTTTATTAAATTCACTAAAATATTTGTCAAATTAAAATAAAATCCCCCTTGGATTTTAGTTCTCTTTTTCTGTATGTGTATTTAATTCAAATTGGATGAAATACTTATAATCATGGATTTCTGCTATTGAAGAAAATGGGATAAAAGACTACTTTGCAAAAAATAGTCACAGTTTTTCACTTGCAAATTAAATTATAGTGTAGATTTGCTATCTTGCCCCCATTAACTTCTTGCCCTCTTTGGCTTTCTGGGCTCACTGGGGATCCAATTTCCTGTGGCCCAGTATAACAGACTAAAGAGCACCCCTTCTGCTTTGCCACCCTCTCCTCTCAGTACAAATTGGCCTGTGTCAAGTGGAGGGGAAACGTGGAAGGGGAAGATAATTAATTTAGACTCAGGTTGAAATTAGATGCTTTCTAAAAGGAGGCAATCACCTGGGCTTGGATCCCCAAAGATCTGCCAATTTGAGGTTGCAAATTCCTGACGTAACTTATTCTGAAGTATTAGAAGCATAGGTAAATACATTTTTTGATACATCTGTGTGTGCTGAAGTAACAAAATCTAGCAGTGACCTTTTAAAAGTTTTTACACAGTTTTAATTACATTGCATTTCCAAGTTGAAATTATATACTCTTAAAATATTGGAAACTCCTTTGAGACCATGGAAACAGCATTTAAGGTGGGAAATGACTAGACAGCAGAATAAGTCCTTTCAATTATGGCTATATATTATTCTTTTTCTGTCAGTATCTGAAAGTGTATTGTCATAAGTCACTTTCTTCTAGTTATAGCTTTGAGAACATCAGTTCTTTTGAGTCAAAGATGTTTTTTATGAAATGAGGTGCAAGCCACGGAACTATTTATAATATGCTTATAAACAAATGTTTTTCTCTAATATTTATAGTTCTGCTTTCATCCTAAATAATGTATTTGAAGGATCCAGTCAGGAATCTTCCTAAGCAGGGTGACAGAGACCTACGCCACACCTCTGCTGGCATTCCAGAATGCTTGTCATATAAGAAAATGCAGATAAATTAACATCCAATAAAGCTTCCAGGAGAAGTGATACTCATTCCTCAAAATGGTAGAGCAGAAAGGCAGTTAATTATTATAGTTCTTACAGAGGGTTTATTCTTAATTCGTTCTGTTATAGCAGTGAAAATGGTTTTGGGGTAGTGGATGTACCATTCTTCAGAACTTGGTAGCAGTCCTCTCAATATTACACTTGTGGCGAATCCCTAAGGTTTAAAATACTCCCTGAAAGTGGTGGGGGCAGTGGTGAAGGTTTGTATTCATTATTGAAAGCAATAACTTATGTATCAGGAGTCCCCTATTGTTTTTATTTTGTATCTAAGTGATATTTATCTCAGTGAATTCTTGGCTAAATGGCTTTTCCATTTCTCAACTAACATAAGTAGTAAGGATTATAGTATTGGTCAGCCCTTTCAGAAGGGAAGAAAATGAAATGGATAGATAAATTTGTCTTAGGAGGACAGCTTATTAATTTAGAGTAAAAGATATATCACAAGCAATTCTAGAAATTTTCCATTTCTGTCACTCATAGATTGTTTAAAAGGTGCTCAAAAACACATTTTAAACACAAAGCAACTTGTATTAAGATCTGAATTAGTTCAAGTGACCTTCAGGAATTAATCATTTTGGATCAGATCTCAACCTTGCTGCGATAAAAAAAAAAACCTGCATATAATGGAAAAATTCAGTCACTAATACAGATATTTTTCAACTATATAAATCAATTCAACAAACAGTCATTGAGTACTTGCTGTGTATCAGGCACACTGAGGGTAATTGAAATAAAGAAAACTTGGTGTCCAACCTTAGACATTATTATTTAATGGGTAATATGGATAAATCTTACTTGAAGGAGAGAATTCTAGGAAAGCCTTTTGGTTTTTTAAAAAATAAGGGACTCAAGGACAGAAGAAAGCTTTTAGATAAACAGATATTGTTGGTTTTATGGCTGCCAGAGAAGAGTGGAGATTTTGCTCGGTGTGCCTGTTATAGATTAGTTGGGTTTAAGTAGGCTAACATTATATGAACTTAGGCTGCCCCAAAATATGGGGTGGTAAATTCTGATCAATCCAATAACTAGAAATGTTACTGAGGTCTTTTAGCTTTATGTGATGGTTTCATCTTTTTTGAACCATTGTCAGCTTTTCTCTGGGGTCAGTATAGCCTGGAAGCAACAGGATACGGTATACTAAATCCTGTCACTGTACATAAATGTGGAGGTTAAAAAATGCTTTTTAAAAAATTCAAATGAAGTGTGTATGTGTATATCTTCTATATATATACGTAGTAGATTTATATATAGTAGATTTAATTTATATATGTAAATTAACTGGGGCATAGTGGTGCGTGTCTGTAGTTTCAGCTACTTGGGAGGCTAAGGTGGGAGGATTGCCCGAGCCCAGGCGTTGGCAGTTGCAGTGAGCTATGACCATGCCACTGCATTGCAGCCTGGGCAACAAAGCTAGACAGTTTCTCTAAAAGAAAAAAAAAATCCATATGCAAAGGTGTTTGTTTGCTTTCACAATTTCTAGAGGAAGAAGTCAACTGATAATCTGAAACTACCACATCTGCTTAGTTATTCTTTTGATTTTTGGTTTTCTTCATGCTTTAGATAACCATGTTAAACAATGTGAAGCATCTCCAATTACCTGGATACTAACAGGGGAAGGAAAGGAACTTTGTCATATCTCTCTTCATCTCTAGCACTTGGCGGAGTGCCTGGCCCATAGTAGTGCTTGGTAAATGTTGCATGATTAGATAAATGAATGAATGAATGAATGGAACTTGGTTTGATCTAAGCTCCTCTAAATTCCATTGTAAATAAGATTAGCTTTTTGTCCTGCAGGAGGAAAGACGGATGAACACATTCACTAATTGAAGTTCATTTTGTATGCCAACTTTTTAATTAATTGAAATCAACATGATTCCTTGTACCCCTCAGTACCTTAAACAATTCCTGGCATATAATTGTGTTAACTACTTGTATAAAAGAATGAATACTCTAGTGAGAGTGGACATTTCCATTCCCTGTACTCTAAATCTTGCCTTATCATCTACATTAAAGTCTCTCATTTTCTATGAAGGCTTACTTCATCTCATTCTTTAACACAGTGGTTCTCTTTCTTTTGAACATTGGTACGTACCATATTTACAACTTATCAGGCTTTATACTTTTTATTGACATTTTGAAGTGATGTTGATTTACCTTTATCTGCTTCTAGGAACTTATCATAAAGGCAGATTTAAAAATATTAGGCAAACTCTTTTGGAAGATGCTCTTTGTATTGTTTTTTATTTATTATTTTTTATTTCAGAATATTACAGGGGTACAAACATCTTAGTTACATAAATTGCTTTTGTACTGTTCAAGTCAAGGTTATAAGTGTGCCCATCCCACAGATAGTGTGCTTTGTATCTGTTAGGTGGGAATTTACCCATCCAACCTCCTGCCTCCCACTTGGTTGATTTCTGTTGAGTTTTATTTCATCTGTGCACACGAGTGCTGTTCCAATTTAATAGTGAATACACGTGATGTTTATTTTTCCATTCTTTAGATACTTCGCTTAGAAGCATGGTCTCCAGTTCCATCCAGATTGTGACAAAAGATATTAGCTTATTTTTTATGGCTGAATAGTACCCCACAGTATACATAGAACACATTTTATTAATCCACTCATGAATTGATGGGCACTTGGTTTGATTCCACATCTTTGTGATTATCAATTGTGCTGCAATAAACGTTTGAATATAAATGACTTTTTGATAAAATGACTTTTTTTCCTTTGGGTAAATACCCAGTAGTGTGTGATAGAGCTAGCTGCTGATCTGGTCTTTTGTGCCTGTGGTAGACTCTGGTCCATCAGGTAGAGTATTTGAGTGCCTCAAGCTTTAGGAGAGACCTTGTAGCTCCGAGGGGGTTGCTTGATCTCTACCACCACTGAAGTGGGAGGAGGAGTAAGGCAGTTTGTGACTGGGTTGTGGTAGCCTGATAGGCTTTGTGGAGCCTTGGCAGGTCTCAGAAGTTGCTTTTCAGGCCACTAGAGGGAGCTGCTGGTAGGAGGGTCAGGAGCAGCTCTCCAACATGTGAGGGCTGGTGGCAGAGGAGGGGCCTAAATGCTTGAGTGCTAAGACCCTAAGCTGGGATCTTTCCACCTTTATCCAGTGGCACAGTTTTTCTGTGGGGAGAGGGTGGGTGCTCCCTCAAATAGCCACTTCTTGGACCCCCACAGCACACTCACATCAGTTCAATCCATGTGTGCTCTCTCACCACCTGCGTCCAGCTCCAAACCCCCTAGCTCGCCCCCGCCACCCCCTCCCATCTGGCCCACTAGCATGAGTCTCTGCAAATGCTGGCAGGCAGGAATTTCCAAGATTGTGCACCCGTGTTCCAGTATCGGTCCTCAAGGGAAGAAGTATGGGCCTCACTATCTGTGGGAACCTCAGCCTGGAGCATGCACCCTCTGGAGCGAAATGGCAGCTTGTGATCTTCTCAGCTCAAGTGCTCTTCCTGTTGTAATGAGTGGGGGAGGGGCCGCAGTACTCAGCCAGCCTGCCTGAGTGTGAGGCTTTGGTTGCCATGGAACCAGGAGCTAGACTATACCTCTCCAAAAGCCATACCCTTTTCCATTGTGGTGGTTCTCCAGCAGGGGGGAATGGGTGTGCTCCCAGATCCCCATTTCTCAGCACCCCACCACAGTCTCCCATGGGATATGCACTTCCCATCGGGAAGTGCAGGGAGGAAGAGTTTGGATGGGAGAAAGCGAGCATTCTCGCCTCTTATGGCACTCTTCTTCTGGGGGGAGCTCCTCACAGACTGCTCAAACTCCTGGGACTCACTAGTTCACCCTGCTATTCCTTATTTGCTGCTGTGCCTGGGCTCATGGAAGGTGGAAGAGCCTTCAGTAAACTTAGTGTCTCACTGTTCACTGAGGGTACATGGCGGAGGGAGTCCCCCCTCACTCTTTCACTGGGCTCTAAGCCTCTCTGGGTTTGACCCTCACTGATATCTTCTCCTCTTTATCTTTTTCCTTCTGGGCTTCACAACTTTTCTCCATGGGGTCCTTAGCCACCTCTGTCATCTGTCTCTGTGATCCACACCTGAGCTGTGACTCTTCTCTCCTCTCTCTATCCGATATCCTGCCTTCCTGCCAGGACAATCCGACAAGTGATGTCTCTAGTCGGCCATCTTGGACTGACAGTTGTTTCTAAATGTGAAGGGAGAGAAGACGCTTTTTCCTCCCAGATAACATTGTATGTTTGCTCCATACCAAAGTAGACATGGGCTCCTGAATGTCACAACTGTTAGTGACTAGCTTATTCAGTGCATACACCCAGATGTTTTTTCCAAGGCATATTATAGTGGTTGTGTATGGAGGGGCTCCAGCCTCAGACAAATGTTGCATAACCAGCCTTTCCTTACAATATTCTAGAGCTTGAGGTTGGGTCTGAAGTATTACATATTTTTTCAAGTGGATTTTCCCTCGGGGCACTTGTTTTTTCCCATGGTCTGGCTTCAGGTAGATTCTGATAAAGTTAACCATCCTAGCAGAAAGGATTTTCTTTTAAAAAATTTCCTTGGCCTTACATAACTTTTTAGAGCAGGTGGGTTTGTGAGATAGAAGTGCTGCCTAATTCCACCAACCACCTGTATTTTAGGTTCTAGACACTTATATATTAAAAACAAATCTGCTATATTCTTGAGTGGATTCTTTCTGCTTTATATTGTAAACTGAAGTTTCATTCTTTTTATCCTTCCTAAACCAAGAATAACTAAGGTAACTGACATCTTTACTAGGAAACTACTAGCAACTTTTATAGTATATTTTTCTCTCTTAAAAATGATAGTCTGTCTCACTGGGCACACTGCTACACTACCATACAAAATGGAAACGATGCAAAGGTCCAAAAACAGACTAGTAACTGTGTAAACTGGTTGGCACATTTATTCAATGGATATTGTAGAGGCATTAAAATTAAGATTATGAAGACTATATAATATTAAAAATGCTTATGAATTACTAAGTGATAGAATGAGAGGCAAGTCATGGGGGTGTGTATGTGTTTGTGTATGTATTCCACTACCTATTCCAAGATATATAACCACTTTGCCATACCTTTACTTTTTGGAAGGGCATAAAATCCATTATTGGAAAGTCTTGGTTGATAGAATGCATAGACAATGTCCAGAGAATGGTGCAATACCATTTTTGGCTTTTCATTTCAAGTCACTTTTAGGTCCATTATAAGTCTATTTGGATGAAGATCAAGAAGTCCCTTCTGTCTGGTACTGTACTCTTCTCCCCCTCTCTTAATGTCCCTTTGTCTTTACTATTTGGCTATACCCCCAGGGTTGGATTTCTCTTTCCTCCTGGCACAGGCACTTAGATTCCATTTATGTTTGTTTTTTCTAAAAGCTGGTGCACATGTGTGTGTATGGGTGTGTGTATGTGTGTGTGTATGGGTGTGTATGGGTGTGTGTAAATGACACATCTTAGTCATGTCTCATGGATAAGCATCCACAAGACAGACAAACCTTTCAAATACTAAGATAATCACCCTCTTAGAATTTATTAATAATTATTCTCTTTCTTTCACTTTCATTTTGCTAATGTGCTCTGGGTTTCTGCTGATAAGGCCACCTGCTTCTCTCCAACAATGAATGAGACAAGAAGGAAACTCTATCTTCCCATATTTCAGGGAGGTGGGACCAGAAAGGAATCTTACAAAATATTTATGGTATTTTTAATAGAGTGGCAAGTTATATTTTATATTTTCTATTTAAAAAATTTTCAAAGTATATTTATGGGTTATGCCACTTTTACATTAAAAAGTATGTAATGGGTATTATGGAAACCTGAAGGATAAAAAGACTTCTTATTTTATTGATGAGGAAGTTGAATTCCAGGTCAATTAAATGAGATATCCAAGAATAAACAACAAGTTAGTGGCAGACCCAGGACAAACACCTAAATTTTCCAGAGAGGAAACATTCTTGTGGCAGGCAGGTAAGCATTGATCACAAGTTTAAATTCTTAAAATAGCTCCACTATTTTCTAGTTATATAATATACAGAAGTCTTTTTCCTCTCTCTGTGCCTCAGTTTCCTCATTTATAGAATGGGGATAACTAGTTGGTTTGTGTTTTCCATGTGGTTTACCCATGACAACACATGTAAAGTGTCTATTACAGATGCTGTCTCATAATGGATAATGAATAAATGAAATGGTATTTCATTTCCTTCCCAGGTGTTCTGACTCCTGGTGTAGAGCCTTACCAATATACCAGCAAACATCTCCTCTTGAATTATTATATTATGCTTTATTAAACTTATATACAATGCCTTGTCATATGGGCTGAATTGTATCCCCTCAAAAGTCATATGTTGAAACCCTAACCCCCAGTACCTCAAAATGTGACATTGGAGGTAGGGCCTTTACAGAGGTGAGTTAAAATAAAGCCATTCAGGTGGACCCTAATCCAATCTGACTGGTGTCCTTATAAGAAGAGGAAATTTAGCCATGCAGAGAGACATCAGGGTAGTGTGCACAGAGAAAAGACCACGTGAGAACACAGTGAGAAGGTGGCCATCTGCTAGCCAAGGAGAGAGGCCTCAGGAGAAACTAAACCTTCTGACACTCTTAGCTTGGACTTACAGCCTCCAGAATTGTGAGAAAATAAATTTCTGTTGTTTAAGCTACCCAATATGTGGTATTTTGTTAGGGCAACCAAAGCAAACTAATATACCTTCCATCTATAAATAAAAGTCAAGCTACTTAAGGGAAAACACTGCATTATATTCATTTGTAATATTAGAAGATAATAATTTTTTGACAAAAACTGTGATTTTTATTAAAGATAAAAACTTTGTTTTATATTTCTTTTAAGTCTCCTATGGAGGCCCGAGTATTGAGGTTACTGACAACCATAATGTAATAATGAGGATTATCTGTGATTTTTTTTCTTTTGCAAATAGTGACTAGAGTTGTCCTTTTTATGAAGTCATAGGAGTAAATGCAATTAGAGCTGAAAAGATTATTCCTTATTGCCTGTCCAGACATAGGAAGAGAGAATTAAATCTTCAAATGTAATTTCTGAAATTAAGATTAATGACCAGGAATATACGATTCCCTCATATGCTGATGACCTCATGTTGTTTGAGACTAAATGTGGGGCCTTCTCACTATCTTTGTATTAATGAATATGATTGAGTTATTTTAAATGTAGTCAGGATACAAGATTAACTCCTCTGTGTTGGAAGTTTGCCTTATGTTTTTCAGAGGATCAAAAAAAAAAAAAGGCAGCAGTAAAAGAGAAAGGCAAAGGATTTTTTCATTGAGTTTTAAAAATTACATTTTATTCTCATTTTCTGAATTGTCGGAAATGTGGGAGAAAATGAGTTATCTTAATTAATTTATGGAAGGGACACCAAGAGATAAAAATTTGCAGGGTTTTCAACATTTGCCAAATCTAAAAGCTCAAAGGCGAATTTAGTGATAAATGAGAAATGCTCTAACAGTGGTTTGTTACTGGGAAAAATGCAGAAAATAGTGTTTAAGAGTGTGAGAGAGCTGCTTCTTTTTGAACAGACATGCTCCTTACATGTCCCCTCAGCAGTGCAGGTATTAATACATATACATGCACACACTAGGAAGATTTTTCTAATGTCTCATTATCATAGCTTGCTGAATAATTTTTGAATGTTAATTAAAGCCTCTGGGTTTCATTCACAGATCTATAAATAAAAGGTATTAGAGTAGATAGTCTCCAACTCTAGCATTCCATAATTCTATTGTATTCGGGGAGATGAAAGAAGCGGGGGTGGGGAGTAGGGGGCAAATGTGATGTCACTTGTCACTTAGGGAGGCTAATGGTCCTGCTGGTTCTGCTCACCTCCTAAAGACGGACTCTATAGAAGTAGCAGTGACTGACTCATGAGTTCAAATACCCATCTATGCTTCAAAATGACAGGAATTCTATTTATTGCTGAAACTCTTAAGACTGGAAGAGTGCCTGCAACACAGAAGACATTCAATATATTTGTTGATTGAAGGAACATATTTCCAGTGCTGTTTTGGATCTATATGATCTATTATGGTGTAGCCTGCCTGTATTTCTCAGGGTCATGTTGACATATGTCTACTCAATTATATTTGACTAGAGAGTTAGAGAATTAGAAAATAATAATCACATGTTGCTGCTAGACTACACAATATAATATGAAACATCAACAACATTTAAAAAAATCTTTTGTTGTTTTTTTCCCCCATATAGAACAGCAAACTTGGTCTTGTCCTTCCTTTCCATTTCTTCCTTCCGTTTTATTGATTTCTCCTTTTATTTTTATCAGATTCTACTGTAATTAGAGGAAGTATGTATTCTTTGAATGTTAATTCCATGAGGGCAGAGACATAGTTTGCCTTTTTCATGCACCTAGAACATTGCCTATTCATAATGACACTAAAAGGTATTTGTTGATAGAATGAATGAATGAATGAATACTGAAATTGATAACCACAGAAAGGTCAAATGATGTCTGGCTTATTTTTCATTAGTAATGGAGAAAGGTAGCCTAGAAGGAAGGGAGAGATGTATGTATATATATTTAAATACATCAAGATATATATATATATATATATATATATACACACTGATATTTTCATTTTATCAAAAAACAAAAGCTCTGTGTGTCTCATTATTTTCTTCGTCAAGTTCTAGGGAGGATGTTTATGAGGGAAAAAAGGACACAATTAAAAATTCTTGAATTACTAGTCATTCTTTTAAAAAGCCTGGTTGAATTTAAAAGAAAATATTTTAAATTTTAGCCATATGGGAAGTAGGAATTGGAGCCAGTTGAATTATCCTCAAGTACGGTTTGCCTCAGACACAGCTCTTCTAGCAGGTAGCTTAACATTGCCTTTCCCCCAGGTAATTATCACAACATTTCTCTGCATGTCTGAGTCTGGTGCACACTTTCTGTGCCTTAGGAGCCTGATGTAGCTAAAAAGCTATGTGAGAACAATCATCAGAATGGGAACCAGCCCAGCATTCTGACTCAAGAGGAATAAAGAGGAAATAAGCTGCCTAATGAGGTTCTTTTTCTACCCCCTGCCCTTGTGAAAAATAGAGGCTACAGTATTTCATTATGAATCTGTGTGCTTCACTTCTCACTCTTCCTTGGTCTGAGAATCAAAGGCCATTTCTGTAAGATCTCACCCTTGGAGTTCTCATCCTCACTCATGCCTTCAACTATTATCTCTATGCAGGTATCTCCCCGAACCTGTATTTCAAGTCGCATCTCCCCCAGCACCTACCACTAGCCCGCATCCCAATTGAACAATCTTTATTTTTAAATTTTGATCAGAGAGTAAAAATTACATATAATATTTCATTTTTTTTCCCTCAAAATAAATTATTAAACTTTATAAACTGGACTTTTACATTTTTCGTCTTAGGAGATATGTTGCAGAAGACTGAGCTTCTTTTTTTTTTTTTTTTTTTAGCAGTAGGGAGTGTCAGAGCGATTTGCTGGCATCCTTTTTTATTTCCTAAATAAAAGCCACTAAGTATGACATGTATATCACTTTAATGTTGTGACCACAGAGTCAAATGTAAGAGATTTATTCTCTTCTTGAATTTGACTCTGAAAATAACTTGCACTAACATCGGGAACTTTGCATCCTCATCTTGGTAATCATATGGTCCCCATAGTCAGATTTAAGGCAGAAAAGTTGTTGAAGAAATTATTTTAAAAATGTGAAAGGGTAGCTCTTTACTAAGACTTTCCCATGATACACTTAAAGTTTATATCCAAAGAGCATGTTTTTGATCAAGTATATCTAGGCACTATATGTTTCAAAAATTCTTAAATATTTATATATGTCTCAGAAATTCTTAACTTTTATAAACCACAACTTAGTCATTCTGTTTTTATACCAAGGCTTACTGAAATAACTCCCTGACCTACTCAAAGCCTGGATTTGAAATGAGATTGAAATATATATGGTATATTTAATTTACATCCATCTATGTTATAAAAAGTTTGAAAGATATATGGTCCATGGTGCTGAAACTTTACTTCTGCAGGGAATAATGTGCTTCTGGAGGGGGCTTTCTCATTTATAAGGTGATTGTCTGCACTGTAGCTATCAATCCTTCATTACTCTGACAGTAACAGTGGCAAAGGCAGGACCCGAGTTCAACTTTCTAGCCTTAGATAGTCTAGAAGTGCATTTGTTCTTCTATAGCTATAGAAAGAAGATCATCTCTATCACCATTTCTGTACACTAAGCATTCAATACCTTGAGTTTATTCTTGCCTAATTGCATGCATGGTTCCTCTTTACTTCACTACGGTTGGTTATGCATTCTATTTCTGTATGCAATATGTCACTCTGGCATCTCTCCATGAAGTATTTGCTTTTCATCTACATAAAACGAGTCCCCTTTGCCATGCAGTTTGACCATAGCAATCACCAGAAACTTATAAAGTTTGCATAAGGGTGAGCTAAACAACTTATATATTTTAATCATAAAACATATCCTTAAAAGTACTATATTTTGAAATAGAATTCATTAAATGTATTAAAACATGTTAGAATAATTTCATGAAGTTGTTTGACAAGAATGTTTGACACTACACCAACGAAGGACCAAGGTAAAGAATTCCTCAACTTTGCCTTCTTTGGAGACTTAGATTTCTCTCATGCTATATTTAGATGTGTGGCATGTCTAATTTTCTGCCTCTGTGCCTCACTGTGCTTTTAGTGCTTATCGTAATCCTGCTAAAGTGTCAGGCCAAAGCATGAAGAAAACATTCTGTCCTGAGTAAGCCTACTTGCAGCTGTATGAAGACCTTCTATGCTGGTCTCTCTCATCCTGCCATTCACCCATGCATTCCTGACATTGTAAACAGAAGCCAGCAAATGTTTTTATAGTACAGTAGTTCTAAAAACTGTAAATGTTTTATTAACTTACCAAGACTTGAAGTGACTGGGATGTTGGTCATGCAACCTGATTGATCAGGTGTGTACCAGCTGCCAATTGAATTTAAATACATTCAGTTTAGTGAAAGGCCAATTCAGTTCAATTAAACTCAATTCAACACACACGTATTGAGCACCTATATGACCAAATACTCTGAGGTTCCAACTGTACAGAAATGAATAAAATATGTTTGTTGTCTACAATCTAACAAGGTAAGCAGACAACATAAATTGAAATGTAGTTCAGTAAGTAGAAAAATATAATTATGTATACAATGCTGAATAATCAGTGTATGAATGAATTTTTTAAAGTGAAAGGATTCTCAACAAATGTTTCCTAGAATAACTGGTACACAAATAGGACTTTGAAAGATGACTAAAAGGGCTCACGCCTGTAATCCTAGCACTCTGGGAGGCCGAGGCGGGTGGATAGCTCAAGGTCAGGAGTTCAAAACCAGCCTGACCAAGAGTGAGACCCCGTCTCTACTAAAAATAGAAAGAAATTAATTGGCCAACTAAAAAAATATATAGAAAAAAATTAGCCGGGCATGGTGGTGCATGCCTGTAGTCCCAGCTACTTGGGAGGCTGAGGCAGAAGGATTGCTTGAGCCCAGGAGCTTGAGGTTGCTGTGAGCTAGGCTGACGCCACGGCACTCACTCTAGCCTGGGCAACAAAGTAAGACTCTGTCTCAAAAAAAAAAAAAAAAAAGATGACTAAAAGTATGTTGAGTTTCACAATGGGGTGGTTAGAGTAGGAACCTTGGAGACAGGGCTGAGACCAGATGCAGGGGCTTGAAGATTGGGTGCAGGTGTTATAGTAAACAACCCTCAGGCAGAATCTAACTAGGGGGGCTGATAACCACAGGCAAGAACTGGCTTCAACTGGCTTATCAGCTATCTCTGCCACCTGATATGAACTTTGGGTAAATATAATATCATTTACTTCATGGTTTTAAAATTTATCCACCCTTGAAATCACCATGACAATTTTGAGATGACCATATAAAATATGAAAATAGGAGGGAACCCAATATTAGGAATTACTACCCAAATTCTTAGTAAAAATCAACCCATTAGACTTGAATATTCCTCCCCTGAATTAGACTTCAAAGAACCAAAACCACTCCCTCCTGGTGCAGCTGCTCTCTGTGTACTTACACTTTCATTAAAAAAAGCTGTTGCTTGCTTGGCTTACATGGTGCATCCTGAAATTCTTTTCTCCTGATGATCACCAAGAACCTGGAAAAACTCACTCAGAGGCCACTAACAAGGTCAAGTTTAGACAAAGAAAAGAAAATTGAATACTCTGTGGTCTTGGATAGACTCATGCATATAATACTATCCTGGCTGTTCTAATACAAATACTTTTCACTTTAATTAACTTTTTAAAAAAGTAAAATGAATATATTAATGCAATTATATTTAAAAACATGCATAAAGTAGGAAACAAACAGTTTTGACCTGGGATTCTGGGCACTGCAATATGAATGGCATACTCTGTAAAATGTAATAAGCCTAGTTTTAACTATCATTTAAAAAGACAGCAAGGAAACCAATGGGAAATAGTAAAAAGACAAAAAGAATGTGAATCAAGAGATCTGGGTTTCATTTCTCATTCTGACACTAAAGAAGCTTTTGATGTGGATTGTTATAAATCCTCTGAGGGCCTAAATTTTCTCATGTGTGAACTGAAGGGTTAAAAGAGATCTCTGTGGTCTCTTCTAAGCTTTTAAAACATTCTCTGATACTACAGAATGGTGATAACATGAAAATAACCCAAAGGAGGCAGACTGGGTCACGGAAGGAGGGCAGTCTTTGGAGCCAGCAAATCTCATTTTGAACCCTGGCTGAACTTCATATAAGGTGATAGATCCAGGGAGCAAAGGGACCACTTCATTAGCAATTTTCATATGCAGAATATCTATTTTATAGAGTTGTCAGGATTAAATGCAATAATATCATCAAAATACCTACCTACAAGTTTCTGGCAGGTAGTAGGTACTTAATAAATGTTAGTTTCTGTTCCCTTTATCTATTATTGTAATTAACAGAAGCTAATCAATGTCTTTTATAGGGAGCCTCAAATATTCGGGTGTTAAAGTCTGATTATTTTCAGACACATAGATTGTTTACGGTCCGTACCACAGCCAAGGCATGCTAGATCAAGTGAAGCGGAGAAATGGATTAAGGCATCACATAGCCAAGATATTTGATATTTGATAACAGTGTATTTTTTCAAAGAGAAAGTCATTTAACAAACTCATGTCATAGTAGCTTCAGCTACTTTTCTATCTCTCATGACCTTTCAGTTCTGCCTAATTATTAACACTGATACTGTGCCACCTGACTAGTCAGCACATTTGCTGATAAACGGGCATTTCTTACACAATAATTCTCTTGCATTTCACTTCATAGCCCAAGATTTATTAACCAGGGTCTGGAGGGAGGAGTCCTCATTTGAAGACTTCAGTACTTTTATAAGGACATACTGTACTACATTTTCAAAAAAATACTACCATATATAATATTATAAGAGGCAGTATAATTCAGGTGGCTCTAAAATGAGCTAAGTGCAGCGTCTCTAAGATGTAAGGTATATATGGCTCTACCGAACTCAGTACATCCTGGAGGCTTTCTGTTTATGTTTCATTCTCTTTATCCATCAATTCAGGCTGAGTTTCACATAAGGTTAAATCCTTTGCTTTTTGTTAGAGGACATGAGGAAGGGCACCTCTGGCTGGGATAGAAAAGACCTTTTATTTGCTTTGATAATGTGTGATTATTACTTTATTAATGGGTTGTTAGAAATGATGATATAGATGTCTGGTTGAGATCCTTGGAAGACAGGAAGATTAAAAATCAGACAGATACAGGTTTAAAGCTCAGCTTGTCACACAATAACTGTGATTTTGGGTGATAAGGTTACTTTCTCTGAGACTTGGTTTCCTCATCTATAAGATAAAGTCAATAATAACCTCAGTACAGGATGTTGTGAAGATAAATTGAGACAATATGTATAAACTACTGAGCAATATCTCTTGCACAAAGTAGGTGTTCATTAAATGAAGGCTATCATAAAAATCAAAAGTGAATACAAAGTGACAATTACCAAGTGTCAGTCACATCAGTGATGGTTCCATTTCCCAAGCAAATAAATGTAGCATACATTCTAGGGGGCTAAATTCTTATTTCCAGATGAGAGACATATCAACTCTTGTTGATATGTCTGTTAAATTGACAATAAAAGTAGAGCAAAGCTAGACTTTTTTTAAAAAGAAAATCTGCAAAAGAGGTTTTTCAGTAAAACATTATGTGGCAAAAGTTTTTTGATCATAATATGAAAGGTAACAGAGAAGGTAGGAAGGGTTATGGGACATAAGTAACAATCTTTCAGTACAGTAATAGCATGTTGCAAACACAAATAAGAGAAACCATTATAAAAATGGAAAAGGATGTTACTCTTCATGTCTAAGGTATGTTTTTAGGGGGAACATGTTGGTATGAGTGGTCAGCATGAATGTCTGTGATTATATGAGTATGCTGTGATTACCTGACTGATAGTAAGCTTGCTAATGCGGCCGACAGGAGTGAAGAATGCCGATGTGGAGAGGTGGGGGATGAAATTGCAGTCACCAATACAATATGTTTTTATCCGGCAGTACATTTCCCACCAAGTCAAATAACTGGTGACATTGGTGTTTGGAAAAACAGCTAGTGACTTTCAATGCTATAGTTCCAACCTCAAGTCTACAAAATTGTGATACTGGATATACTCCTTAGAAAAGTAGTCAAAGTCATTTCACACACACACACATGCAAAAGGATCTTCCACTGTCAAATAAGCTTGGAAATGCAGAATATTATGTCCCCACCATGGACCATCACAATATACATTAACATATTAAAAGCTCGGAGAAGTCCCACAGTATAAAAATCTGAATAGTTAATAGTTTGATGATTTCCTGATTTTAACACTGTATTCCTTTATCAAGGAAATTTAATAAGCATCCTGTTGAGCTAGTGACCTGGAAAGCACACTTTGAAAAATCTTGCAGTTGGCAGTCAGGAAAAACAAAAATAGAATTACATAAATGGTAATACAAAGGAGTGAGCTGTTTTGGGGAGATGGACACTTACAATTTTATATCTCCTGAAATGTACTACTTATCTTTCTCAAGTGCTGATATTTTAGCATTATCTGTGAAGGATCTATTAGAATCTCTTTTGTTCTCACTTATGACTAGCTGAAATAATTTCCTTGTACTATAACATTAAGTAAGAACCAGTTATTTCATAGTTTTATTTTACATGTTCAGGCATCAGAGATATATCTTATTGTCTGACAAAATCCTTTTCAAGTTTTGTTCTACAGTTTTCAAGTCCTGTTGCAGCTTTCTTTTTAACTAAAACTATTTTCTTAATTTGAGCAATTCGCCGGGTTGAAGAAAACTTGTAAGCACTGTTAGTACTTGTCAGGAGTAAATGGGACTCTAGAGAGTTCTTTGAAATAGGAAACATTTGAACAGAATATCATCTTGCTTTCAGCTGTTTGTATAGATGCAATTTCTGCAATTCTATACCTCACAGCTCTAATTTTTCTTCATCTGTGTCTCAGGCTTCCATCAATAATCCTTCCACTGAAACACACTTGACAAGAGAGGTAGAGTAGACGCCCTTGCAATATCTTCTGAATGTCACTCAGCAGTGATTTGTAATCAGGTTTATAAATTTTAGGAAGAAAAATGTAAAACTAAATAGAAGATTCAATCCATATGAATCCAGAGTGGACAGGGGTGCTGTTAGTAGCATTTTATAAAATCACATTTTGATTAGACAGTGGAAATTTTGTAAAACATAAAAAAATCAGTGATTTTGGATTGTGATTTTTGAATATATATCTATAAAATCCTCTTGTAATATACCTCATGTATGAATGAATTGGCTGTTTTCAGGATCCCATTATATCCCCCATATGCACTGTGATTTCTAATACATCTTTCTAAACTAGAAACTCTACAATATAGTTGTTATTCCATCTCATAGCATCAGTATTGGAAAAAGGTCCTAATCTATGTGTATGTGTTAAGAAAGGAATTGGATTCCTTCTACTCGCCTTCTGAAATTCAGGAATATCTGGGCTAGAGCCTAAAATTATTTATTATTAAAAAATTAAGTAAGAAAACCCAATAAAAGATATTCTTTCTGGATAGTGAAAAATGTGAAATTAAAATTAATTGATTTGGACCTTTCTCTTTACTTAGTGGAAGCACTTAAAAACCCATTGTAACTATTTTTGAACAAAATTTAAAAGAATTAAATACATTTTTAAAGCCATGAAGTATAGTTTTCTTTCAATTTATATGTGAACCATATTAAATTTTTATTATTTGTCTGTTTACAGAATAACACTAGAACTTTCTGGGAAAAAACATATATCCTGAACTATTTTCTCTCAACTTCAACATATTTCTGTGTTCTGTATGTGTTTTCTTACACAGTGAAAGAATAGTGTATGTTAAGCATTGTTTGGAAGAAGGACTGATGAATATATAATAACAACGTTTGACTAAATATAAGGATTAGATGAGCAGAGGCATACGACCACAGGCTATCATTCTATTTTCTCTTGAGCTAATTGCACTGTTCGAGGAATTCCTTTAAGCTCATAATTATAGTAGATAAGTATTATACAATTTCACATAAAGATCTAAATTGACTAGTTAAAAGAGGTTATTTTAAAAGTGGTGAAACTGATGAGGCCTATATGCCCATTTGACATGAACTCTAATTTCCTCTGTTGAATTTGCAGTCATTCTTCTCCTTTCATTCAACTCTTCAGGGATCAGAGAAGTCCAACCTGTTGGGAGAAGCCACTGTTGAAGGATGAAACGTAACCCTGCTCTCTGCAGCCATTTAACCTTTGGCCTGCCCTGAAGAGCTTGCAGAGTGTCAATCAGGGCTGATTGGGCACCTGTGCTCAGGAACAGGACGGAGCAACTCACCTCTCCTAGGTCATCAAACCATTTCCAGATGGCAAAGAACTTCTGCAGTTATGAACTAAGTTGCTTGTGATGCAAATTAGTGACCCGGGGTGAGATGCTTCATTAAAGCTCACTCTCCCCTGAGCTGCCACGGTGTCAGAAGTTGGACTGCTTACTCTCACATTTTTTTCTCTCTGTAATGTGCATTAAAAATAATTTATTCTCTTAGAGATGGTCCAATCCAATGAGTGTGGCTAGTTAATAAACTACTAAAGCAGAGATGAAAATTAGGTTCCATCTAGAAAGAAACAATATTTAGCTTTTCCTATGAAAGGTGTGAAAAAAAATTTAGAAAATTCCGTTATCTTTGAGGTCTCAGAAGAGACTGTGATTAAAAATAATAAAAAGGAGAAATATGAGTTTCTATCCAGATCACTATTTTTTTAATCCAAATGATGAGAAAAATTATGCGAACCCATGCATTTGCCCTGAGTTATGATTGCATTATATTAACCTCAGCTGACAATATCCTAGGCTAGCTTTGGCTTACTTAAAATTCTGCCTCTTGGGTATAAACACACATCTAAAATTGACTCAGCTCATTTCTTTCTTGCTGGGGTCACTTTATCAGTTACTTCCAACTACTAAACTTATTGCATGTGGTCTCTTTTTTCCAATATTACATTCTCAAATTTTTGTCACCTGGGAATTTCTCTCTGTGATGGTTTAATCTCAAAGATTTGTAATTATGATAAACTCTTTTGGCTAATAAGATGTTAAGATGAGCTAATAGGGTTTTGCTGCTTATTTTACTTTATTAGTGGGAAAGTCCTGGTTAGAGTGAACGTTGCCCAGGCATTTGCAAGTAACCCTGGGTCCATGAGGAATGGGTTGTATTTTTCCATATACCATCAGTATAGTAGAAATGCCTGGCGGTACACTATGGATATAATCTTTGGATCCAAGTAGCTCAAAAGAAAGAAGTAATGTTCTTAGCAATGTCTGAGGAAGTGTTTTTGAAATTTCATTACTAAGAAAGAATAGGTTCTATCTAATAATATGTATAAGAAAACAGTAAATATCTGAGTATCTCTTTTATGTTCAATGTCATATGGATCATTTGTTCAGTTGTATTGCTTTTCAATAGAATACATTAGGTCATTCAGGGCCAGAGTGTGTAACCATGTAGTCTGTTTTCTATAAAATATGGGAAGGCTTACTCTCTGCTCAAATTGACTGAATGAACCATTACCAGTGGATATTCGAGTCTTGTGGAATTATCCTTCATTGTGCATCAGGTAGACAAAAAAGAAAAGATTGGGAGAGAAGAGGTATGAGCCATTATGTGAGTTTTTGAGAAGTATAAAGCTGGATGATTCTTTATTCTAGTTATGAGCAATGCTTTGAAAGATTAATTTAAAAATGATCCTTTCCAAAAGTTCAGGATAGTAGAGGCTTGTGGTTGATTCTATAAATAAAAAATAATTTTTTGCATAATTAGAAAAATCTCCAATTTATAATTTGGAAATTTATTGTTTAACTTGAATCTACAGGCCAATTCAATATCTCAGATATGTGTTTCTTTATATTTTTCTTGACATAATCATAAGTAGGGTATTCTCTAGTTGTTATGAACGAACTACCAGATTATTGATGCAATTTCTGCAATTATCTTGATCAAATGGATATGCCAAATTAAGTACAACTTCAGATATACTGAAATGTTTATTTTATTTACAGACATTTGAATATTAAAATATTCTTTAAACATGACTTGAATACTTAGTTTTATAAATTTCCTATTTAGGGCAGAGGGTGTGAGGGTTAGATTCTTTTGATTTCTATAGAAATTGGTGAAAATCTGCTACAATTCTGGGTTTTTCCAGCTAAGGAAACAATTTTACTGGAAGCATAGATATAATCTGAGTTTTTACGTTTTGAATTAAATGTATAGATAATTTGAGTTTTTGTTAACTTTAAGTCAATTTAAAGCATATACATTCTGAGGAATTTCCATACGCATAAATTTGTTAGAAAAGATTTAGCTTCATTTAAGATGGAAAAAGTGGACTTTTGAGAATAATAACAACCTATAACATAGCAAATAATAATTACTTTAGCTGACGATATACATTTCATGGCAAATGCTTTGTTGTCATCTGAAGAGAAAGGTGAGACAATTACACATAGGAATGTGACTGCTCAGGATGCCCTCTAAGGCAGCTCATACTTTTGAAGGACATAAAGGAATGCAAAACAAGTTAAGTGAGAATGAACTTGGAAGAATAGTGTCATGGCCAAGTGGTAATTGACTGTGGATGAAGATAAAAGAGCATGAGAATGATTTCTAGTCAGTTGACTAAGAAAAATTGCTTTCTAGGGAAAGAATGTACTCAGGAGAGAGAACTTGGACTCTTTAAAAATTGATACATAATATTTTACATACTTATGGGCTACATGTGATATTTTGGTACATGCATAGAATGTGTAATGATAAAGTCAGGGTATTTGGAGTATCCATCACCTTGAGTATTTATCATTTCTTTGTGTTGAGAACATTTCAAGTCCTCTTTTCTAGCTATTTTGAAATATACAATACATTGTTGCTAACTATGGTCACACTATTCTGCTGTATATTTGTACCCATTGACCGACCTCTCTTCATCCTCCCTCCCACCCACACACCCCTCTCAGCCTCTGGTGTCTGCCATTCTGCCCTCTACCTTCATGAAATCAACTTTTTTTTTTAGCTCCCACATACGTGAGAACATACAATGTTTGTCTTTGTGTGCCTGGCTTATTTCACTCAACATAATGACCTCCAGAGAACTTGAACTTTACTTACTAAGTATCTACTATGATTAAGGGTTTTAGCCTGTTCTTTCACCTAATCCCTCAGAGTAATACAGATAAGGTGGGTATTTTATAGATGAGAAGGCAGAAGCTCAGAAAAATCAATAATTTGCCTCAGTTAATGTGGTGAGGATGTAATAGTGATAGAATAGAATCTAGGTTTATTTGGCTCCAAGCTCATGTTCTTATTCATTACATGTAAAATTAGATACACAATTGAAAAACCATTGCTACTATAAAAAGTTTTGTTAAACTTCAATTATTCTTATATTATTTTTCTTTTAAGAATTATTTGTAAATTTTTCTACACTGAATTTACTATAATTTCAGTAACTTTTTTGACAACGCCATTGCTTTAAATAGTAACATTGCTCACTGTAGTCTTTTACTTCCTGATTCTTCATGTTTGAGCTTTCTCTCCCTCTTTTCTTCCTTCCCTTCATCCCGCCCTCCTTTCTCCATCTTTATCGAGATATAATTGACAAATAAAAATTGTATATATTTAAGATGCACATTATTTTTGATATATGTATACATTGTGAAATAATTATCATAATCAAGCTAATTAATATATCATCACATAGTTATCAGTTTTTTCTTTGTATAGTGAGAACTTTTAACAACAACTGTTAGCAAATTTCAAGTGTACAATACAGTAATATTAACTGTAGTCACCATGCTGTACATTAGATCTCCAGAAGTTATTCATTCTACATAACTGAAACTTTGTACCATTTAACCAATATCTGGCCATTTTCCCCAACCCCCAGCCCCTGGAAACCACCATTCTACTCTCTGCTTCTGTTAGTTTGACTATTTTAGATTCTACATATATGTGAGATTGTGCAGTATTTGTCTTTTTGTGTCTGGCTTATTTTACGTAGCATAATGTCCTCTAGGATGCAGATGACAGGATTTCCTTCCTTTACAAGGCTGAATAATATTCATTTATATATATGTATATATATATGTGTGTGTGTGTATACACCCCCTCACACACACACACACACAATGGTAGATCATCTATATACACTATATTTCCTTTATCAAATCATCTGTTGATGGGCACTCAGGTTTATTCCATATCTTGGCTACTGTGTAGTAATAGTGTTAGCTATTCTTGGCTATGCTGCAATAAACATGGGAGTGCAGATATCTCTTTCAAATAAATACTGATAACTTGATTTAAAAAATGAGCAAAGAAAGACACAAATGCCCAAAAGGTATATGAAAAAATGCTCAGCATTATTAATCATCAGAAAAATGCAAATAAAGTCCCAGCTACTCAGGAGGCTGAGGCAGGAGGATTGCTTGAGTCCAAGAGTTTGAGGTTGCAGTGACTTATGACGATGCCAATGTACTCTAGTCTGGGCAACAGAGCAAGAATCTGTCTTGAAAAAAAAGAAAAAAAAAGTAAATTTCAAGCCAAAAATAAAATGAGATGTCTCCTTACAGCTGTTAGAGTGACAATTACCAAAGAAGCAAAAGATAATAAATGTTGACAAAAACATGGAGAAAAATGAATTCTTGTACACTGTTGGTGGAGGTGTAAATTGGTATAACCATAATGGAAAAGAGTATGGAGGTTCCTCAAAAAATTAAAAATATAATTATTATATGATCCAGGAAATCCACTTCTTGGTATATATCCAAAGGAAATGAGCTCATTATTTTGATTCTTGGTAAGATGGAGTGTGTGCTGAGTGTTTAAATAAAAGTACTTGGATAATGTATTTTCAGTCTTTGTATATTTAATACTATCTTTCTGTTGTATTCCCCAACAAATGACAGCCTGATGAAAAGAGATTTTTTTTTGGGAAATAATCTTCCTCCTACTCTCCAGGAGTCTGTAGCCATTACCCCATTGTCTTCTTGTTTTTAATGTTGTCTAGAAGCCAAAGTCAATTTGATTTCTGTCCCTTATGGATAATCTTTTAATTTTTTCTTATCTATCTGGATATACCAATAAGGGTTTGAGTTTTTGTTTGTCTTTTATTATTTCTCCCTGGAAATGGTTACCCAGCAGTGGTCAACCTACAGATTCTGATTTTCATTTATTTTTAAATCTGGAAAGTTTTCTCCAATTGTAACTTTAGTTATTGCTTTTACCTTGTTTTAGTTTTCACTCTTGTATTTCAAAAAGTTTTATATTGGATCTGTTCTTTGAATTGTCACTAGTTTTTGATAAATAAAAAAGGTATCAAAAAAACCACAAATAATTTCCAAAATGACAAGAAAAGTGGACTATAGAAATTATGAATTTGTAAACTGAATGTTTATCACTATTATTTGCCAATCTAATGAAACTGATTATTAAAGGAGAAACCTATTACCAAAGAAATTGATTATTAAATAGATACTTAATGTGCATTTAAGTAATAAGAGTAGGTTGACCACTTCTATCAGAATGGACTCACTTAACATGTCAGGACAAAATTACCTCATTTTTAAAACTAGTTAACTTGAATAGTAGTTAGACTTTAACACAAGAATTTTATATTTTAATTGAAGTTTAACATGTAGACAATTTCAAAAATTCTAAATGTTTGAATAATCACAAAGAAACATATTTAAATAATCAAAATATTTCAAGTCAGGAAGGAGAATGTTGGTGGTGACCTCTCTTAGTCACTACCCCCATTTTTCACTCCCAAATTAATTACTTTTCTGACTTACAAGATATAAATTAATTTTGTTTGCTTTTGAAGTTTTTATAAATGTATGCCTTTTTTTGTGCCTGGTTTTCTTCATTCAACATTATGTTTGTGGGTTTTTTCTATGTTTTATGTTGCAGAAGTTTATTAATTTTCATTGCTATACATGATATTCCATTGTATAAATCTATTATAATTTATTTATTGATAAATACTTATGTTTCTTCTAGTTTGGGATTATTATGAATAACACTGATATGAACATCTTATACATGTACCTTGGTGCATATAACTATGCATATAACTTCTGTTAGGAGGCACTTGGGTTATATGCCTCAACTTTAATAGATAATGCCAAACATCTTCCAAAATGGTATTTACATATCCTCCAGTATTATATTAAGGTTCCAGTTTCTTCACATCCTTGCAAACACTTGGTATTTTAACAAATCTAGTGGGTCTATAGTGTTATCTCATTGTAGTTTTAATTTGTATTACTTGAATGGCTATTCAGGTGAATAACCAATGAAGTTAGCAACTTTTTATATGATTTTTGGCATTTGAATATCCTCTTTTCTCAGTGCCTGCTGAAATATTTTGATTATTTAAAAAATTAGATTGTTTAATATTTTCTTATTTATATTTAGCAGTTCTATATGACATCTGGATGGTACATCAAATATTTTCTCCCACTCTGTCTTGCATTTTCACTAAATTTTAATTTTTCTTAAACAGAAGTACCTAATTTAATGTAGTCCAATTGGCTCATCATTTCTTTGATTTTATCTTTTCATCCAATTTTTAAAAAACCGTTTTCATCTCAATGTTATAAAAATATTCTTTTCTACTGCATTAACTTCCTAGATCACATGATCTACATGTAATTGGTTTCTATGTTTAGTGTAAGGAAGATGTCACGCTTTATTTTTTGTCTTCACATGGTACACAATTGAACCAGCATCAATTATTTAAAAGTCTCCTCTTTCCCCTGCTACACTGTAGTGCCCCTTTGTCAAAAATCACCTGCCCTGTGTGTCTTCATTTGGACTCTCTATTCTGTCCCATTTTTTTCTAATTGTTTATCCTTTTGCTGATATCAAATTCTCTTAATTACTATAGTTCAATAATGACTCTTGATGTACTGTGATCCAAGTTGCCTCATGCTCTTCTTTTTTAAGATTTTTCCCTGGTTATTTTGGTCCTTTCTGTTTACATAAACTTTAGAATTAGCTAGTGAATTTCTATAAAAAAATCTGTCTGGGACATTGATAGGGATTGTACTGAGTATATAAATCAGTTTGGGAACATGGATATATTAAAAATATTACATCTCCAAATTCATGTACAGGATATATGCCTCTCTTCATTTAGGTCTTTTTCAAATTACTTAGCTATTTTTAATTGATAGGGTTTATTTTATTTAAAAAATTTTTCTGTTTAAAAATTGACATATCATAATTGTACTTATTTATGGGATACAGTGTGACATTTCCATACATATATATATTATATAATGATCAAATCAAGGTATTTAGCATACCCATCACCTCATACATTTATCATTTCTTTGTGGTGAGAACATTCAAAATCCTCTCTACCAGCTCTTTTGAAATGTACAATACAATATTGTTAACCATAGCCACTCTACTGTGCAATAGAACACCAGAACTTATTCCTCCTATCTAACTGTAACCTTGCACCTGTTAACCAATCTCCAGCCATCCGCCCCCCCTCAGCTCCTGGTAACTACCATTCTACTTTATACTTCTATGAAATCAACATTTTTAGATTCTACATATGAGTGAAATCATGCAGTATTTATCTTTCTGTACCTGTATTATTTCACTTAACATAATGCCCTCCAAGTTTATTCATGTTTCTGCGAATGACAGGATTTCATTCTTTTTTATAGCTGTGTTTCCATTGTGCATATATAGCACATTTTCTTTATCCATTGATGGTGGACACTTAGATTGATTCCGTATCTTGGCTATTGTGAATAGTGCTGCAATAAACATGGGAGTGCAGATATCCCTTCAACATGCTGTTTTCATTTTCTTTGAATATTTACCCAGTACTGGGATTGTTGGATTATATAGTAGTTCTATTTTGAATGTTTTGCAGAACCTCCATACTGTTTTCCAAAATGGCTGTACTAATTTACATTCTTACCCATAGTGTATGAGTTCCCCTATCTCTGTATTTACACAAGCATTTGTTGTTTTTTGTCTTTTTGATAATAGCCATTCTAACTGCAGTGAGGTGATATCTCATTGTGTTTTTCATTTGCATTTCCTTAGTGATGGGTTACATTGAGCATTTTTTCATACATCAGTTGACCATTTGTATGAATTTTGAGGAATTTCTATTCAGGACTTTTGCACACTTTTAAATAAAATTATTATTATTGTTATTTTTGAATTGAATTGTTCTTTATATTTTCTGGATATTACCATCTTGTCCAATGCATAGTTTACAAATATTTTCTCTATTCTGTAGGATGTGTCTTCACTCTGTTGATGTAGATTGTTTCTTTTGCCTTGTAGAAGCTTTTTAGTTTCAAATAAGCTTTATTTTTTAGAGCAGTTTTAGGTTCACAGCAAAATTAAATGGAAAGTACAAATAGTTTCCATTTACCCTCTATTCCCCCACACATATAATATCTCCTACTATGGGCATAACACAGTGATATATTTGTTATAATTGGTGAATCTATATGGATACATCATTATCACCTAAAATCCATAATTTACATTAGGGCTCACTCTTGGTGTTGTACATTCTGTGAGTTTGGACAAATGTATAATGGCATGTATTCACCATTGTAGTATCATTCACAATAGTTTCACAGCCCTAAAATTCCTCTGTGCTCTGTTTATTCATCCCTGCCTCCCGTCTAAACCCTAGAAAACACTGATCCTTGTACTGTACCCATAGTTTTATTTCTTCCATAATGTCATATAGTTGGAATCATATAATATGTAGCATTTTAAAATTGATTTCTTTCACTTAATACTATGCATTTAAGTTTCCTCCTTGTCTTTTTCATGGTTTGAAAGATCATTTCTTTTCACTGCTGAATAATATTTCATTGTCTAGATGTACAAGTTTATTTATCCATTCACCTACTGAGGGACATCTTGGTTGTTTCCAAGTTTTGGCAATTATTAATAAAGCCAGTATAAACATCCATGTGCAGGTTTTCATGTGGACATAAATTTCCAACTCCTTTGGGTAAAAACCAAGGAGCTTATCTGCTGGATCATAAGGTAAGAGTACATTTAGTTTTATAAGAAACCACCAAACTATTTTCCAAAGTGACTGTACAATTTTGCATTCCTACCATCAATGAATGAAAGCTCTTGTTTTTCTATGAACTTGCCAGCATTTGAACACTTGTCAGTATTTTGAATTTTGGCCATTCTATTAATAATAGATATGCAATGATATTTGTTTAAATTTTCATTTCCCTGTTGACATATGATGTAGAATATATTTTATTTTTTATTTATTTATTTGTTTGAATTGCAATGTTTCTTGTTTTTTTTTAATTTTTTTTTTTATTTCAGCGTATTATGGGGGTACAAATATTACGGTTATGTATATTGCCCACGCCCCCCTCCCCCCTTGAGGCAGAGCCTCAAGCATGACCATACCCCATACGTATGATGTAGAATATATTTTATATGCTAATTTGCCACCTGTATATTTTATTTGGTGAGGTGTCTGTTAATGTCTTTGGCACATTTTTTAATTGGGTTGTCTTTGTTCTTATTGTTAAGTGCTAAGAGTTCTTTGCATATTTTGAATAACAGTCCCTTTCTTGATATGTGTCTCACAAATATTTTCTTCCAGTCTATGGCTTATCTTTTCATTCTCTTGAAGGTGTCTTTCACAGAGCAGAAATTTTTATTTTAATGAAGTACAGTTTATCTTTTCCTTTTCATGGATGGTGCCTTTGTGTCACAACTAAAAATTGATGCCAAAGATCATCTACATTTTTTCCTATGTTATCTTCTAGGACTTTCATAGTTTTGCATTTTAAATTTAGGTGTATGATCTATTTTGAATTAATTTTTTTGAAAAGTGTAAGGTTGTGCCAAGTTTCATTTTTTAATGTGGTTGTACAGTTGTTCCAGAACCATTTGTTGAAAAGACAAATTTTTCTTCATTGCATTGCCTTTGCTCTTTTGTCAAAGATAAGTTGACCATGTTTATGTGGGTCTGTTACTGGACTTTCTGTTTTGTTCCATTGATCTATTCTTCTCTTCTTTTGGTACTACCACACTGTCTTGATTACTATAGCTTTATGATAAGTCTTGAAGTAAAGTAGTGTCAGTCCTTCAACTTTATTCTTCTCTTTCAATACTGTGTTGGCTATTCTTGGTCTTTTGCCTTTCCATATAAACTTTAGAATCAGTTTGTTAATATCTAAAAAAATAACTTGCTAGGATTTTGATTTTTATTGTATTGAATCTATAGGGAAAGTTGAGAAGAACTGATATCTTCACAATATTGAGTCTTCCTATCAATGAGCATGTAGTATCTCTCCATTTATTTAGTTCTTCCATCAGAATTGTAGTTTTCTCATGTAGATATAATACCTATATATTTTGTTGATTTATACCTAGATTTTCATTTTCTGCAATGATAATGTAAAAATGATATTGGGTTTTTAATTTCAAATTTCATTTGTTCATTGCTACTATATAGGAAAGTGATTGACTTTTATATATTACCTTGAATTCTGCAACCCTGCTATAATTGCTTACTGGTTCCAGGATTTTTTTTGTCAATTCTTTCAAATTTTTATATAGATGTTATGTTACCTGTGAACAAAGACAATTTTATTTCTTCTTTCTAATATGTGTACCTTTTATTTTTTTTTTCCTGTCTCATTGCATTAGATAATATTTGCAGTACATTGTTGAAATGCAGTACTGAGAGGGAAAAATCCTTGCCTTGTTTCTGATCTTAGTGGGAAAGCTTCAAGTTTCTCTCTGTTAAGTATGATGTTTCAGTGTAATGTAGGTATAAATGTCAAATGCTTTTTCTGCATAAATTTGATCATGTGATTTTTCTTCTTTAACTTGTTGATGTGATGCATTATATTAATTGATTTTCAAATGTCAAACCAGTCTTACATACATGGAATAAATCCCACTTGGTCATGGCATATAATTATTTTTATAGATTGTTGGATTCAATTTGATAATATTTTGTTGAGGATTTTTGCATCTATGTCCATGGGAGATATTGGTCTCTAGTTTTCTTTTCTTGTAATGTCTTTGTCTGGTTTTGATTTTAGGGTAATAATGTTAGCTTCATAGAATGTATTAGGAAGTATTCCCTTTGCTTCTTTTTTCTGAAAGAGGTTGTAGAGAATTGGCATCATTTCCTCCTTAAATGATTGGTAGAATTCACCAGTGAACCCATCTTGGCCTGGGGCTTTCTACTGGAAAGTTATTAATTATTGATTCAAATTGTTTAATAGAGATGGGACTATTCAGATTATTTATTTCTTCTCATGTGAGTTTGGCAGATTTTCTCTTTCAAGGAATTGGTGCATTTCATCTAGGTTATCAAATTTGTGGGCATAGAGTTCATCATAATATTTTTCTATTATCCTTTTGATGTCTGTGGGATCTGTAGTGATATCTCCTCCTTCATTTCTGATATTAGCAATTTGTGTCCTCTTCTTTTTTTGTTAATTAATCTGGCTAGAGTGTTATCAATTTTATTGATCTTTTCAAAAGACCCAACATTTTGTTTTGTTAATTTTCTCTATTGATTTCCTGCTTTTAATTTTATTGATTTCTGTTCTAATTTTTACTATTTTTTTATCCCGTTCATTTTGGATTTAATTTGCTCTTCTTTTTCTAGTTTTATAAGGTAGAAGCTTAGGTGATTGGTTTTAGATCTTTTTTCTTTTCTAATATATGCATCTAATGCTATAAATTTCCTTCTAAGCACTGCTTTTGCTGTGTCTCACAAATTTTGGTAAGCTGTGTTTGAATTTTTGCTTAGTTTAATTGGGATTTCTTCTCTTGAGGTTTCTTCTTTTATCCATGTGTTATTTAGAAGTATACTGTTTAATATCTGAGTATTTTGGGATTTTCCAGATATTTAATATCTTTCTGTTATTGACTTCCAGTTTAATTGCATTGTGTTGTGACAGCAAACATTGTGTGATTTCTATTCTTCTAAATTTCTTAAAGTATGTTTTATGGCCCAGAACATGGTCTATCTTGGTGAATGTTCCATGTGAGCTTAAAAAAAAGACATATTTTTCTCTTGTTGGATGAAGTAGTCTATAGATGTCCATTATATCCAGTTGATTTATAATGTTGTTGAGTTCAGCTATATCCTTACTGATTTTTTTTTTGTTGTTTTATTTTATTTTATTTTTATTTTTTATTTTTTTTATTTTTTTTTATTTCAGCATATTATGGGGGTACAAATAT
>VBSM01003204.1:36339871-36390067 GCA_008086735.1 Cheirogaleus medius | reverse complement strand
TCTCATTGCAGTTTTGATTTGCATTTCCCTGATGATTAGAGATGTTGAGCATCTGCTGGATCTGTCAATTTCTGATAGAGGGGTGTTGAAGATCACTTATATATAAAATGTTACCAGATATAGACGGCTCAAGCAAGGAGTGAATTAATGCACTGAATTACTGAGTCAAGATAAAGAAAGGAAACAATGGTTTGTGATGATTAGACAAAAGTAGTAGCCTAAAATTTAATGGCAATCAACATAATCCTAGTTTCAGCAAGAACTAGCATAGCAACATCTTACATGAAAAAATGTAAGATGTTGGGAATTTTATTAGCGTACATGGGAATTTTATTAGCGTACATAATTATTATTTAAGTGTCAGAATCATGAGCCTATTTCTAAATATAGCTAATAAACTTTATAGTATTTAGATGAATGCATTAATATTTTATAGAAGAGTTAAATCTCAATATCTTCATTAATTTTTTTTCAAAAATTAATTAGGCATCTACCAGGGATGAGTAGAGTCTTTGACTCTTTGAGAGTTTTAAAGATATGACAAATAGCCTACACTAAGCAAAATTACATTTTAGCAGGAGCTACTATCATGTACCCCCAAATTTTATAATTCTAGACTAACCAGTTTTGAATCTATGTAAAGAGATAAAAAATAGAAGAATTGATTTTGTCTTTTATGTGAGGGAGAGATTACTTCTAGCTATGTGAATCAGAGAAGACTTCGTCAAGGAGGCAGCATTTAAAAATATTTAATTATTATGGGTACATAATAGTTGTATGTATTTATAGGGTACATGTAAGGAGGCAGCATTTTGCCTGGTACTGAAAAATTAAAAATTGGACATGAGAGATGGAAGGCAGGCTATTCTAGGTAGTATGGTGGAATGAGAAGATGACATGCTTTAGAGTCAGAAACATGCCATGTTCAATTCTTGGTTTCACTAACTAGCTGGTAGTCATTATTTGACTTAGATTTTAAGAGCATATCTTGAATCACCATCTAATTCTATCACTCCACATGATTTTTAACATCTAAAATCAGTAAGAATCTTTAAAGAAAGAACCTATAAACTCTGAGTATAATGTAGTGTTTTAAGAAACTGTAAAACCCTTTATGTCTAAGTTTGATTCAGTAATCATCTTTCTTTCTGTTTAGAAAAGCTAGACACATCACTACCTTCTTTTTAGATGGCAATGATATACCTTCTGTGGTTAAACACTGCCAAGTAGTTGTCTTAATCTTGGAAAGGAATCAAGGTAATTAAAAAATTCATAAAGCTATCAAATTTTTGTAGTGAGAACCTCTCTATTTTTTAAAATCTCCTGTATTATTAAGAGATGATCATATATTTTGCTGGGGACCAGAGAAAGAATTATTTTCTGCCTTATTAATCCTGCCTAGTTAAATATAATAGTGACATAATAAATATGTTAAAGGAGTTTCTCCCAGTTTCTTTTTTATAAAATTATTTTAATCCCAAACACTTTTTGATATTTATACTCTTATAGCATTTTTTTTTTACCTAATCTAGGCTTTTTTGGGGAGAGGGATTTTTAATTTCCATTATGATATTTCTCTGTTCTCATTGTGAGGTGGTCACAATAAACAACCATACCTTATATACAGGTTGGCTTGGTAAAACATGAAACAGAGTGATAGCTAAACCTTCTAAAATATGGAACCTAGTATTTGTGCTCTTTATAAATTTGATTGTGCGTTGGTGTAGAAATATATTTTCTCTGGCTTAAACAGGGAGAAGGAAGAAGAAAGAGGGTGAAACTCAGTGCTGTCCATGCATGAAATTAGCTTTGGTAATTGGCTTTGGTGGTACTAAGGTACTAAACGACATAGCTTCACTAAATGTGAGGCCGGTATGAGAAGGGTGTGCATTAATTAGTCAGTCACTTTGACTTTTTTGACATAGCTTAGCATTTATTACTGTTTCTCTCATTGCTCTGACCTAAATCAATGACCTTTAAACTGAAATATATTTCATTGTGCCTCTTACAACCCTTCCCATTTCCACCCTTACTATAAATTTTTTTTTTTAAATTAAGTGATTTAAAATATGGAAGACACTTACCCATCCATGGAAGAGGGGCTATTTTTAACTTTACTAGAACATTCAAAAGCAGTGATTATAACAACAACAACAACAACAACAAAAAGCCTCATTTGACTAAGAAGTGAAAAGTGAGCCATTTATAATCCAGGTGAGAGTAAAAACCTCATTCATTATAAGTTTTGTTAGACATAATTTATTCTTAAACCCAAATTTTTTAGGGTTGGTTAAACAAACTAAAAGAAAACTAGAAACTGAGAGTAAAGAAAAAAAGAAGAATCTTCCAATATGAATGACATTTCACTCTCATTTTGACCTAAGTCATGTAGGTTTGAAAAAGGTTGGTTTTTAAAAAACAGTCATTACAGATGAGGCTCAACTTATAGTCATTTAAAAATCAGTCATATAGAATATATTATATGGAGTACATTAAAATTATCTCTCCCTCAATGATTTAATGCTAGACTTAAAAATCAGAACCTTTGAAAATTAGAGCCCAGGATTTCACATTTTTAACATGATCCTCAGTTATTTAACAAACTTGGAAATCAGTGTTGTATGAAAGGAGAGAAGCTTAAAAAAACTCAGGAATTCTAAAAACCATTGATTTAAATGTATTATTCTTTCTTAAGAAAAAAAATCCGATTGGCATTATTCCACACAGGATAATGAAATCTTTTATGCTTTATATTTAATTCCTGGATGATTTTATATAATGAGAAAATGAAGAGATTTTATCAGAATTTTTTGTGTGTGAAAATCAAATAGATGCATAAGTTCAAGATAACATGCATTCCTTCCTCCTCAAAACTGTAGTCATGAAAATAATTTATAATAATGGAAAACCAAGTAGACCTAGCAGGATTCAAGCATAAAGATCAATACTGTGAGAAACAGAAACTGAGTAGAAAAGTTACAACATGAGTGGCACTAAAGCCAGGGAAATTCTGGTCTCTTGATCCAATACAGATAGTGGCAGCCAGGAGTGTGATATCTTTAAGGTGATGGAGACTAAAAGTTCTCTACACATGAGGGAAGGAAGGGAAAGGGGCAGATGAGAACTAAATTTGCTGCTTGAATTTAGAAACTTGGATGGGAATTTCTCGCAGATAAAGGAAGTTAAAACAAAACAAAGTTCATTTTAGAAAAACGTTCATTGTTCAGTAGGAAAGATTAACATAGATACAACTTCAGGATAAGAAACTAAAAAAAATTCCAATGGTGTATGACTAAATCTGTGATAGTCTTAATCTCACCAAGAGACAGAAGTTATCCAATGCCATTGTAAAACTTGGTTTCAATGTGAGGTTAGGGATTGAGAAGAGGAAGTTGCAAAGTTGTTCTAGAGGAAGGGGTGAATGCAGAGGACAAAAGCATAGATAAATGAATATATTATTGAGATTGCATTAAAATTCTTCCACAATAATCCAAACCACATATAGAATAGCTCAAAATCTGCATGCTTTTGTAAACACTAACTTCAGGATATTATTTACCCCTTGACATGGAAGAAGTGAGGGAATTCGAATCATGGATGGATTCCTGGTGTGGCAGGCAGAATAATGGGCTCCCCAATACCAAATATGTCCCTATTTTAATCCCCAGAACCTGTTAATATGTCATATTATGTGGCAAAGGAGAATTACGTTTGGAAATGAAATTAAGGTTGCTAATCAATTTACCTTAAGAAGGAATTATCAAGGAGTATCTGAGTGTGCCCAACATAATCATAAAGGTCCTTAAAAGTGAAAGAGAGAGGCAAAAGAGTCAGTATCAGAATGATATAATATGAAAAATATTTGACTAGCCATTGGTGGCTTTGAAAATGGCATGGGACCATGAGCCAAGGAATGTATGCAGATTTTGGAAGCTGGAAAAGGCAAGAAAATAAATTATCTCCTAGAGTCTCCAAAAGGAACACCACTGCCAACACTTGATTGTGGTGTATCATTTTTTTGATGGGCAGCGAATTTGGTTTGCTAGGATTTTCTTGAGAATTTTTACATCTACATTCACAAGAAATATTGGTCTGTAGTTTTCTTTTTTTGTTGTGTCCTTTCCTGGCTTTAGTATTAAGGTGATATTGGCTTCATAGAATGACTTGGGGAGGCTTCCTTCCTTCTGAATGTTATAAAATAATTTTTCAGTATGGGTACCAATTCTTCTTTGTAGCTAAGATAAAAATAAGCTGTGAAATCATCTGGTCCAGGACTTTTTTTGTTGTTAGGAGATTTCTTATTGCTGCTTCAATTTCGTTGCTCATAATTGGTCTGTTCAGGAGTTCTATTTCTTCCTGATTGAGCCTAGGAAGATTGTGTGTTTCCAAGAATGTGTCCATTTCCTCAACATTCTCAAGTTTATGTGCATTGAGATTTCTGTAGTATTCAGAGATGATGTTTTGTTTTTCTGTGGTATCAGTTGTAATATCTCCTTTACATTTCTGATTGAACTTATTTGGGTCTTTTCTTTTCTTTTTCTGGTTAATCTAGTGAGAATCTTGTCTATTTTGTTTATCTTTTCAAAGAATCAACTTTTTATTTCATTAATCTTACATATAATTCTTCTGTTATTTATTTCACTTAGTTTCGCTCTCACTTTAGTTGTTTCTTTTCTTCTGTTGGGTTTGGGATTGATTTGCTCTTCCTTTTCCAATTCCTTGAGACACTTCATTAGACTGTTGTTTTGTGACTACTTTCTCTGAATCCCACAAATTTTGATAACTTGTGTCTGTTTTGTCATTTAGTTCAAAGAATCTCTTGATTTCCATTTAATTTCCTCCTTGACCCAATAGTCATTCATCAGTAGGTTGTTTAGTTTCCATGACTTTGTGTAGAGTTGAGTGTTTCTGTTGGAATTGATTTCTAATTTTATTCCACTGTGGTCTGAGAAGATACATGGTTAATTTCTATTTTTTAAAAATTTGTTGAGACATATTTTGTGGCCTAGGATGTGATCAACCTTAGAGAATATTCCATGAGTTTATGAGAACGTATATTCAGTCAGTTTTGGCATAAGATGTTCTGTAAATGTCTGTTAGGCTGTTTGTTCTAGAGTATTCTGATTAAGTCCATCATTTCCTTGCTTATTTTCTGTTTTGAGTTTCTGTTCTGTCAATGGAGTGTTGAAGTCCCTGGCTATTACGATGCTGCTGTCTGTAATTTTGTTTAGATCATGTAGGATTTGCTTTATGAATCTGGGTGCACCTGTGTTAGGTGCATAGATATTTAGGATTGTTATGTCTTTTTGTTGAATTGTTCCCTTCATTGTTATATAATGACCATCTTTGTCTATCTTTACATTTGCTGATTTGAATTCTATGGTATCTGATATGAGAATGGCTATATAGACTTTCCATTTGCATGGAATATTGTTTTCCATTCATTCACCTTGAGTCTGAATGAGTCCTTGTGGGTTAGATGTGTTTCCTGGAGACAGCAGATACTTGGCTTGTATTTTTTTATCCATTCAGCTGGCCTATGTCTCTTTAGTGGGGAATTCAAGCCATTCACATTTACTCAAAGAATTAATAAGTGGGGTGGATTTCTGATCATCCTGCTGGGTAGAACTTTATTGCTCTGTTTTACTTCTTGAGCCATTGTCACATCTGGGCTCTCACCTCTAGCTTTTTGGTGATTTTACACTGGTAGGTATCTACTGTGCTTGTCTGTGTATCATGCAGTTCTGAGTACTTCCTGCAGGGCAAGTCTTGTCTTTACAGATTCCATCAGTGTTTGGTTGTCTGAGAAAGTCTTTATTTCTCCCTCATATAGGAAACTTAGTTTTGCAGGATACAAAATTCCAAGTGGCCATTATTTTATTTGAAAAGACTGAGAATGGGGCCTCAATCCCTTCTGGCTTATAAGGTCTCAGTTGAGAAATCTGCAGTTAGTCTGATGGATTTTCCTTTGTAAGTTACTTGCTGCTTTTACCTTACAGCTCAAATGAATGCCTCCTTCATGTTTATTTTGACCAGTATGATGAATATGTTTTGTGGTGATTGCCTCTTTGTGATGAATTTCCCTGGGGTTCTTTGAATATCTTATGCCTGGATATCTAGATTTCTAGCAAGGCCAGGGAAATTTTCCTTAATTAGTCCCTCAAATAGGTTTTCTAACCATTGTGTATTTTCTTTTTAAGGGGATGCCTATGATTATGTTAGGCCTCTTTACATAATTCCATATTTCTTGTAGGTTTTGTTTGTTCCTCTTATTTCTCAGTTTTTTCTTTTTGACTGACTTGTTTAACTCAAAGGTGTTATCTTCATGCTCTGAGATTCTTTCTTTTGCCGGCTATAGCCTATTGGTAAGGCCTTTCACTGTGTTTTATATTTCCTTGAATAAATTTTTCAGTTCTAGAAGTTCTGTTTGATTATTTTTAATAATTCAATTTCCTTAGTAAATTTTTCATTCATTTCCTGCATTGTTTTTGTGGTTTCTTTGTGTTGAATTTCATTGAGCTTCCTTACAATTCCTATTCCAAATTCTTCATCTATTATTTGAATATTTTCATTTTGGTTACCATTAGTAAGCAGTTATTGTTTTCTTCTGGAGGTGTCCTTTTGCTCTGATTTTTCATGTTTCTGGAGTTCTTTTACTGATTTCCTCTCATTTGGCATTTTGATTGAGATCTGGGGATGCTGTCTGGCTTATGGGCCTGTCTCTGGGTCCTCAAAGATTGGTCCCTGAGTGTGCCAGGGAGAGGAGTGCTGGTTCTGCGTTGCCTATGGGATGTTCTAGCAGGTTAATTGTACCTGTCAGGTTACCTCTGACCTGCTGTCTTCACCTCTTTCCAGTAGTGTGTCGTGAATTAGGTCTCCCAGCTTAATCTTGGTAATGGGGGTGGGGCGGTACTTTTGAGTATGAATCAGCTGCTCCCTATTTGAGTTGGAAGGTGCTATGTTTAGCTATGGGGTTGTTCTCCCTGTTATTGATTACTGTTTGTGTGGAAGAGTCAGCTGCCGAGTTGGTCTTTTGTACCCTTGGTAATCTCTGGTTCCCTCAGGTGGGGCATTGTAAGGGAAATTGCATTTGTGTAGGCAACAGGTTTCTTAGGCCAAACTACCATGACTGCCGTAGTGTTTTTTCTGGCCCACTCCCGTTTAGCTGGCCTTCTGGGTAGGCATGAGTCAGCATCTTCATGTAACCAAGGTGTTATCTCCTGTGTGACTCCATGTGATCATGCTTTCCCATGGCATGTTGCCACTATTGTTCAGAGCCATATATAAGCGCTTGCCATGCTTTTCCTCACTGCTGTATTCCCCCCAACAATAAAGAGCCGGTCTCACCTGCCTGCTGCCACTTGCCTTTTCTTCCAATTTCTGAATCCTGTGCTACAGTGCTCACTGGCCACAGAGCATCCTCCTCACAGGCATACAAATGCCCCAAGCTTTAGAAGAGACCCTGTAGCTTTTGCTTGATTTTGCTTGATCTCTGCTGCCCTTGAGGTGAGGGAGAGGGAGGTTGACAAAGCATGGCTGAATTGTGAGAGCAAAGAGGCTTTTCCACGCCTCAGCGGGTGGCCGAGGTGGCTTATCCGGCCACTAGGGGGAGCCATTGGTATGAGGGTTAGGGCATTATCTCCAAGCCAGGACGGCTGTTTCAGAGGGCGGGGCCTGATGGCTTGAGAAGGAAGCCTACTGGCTGGGCTCTTCCTCTCTTGTCTACTAGCGCAGTTTTTCTGCAGGGAGGGGCGGGCAGGACGGGTACCCTTCCTATTGGCTCCCCGTAAGCCCTCAGCACTCTCCCATCAGATCAGTTCACGCGAGTTCCCTCCCCACTGAGACTGGCCTCTCCAACTACGCCTGAGTAAGTGTGTCTGACCCATTAGCGTGTATCTCTGTGGGATGCTGGCAGGTGGGGGGATTCCCAGTCAAGCATGCCTGTTCCACCAGAAGACCCCAAGGAGCGAGAGGTAGGCCTGTCAGTCTGCAGGGGCCTCTACTAGGGCCTTGTTCCTGCCAGGGAGAAGCGGCTGCCCATGAGTTTCTTGGCTCATGCTGTACTCCCAATTGTAATGGGGGTGGGGGGCGCTGCTCCCGTTCAGCCAGCATGCCCAAGGCATTCAGTTGTCCTCGCAACCAGGGGCTATGCTAATTCACTCTGAGTGGGGACCCCCTATCCAATATGGTGGTTCTCCAGGGGATGTGGGGGATGGGCATGTTGACAGATCCCGGTTCTTCAGCACCTATCACATTCTCCTGTTGGATATGTCCATGAGGGTTTCCTCGTCACCCATGTCCAGGATAAGATCTTTCCCCCGTGTCTCCCTATACCACTGTGGTATCTGAGGAGGGCGGAAGGAGGGGCACGAGTTCCAGCCTGCCCATATCTAAGCCACCAGCACACGATCCTCTGAAATGCCTGCAGGCAGGAAGCTCACAAATTGGGGCGGCTCCACTCTCAGGGAAGGTGCACCTGCCATGGAGACGCAGCTGTTCGTGTGCTACTTGGTTCAGAGTTTTCTTGTGGTTGCAATGAGGCAGGAGAGACCGCGGTTACCGGCCTGCCAGAGAGCTAAAGTTACTCTTTCTAATGCTGAGATTGGAGGAGAGGAGAAAGTGTCTAGGTGTAAGACATCCAGCACTCGGATCTCTCATGGCACTCTCCTGAAAAGTGTCCCTTTTCGACACCTGAACTCCTAGGGATTGCTGGTCACCCTGCTATTCCTATTTAGCCACTGCTGCTGGACTCATGGAGGGCAGAAGCACCGCCAAAATGTTTTACGTCCTGATGCTCACTGAAGGTACCTGTGTGCAGGAGGGGAAGTCCCCCTTACCCTTTCACTGGGCTCCCAGCCTCTCTCGGTTTGGATTGTGCTGCTGTCTTCTCTATCATCATCTTTCTCAGCTTTGCAGTATTTCTCGGTTGGGTCTCCAGACATCTCTGCTGTCTCTCCCTGTAATCCACACCTGAGCTGCAGCTGCTTTTGGTTTTCCTCAGAGCAACCAATATTCTGCCTTCCAACCAGGACAATCAAACAAGCCATGTCTCTAGTCCGTCATCTTGGCTCCCTTCCAAGGATGGTTTTCTTAAGGAAGAGAAAACAAAACAAAACAGAAGGTGTTCACAAATAGGCTCCTTTCTGCAGCAACTAGTCTCTTTGTGAATGCCAAATACTGCTAATGGTCCACCACATATTGTTTAAGCAATAAAATTTAATTTCTGGTTATGCTTTATTTCTGATAACAGTTTATTTCTTGTTTTCTAACTCTGCCATCCAAGTATTCTAGGTGAATATTTTTAAATACATTTTGGGTTATAAACTATTGGTAGTTTATTATCCTCTTCCATAATTATCTTTCACATAACCAAATGTATATTAAATTACTTTTAGGATTCATTTATTTATATTGTCATCTCAATATACTCTTGTTTGGACCCTGTTGACCTAAAACATTTGCTTGACATCTGGTATTTTTTAAAGTTTCTCAGAATTCACCTTTTAATCTTTTCCTTTTGTTATGAATATAAATCTCTGAGCCTTTACATTATAATACTGAGTGGATTCTTTATCTGATCACAGGCAATTTTTTCCAATCTGGAACAAAGGCACAATGAAATTCAATGACTTTCTCCTTACTGAAGGAGCCATTATTTTGTTCTGTACTATCAGACAATGAAAGGAAGGAAACTTGAAAAGATCACTCCTAATATTTTCCTAACTTCACTGATAGTATCTTGGAGAATGGGGACAGTATTTTTAAAGAGGGTAGTTGAGAAACATTATTTGTTAAGTGCTGTAACGTGAAATTAGGATGGCTATTTCTTGTGTTCAAGGCAAATTCCTGTAGCATGTATTAATAGAATAGTGCTGTAAGCTTCCCTCTCCTTTCCTCCCTTACTCCTTTCCTTCCATTTTTCTTACTCCTTTCTCTCTTCCTCCTTATTTCCTCCCTCCCTCCTTCCTTCCTTCCTTTCTTTCCTTCCCTCCCTCCCTCCCTTCCTTCCCTCCTTCCTTCCTTCCTCCCTCACCTCCCTTCCCTCCCTCCCTACCTTCCTGCATATCCTGCCTTTTCTTTTTAATTTTCTCTTTTTCATCTCTTTCAGATTATTTCTCTTTTCACAAATGTTTTTTCTTTATTAAGTCTCTGCATATACTTTTATCTTTCTTCTTCTCCCTCTCCTATATTTTTGCTATCTTCTCTACTCTCATGCTTTTCCTCAGAACACTCATATTATCTATTTCCAAGATATAGAAAGAATACTGGTTCAGGCCCAGAGCACTACAGAAGAATAGTGAAAGTGGTTTATGTCACCCCTGATAATACAAATTAAAATATAACACAAGGGCTATCATTCCTACCTGGCCCTCTACCTCCTCTATCAGAGAGCATAGAGTAAAGTTCTTATCTTCACAGTGGTGGTGCTAGTGATAAGTGTTTGTAGGCTAAGAAGAGAAGCTGCAGGCAACACATCCAGGGTAGTGGGAGAACCGGGAGATAAGTCCCCACCTCCCCAAGATCCTTTTGGCACAATCTTCCTGATAAAGGTGACAAAAAAGGGCTGCAACTAACTAGGAGATTCCTGAAATAATTGTCCGTGTCCTGGAAGTCCCAGACAGTCTCCAGGACCCAGAATCATCTTCAATGTCATTTGAACCACAGGGCAGTTACCAGAACATGGGCCAAATGGCAACTGGACCAGGGCAGCCAGATCCTGGATCTCCAGGGCAGCTTGCTCTCAACCTTGTAATAATACAATCCTGAACTTTACTTAATTTAAATTTTGGGACCATACATATCCCCTCAAGGTAGAGTTTTATTGTATGTCTTTAAGTTATTCTCATTGCTTTATATTTTTCTTCTAGCTTGCTTAATGGTTGATGATCAAATTAACTTCAGTATTATCTGATCATGTCCTAGTTTTGCTCATAATTTTATCAATAGTTATCAATTGTTTTTTAAATTTTGGGTTTAAGGGTCTCCAAGTTCTCACTCTTCCCTATATCATTCTCTTACTCCAACTATCCTCTTTACCCAATAAAACTCCATAATTACCAGTATTTTTATATGAATAATTTTAGAAGTTTCCATATTTATTTTTTGAGTTTAGTACAAACATATATTTTCATCTTATCCTGTTGTTTAATCATTTAACCTATCCTACTTTTCTAGCTTTTTATGATATTTAGGAAAGTTATATCTTCTTACATGCTGCCCAAAGGATTGCCCACAGTTTCCTGTAATAAATTCATTTGCACTATGTCCTTCCTCTGAAACTCTTGGGTGATACTCTCTTTTTCTAGTACAGTATTTTTAAATTTTCTTTTTCATATTCTTCTGTTTACTCACCTTTAGATGAGGAGAAAACCTATTTAGATCCAGGGTTTGCTGGGAAAATGGGTATGGGATTCTCCTGTTGCTTGTGTAGCTCTACTTGGCTTCTGGAGAAATTGCCTTCTCAGGCTATCAGGGCTTAAGTTAATGTGCTTGCTTTTAGTGCAAGCATTTTACAGATTTTTATTTAGTGCACATTTTAGTTTAACTGAGATGGAACGTCCTTGGTCCTATCTTAATTCTTAACTTTAAAAAAAATTACTAAAATTATTAAAAGATTATTAAAAATCATTGTTTTCATTTTCTATTTATTTTTATTTAGGCATGACACATATAAAGTCCTAAACTTTAAGCATACAGTTTGATGACTTTTTAGATGTGCATACACCATATAACTAACTGGATATAGAACATCACATCAGGATATAGAACATTTGCAGCACCACATAAAGCTCCTTTGGACATTTTCCCAGTCAATAACATCCCCACTCCCCTGCAGAGATAACCACTGTTTTGACATTTATCACCATCAATTAATTTTGCCCTTCTTGAATTTCCTATAAATAGAATCATGCATTATGACCTCTTTTGTATCTGGCTTGTTGCATGTAGTGGCAGTTTTTTTTTTTAAAAAAATTTGTATATAGTATTATATGCCTTAATATATCACAATTTGTGTTTTCATTTTATTTTTGGTATCTATTTTTGTTGTTTATAGTGTTTGGTTATAACAAGGAAAGAATTTATGAACATTCTTGAACATGTCTTTTGGTGTACAAATACACTAATTTTCCTTGGATATGTAGCTAGGAGTGGAATTGCTAGATCATAGGATAGCATATGTTTAGCTCTAATCAATGCTGGAAATTTTTCAGAGCAGTTTTACTAATTTACACTCCAACTTGCAACATATGAAAATTTCAGTTGCCCATATTTTTACCAATACTTATGATAAATAATTTTTAATTTTAGTTATTTTAATAATTTTAATTATGATTGATGGAAAGACTCTCATCCTTTTAACTTCAACTTCCTTGATAACTAAAATTGATATTTTCATCAAATGAATAATACACACCATCCTATTTTGTGGGTATCACCTTAAGAATTGTGCCCATTAAAAATTGGGGTGTCTGTCTCTTAATAATTTGTAGGAGTTCTTTATGTTTTTCTGGATATTAACTCTTTTATCAGTTTCCTTTCTCTCTGTGGCTTGCATTTTCTCTTTTAATTATGTTTTGGATGGCCAGGATGTCTTAACTTTAATGAAATTCAATTTCTCAATCTTTTTTTTAATGATTAGTGCTTTATGTGTTCTGTTTAAGAAAACTTTGCTTAGGCTAAGGTCATGAAAACATATTTTCCTGTTTTTCTCTAGAAGATTTATTATTTAACATTTAGGTCTGTGATTCATATCAAATTAATTTTCATGCATGGTATAAAGTAGCCATAGTTCATTCTTTCCCATTTATATATCCAATTGTTCTAACATTATTTATTGGAAAGACTATCCTTCCTGTATTGAGAGGTACAGATACCTTTAAAGTAAATCAAGTACTCAGTTATGTGTGAATCCGTTTCTGGACTCCAGTCTGTTTGATTGGTGTGTTTCTATATCCTTTTATCATATCTTAATTATGATCACTTAAATTAAGCCTTGAATACTGCTAGTGTAAGATCTCAGATTCTGTTCTTTTCAACATTGCTTTGGGTATTTTAAACCCTTTTAATTTTTATATAAATTAGAATCATTATATCATTTCTTTTTCACACAAAAACAATAAACAAGCTGGTATTTTGATTAGGATAGCATTGACTCTGTAGATCAGTATGTAGATGTATATATGTTAACTTAGTGTCCATAGACCATTAATTCACTATGCTTAATTATTAATTTACTTGTTAATCCTAATTGTACATTCTTTTAGATTTTCTATGTATACAATCATATTTCTTATTTTTCTAATTTTAAACATTTAATTTATTTTCCTTGCATTATTGAAAGTATAATTTTGAATAGAAGGATAATGGATATCCTTATTATGTGTCTTAACTAAAGGGAAAAATGTTCAGTATTTTACCATTAAGATGCTAACTGTAGAATTTTTGTGGCCAACCTTTATCAGATTTAGATAGTTCCCTTCTATTAGTATGCTAAGAACTTTTATCATGAACAGGTTTTATATTTTTTAATTTTTATTTATTTTAAATCCAAGAGCTAAAGGACATGAACAGGTTTTAGATTTCATGAAATGATTTGGGGCATATATCAAGATGATAATTTAAAAAATTCTGTTAAAATGGTGAATTAGATATTGATTTTCACATGGTTTTTGTTTTTTGATTTTCACATTAATTCAACCTTATGTTCCTTCTTGGTAATGATACATATTTTATATATTGTTGGATTAAACTTATAAATATCTTGTTTAAGGTTTATATGTCACAGGCACAGACATATTGGCTTGTGATTTTCCTTTTATGTAAAGTTCTTCCAGATTTTGGTATTAGGGATATATTGGTATCAGGGCAGTAGAACTGTTTTCTCTTTTTGTATTCTTCAGAAGAGTGTGTATGAAATATAGATTATTATTATTTTTAAATGTTTGGTAGAATTTACTACTGAAGGAATTTTTTAAATCTTCATTAAAGTTTAATTGACATTTAATAAATTACAGAAATTGCAAATGAATTTGATAAGTTTTGACATATGTACACACTCATGAAACTATTGTCATAATCTAGACAATAAACATATCGATCACCTTTGAATTCCTTCCTATTACCTCTCTCTACTTCTCTGATCCCAGGCAACTATGGATATGCATTCGGGCTCTGTATATTAGTTTGTATTTTCTAGAATTTTGTGTAAATGGAGTTATACAGTATATACTCTTTTTGCCTGGATTCTTGTATTCAATATAACCATTTAAATATTCATTCACATTGTAGTATGTAACAATATCAATGTCAATGTCAAGTTTGTTCCTTTTTATTGATGTGTGCTATTCCATTGCATAGATATACCACAGTTGATCTATTTACCTCTTGTTGGGTTCATTCCAGTTTTTAACTATTATAAATAAGCCTATGAATATTCATGTCAAATCTTTATATTTGTTTTCATTTTTCCTGAGTAGGAATGACTAGATTAAATGATAGGTGTATCTATAAAGTTTAAGAAAAGGCTATGCGGTTTTCAAAGTGTTATGCCATTTTATATTCCTGTCAGCAGTATATGAGAATTTTACTTTATCCACCTTCTTATCAACACTTTGTATGGTCAGTCTTTTTAATTTTTGCCATTCTAATAGGCATATAGTAGTATCTCATTCTGATTTTGATTGGTATTTTCCTAATGTCTAATAAAAAGTATCTTGTCATGTGCCCTTTTACCTTTATTTTTATATATATAAGATATATAAAATATATAAGCTATATATAAAATATATAAGATAAATATATATCTAGCATATATATCTCTCTATATATTTATATATGTAGATATATATATATAAGATATATATCTTGCAATTGTTTTCCTGCCAGCCTGTGGCTTTTTTTTCATTATACATATACTAGGCTGCTTGAAGTTGTGATGGAGTTCTATGATGCTCTGTTTATTTTTTTAAAAATCCTCTTTTCTTTGTATTTGATTTTGGGTATTTTCTATTGCCATAACTTCAAATCTGCTCATGATTCCATCTATTGCATTGTTTTTATGTTATGTTTTTATGTTTGTTTTTCTGTTCTTATAAATATTCTTGAGATTTTGTCTGGGTTGTGATTAAATTACTTGAAAACTCCTTTTGGCTATTGTTTTGAAGATTTTTTAGTTATACTGGACCCTGTTCAGTCTAGGGTTAATTATTCCTCACTACTTTTTTTTTTTTTTTTAGAGACGGGGTCTCGCTCTTGGTCAGGCTGGTTTCGAACTCCTGACCTTGAGCTATCCACCCGCCTCGGCCTCCCAGAGTGCTAGGATTACAGGCGTGAGCCACCGCGCCCGGCCTATTCCTCACTACTGAGATAAAACTCTTCTGTGTACAATAGTCATTGCCCCATGGATCATAATATTTTTCCCTTTTTCTTGGAGTAAAAAGGCATTGTTTCTGGTTCTATATAAGCATCAATGTTATTATCTCTAGTCCTTTCAGCTTTTTTCCCTTGGCCTCAGGTAGTTTCCTCACATGCTTGTGCTAATTAGACTCAGCTGAGTACTCCAAGTTCTCTGAAGTTCTCTATCTCTGTTGCTTTCTCCTCTCTGATTCTCTTTCTACCAAACTCCAGCTGCATTGGTGTCTCTAGACTTAAAACTGTCTTTTCATCTCAGGGAGTCCACTGGACCCTGTCTGGATTTCCCCTCTCTACTCTATCTGGAAATTCTCTATGGATAGGAAGCTGGGGCAAGAGTAGGGCTGGCTTCGTTTGTTTTGTATCTCCCAGAAATCCATGTCTTTTGGCGTGATGTCAAGTGTCTTAAAAATTCTTGTTTCACGTATTTTGTTATTTTATTAGTTACTTCAAATGGAAGGTAAGTGATAGTTGTCATCTGTGAGAAAGGTTTTAATTATAAACTAAATTTTTTTGTTTTAGTTTTTTTAAAAAAACTATTTTCATTTTAAAAATTTATTTACTTTAATTGACAAATAAAAATTATATAATTTAATGTGTACAATATAATGTTTTGAAATATGTATATGTTATGGAATGGCTAAATTGAGATAATTAGCATATGTATTACTTTACATACTTACTTTTTACTGTAAGAACACTTCATATTTACTCTTAATGATGTTCAAGAATACATTATTTTTAATTATAGTCACAATGTTGCACAAAGGTCACTTGAACTTTTTCCTCCTATCTAGCTGAAATTTTATATCCTTTGACTATCATCTCCCCAACCTGCCTCCCATCCCCAGTCTTTGGTAACCACTATTCTGTTCTCTGCTTTCTTGAGTTCAAATGTTTTAGATTTCACATATCAGTTAGATCATGCATTGTTTCATCTATGTTGTTGCAAATGCCAGGATTTTCTTCTTTTTTGAGGCTGAATAGTATTCCATTGTGTATATGTACCACATTTTCTTTATTTTTTTATCAGTGAATGAATATATAGGTTGCTTCTATGTCTTGGCTATTGTGAATAGTGCTGCAATAAACATAGGAGTACAGATATCTGTTTGACATACTGATTTCGTTTCCTCTGGATGCATACCCAGAAATGGAATTGCTGGATCACATGGTAGTTCTATTTTTAATTTTTTGAAGAACCTTCATACTGTTTTCTATAATGTCTCTATGAATATATATTCCCACCAACAATATTTAAGGGTTCCCTTTCTCCACATCCTTTCCAACACTTGTTATCTTTTGTCTTTTTGATAATAACCATTCTAACAGATGTGAAATGATATCTCATTGTGGTTTTGATTTGCATTTCTCTGATGATTAGTGATGTTTAGCACCTTTTTATATACCTGTTGGACATTTGTATGTCTTCTTTTGATAAATGTCTATACAATTTCTTTGTCCATTTTTCAATCAAGTTACTTATTTTCTTGCTATTGGGTTGTTTGGGTTCCTTGTATATCTTAGATATTAATCCCTTATCAGATATGTGTTTTGAAAATATTTTCTTCCATGCTGTAGGTCATCTCTTTACTGTTTTGATTGTTTCTTTTTTTGTGCAGAAGCTTTTTAGTTTGATGCGATCCCATTTGTCTATTTTTACTCATGTTGCTGTGCTTTTGGGACATATGTAAACAAAAATCTTTGCCCAGGCCAATGTCATGGTGTTTTTCCCGTATATTTTCTTCTAGTAGTTTTAGTTTCAGGTCTTATATTTTAGTCTTTAATTCATTTTGAGTGGATTTTTGTATATGTTGTGAGAAAAAGGTCCAATTTCATTCTTCTTCATATGGATATCTAGTTGTCCCAACACAATTTGTTGAAGAGATTCTCCTTTCCTCATTGTGTGTTCTTGGCCCTTTTGTTGAAAATCAATTGACTGCAAATGTGTCTGGACTCTCTATTCTGTTCCATTGGTCTATGTGTCTGTTTTTATTCTGGTACTGTTTATGCTGTTTTGCTTGATAGCTTTGAAGTATATTTTGAGTTCAGGTAGTGTGATGCCACCAGCTTTTTTCTTTTTGGTCAAGATTACTTTGGCTATTTGGGATCTTTTCTAGTTCCATATGAATTTTCACATAGTTTTTTCTATTTCTGTGAAAAAATGTCACTGAAATTTTGATAAGGATTGTATTGAATCTGGAGATTACTTTAGGTAGTATGGTTGTTTTAAAAATATTCTTGCAATCCATGAACATGAGATATCTTTCCTTTTAATTGTGTGTGTTTTTAAAAATTCTTTCATCAATGTTTTTTAGTTCTTTGCAGATCCTTCACTTCCTTGATTAAACTTATTCTTGAGTATTTATTTATTTTTTGTAGCTATTATAAATGGGATTGTTTTGATGATTTTTTACAGATAGTTCTCTGTTAGCATATAGAAATGCTACTTATTTTTTATGTTGATTCTGTATTCTGTAATTATATTGAATTTGTTTATTAGTTCTAACAGGTTTTGGGTTGAGTCTCTGAAGCTTTCCATATGTAAGATCATGTTGTCCATAAAATGGACAATTTATCTTCTTTCTTTGCAACTTGAATGCTTTTATTTCTTTCTCTTGCCCAATTGCCCTGGCTAGGACTTCTAGTATTATGCTGAATAGAAGTGGCAAGAGTGGGCGTCCTTCTCTTGTTCCTGATCTTAGAGGAGAAGCTTTCAATTTATTATTGTTGACTATTGTGTTAGCCGTGGGTTTGTCATATCGGGGCACCTTTATTGTGTTGAGGTACATTCTTTCTATATCTAACACATTGAGAGTTTTTATCATGAAAATATGTTGAATTTTGTCAGATGCTTATATAAGGTTTTAGGCCTTCATTTCCTTATCTGCAGAGTGAAAATAGTAGTAGCATGTGTTTTAAAGAACTATCTTAGTTCATTCAGGTTGCTATATCAAAATATTTCAGACCAGATAGCTTATAAACAATAGAAATTTACATCTCACATTTCTGGAGGCTGGGAAGACAAGGTTCCATCAGATTCAGTGTCTGGTGAGGCCTTACTTTCTGTTTCATAGCTAGTGCCTTCTCATTGCATCCTCTTATGGTGGTAAAGACAAATAAGCTCCCTCAAGGCTTCTTTATGAGAAACACTAATCCTATTTATGTGGTCTCTGCCCTCATGACCAAATCACCTTCTAAAGGCCCCACCTCTTCATACTATTGTAGTGATTATTAGATTTCAACATATGGATTTTAGGGGGACACAAACTTTCAGAACATAGCAAGGGCCAGATAGGAGTAGAAGGGCATGCTAAATAATGAAGAGATCTCATGAGTAAGGGATCCTGGTTGCAAGTCCTGGATCTAATGCTTGTAAACTAGATGAACTAGGACAAGTTATTAAGTCTCATGCAGACAGCATCTGCATACATTTTGTTCCACTGTCTATCCACAGCATAGCACCTGCATAGGAAATACACACATGATATTTATTGAATTAAATGCTTTGTCAAATAAGGGAATTTTAGAAGATTAAACCTAATGTCACTTTTTGTTCATATATTCTATAATTCTAGGTAATATATATGTAAAAGTGTTTTGAAGGTTGAAGAGTAAAAATGTAAGGGACTGTTTTCAATTCTGGTTACATAACTATGAAGCTGCTGGAGTAAGAGACTTTTGATACTAATGCCAGATAACTGGTGTTGGGGTTAGATTTTTCAATGGAGAGTGGAAACCCAGAGTATGGACTACAAAGTTCTGCTGGACTAAATGAAATCATTTATATATCAATGCTGTTAATAGATAAGCCACCCCCACTTAATTGTCCAGTTGGTTCTAAAAGTGCTTGCTTAATAATTTTAAGATACATTTAGCACCCTTATCTGACAATTATAATACACTGAGCCTCTTCCCCCTGCCCCTTGCCTTTCGAATATTGGTATGAACTATATTGTTGGTCCTTACCTAGCAAGAAACCCTTCTTTGCTGCTACTTTTTTGAAATAGCGTGCCTAAATTGAAATACAATACACAAACACTTATTTATATACCTCTGGATGTGGGTAATGATGAACTTTAATGCATATTTTTGTGGTTATTTTTTCTAGAGCATTATGGTTTTAAAGAGAAAATATGGTTTTAAATGTATATTGAAAATCAACCAAGTAAATTTTAAGACTTATTTCTCAAAGTCAGATCACTAAATAGAGTATTTTTTGACATGTATGTTCTACTGTCATGTTGGATCTTAAAGCTACATCTAAAAAGTGCTATATACCATAATAATGATATCAGTAACCCTAAGCAATTTTTAAAGCTTTTTTTTTCTGTTAATGGGGGACATTACCTCCTTTCTTTTTGACTGTGAAAAATTTGGGTCAGCAAAGATATAACAAGATGCATGTCATTGCAGAATTCCCTTATTGTCACCTGTTGCTAGAGCATTGTCAGATGTGAAAAAAAAATGACTGGCTTCTATTAATTTTTTTCCATTTTTTAATGTTTCTGATTCATGTGTGTTTGTGGCAGAATACTATTTGTGTATGTGTATGTTTGTGTGTGTGTATGAAAGGCACAAAGGAGAGAGAAAGCTGAAAGGTAGAGATACTTGTTTTACTTTCCTTAGGCAAATATTATTTTCCTATTTGGTCTTAGTTCTGCTTAGTGTTAACTGCTAGCTCTAAATCATAACTTCCCTTGGAACACAACCAAAATCTGTGCTAGCACTTCCTGCTAGAATGTTCTGATTTTGTGGGTTAACATCTTCTATCTTTCTATCTTCAGGAGTTTCTGGGCTTGTAGACTTGTGGATATATGAGAACCATGTACTGCTCACAGATAGAGGTTCCTCTATCTATGTGTTCAATTCTAATTCTTCTATATAACTGTACAATAAATACAGTCTTCATTCTTTAGGAAACAGCAGGATTTGCTCTTTTTAAGGTTGAACTTTAGTCTTCACACATTGATAGAATATTAGGTTTACAACAACTTCCAAAATAATTTTTGTAACATGTTTATTTTACAGATAAGAGAATTGTGGATGAGAGTAAGCAAATGGCTTGTCAAAGATCCCACTGCTGTAGTAGTGATAAGACCCCTGTGAAATACTAGATCTAGAATTTCATGGGCCATTCTGTTTTTCTGCTTTACCACACACAGCCTCATAGAATTTCCATAAAGATCTCCAGAATGAGCCTTATGCCACTTCCCCCCATTTGGAAGTTCCCTGAGTTTGGTAATCGAAAATAATCTCTTTTCTTCCTCCATGATACAGTGGAAAGAGCATGGATTTGGAGCCATTTATTTAACTATATTTATTAAATTCCTTCTTTGTGCCAAGCATGAGACCAGGACCTAGGAATACAAAAGTAAATCAAGGGCATAATTCAGATTTTTACAGTTATTTAGACTTGAGTCTTGTAATTTATCACTTGTGTATCTTAGGTAAATCATTTTACCTCTCTGTTACTCCATTCCCTGATATTTAAAATAAGGGTAAATTCCATTTTTTAAAGTTATGAGGATTAATTAAGATAAAAAATGTAAATCTCTTGGCACATTTCTGACAAACAGTAGGCATTCACTCAATAAATGTTAATATCTTCCCTCCTACATTAAGGATTATGATGAAAATCAAATAAGATAATGGATGTAAAATTGCTTTGTGGATTGGAAACATGTAGTTACAGATGAAGATGGAGTTTTAGAGAATCAACACATACTACAGTTTTCTTCACCTTGCAAGTTCAATTCCAATGAGAAGAGGCAGACACTTCAAGATCAAAGCAGCACTTGAATTAGTGATAAAAGCTGGATTAGAAGTTGTAGTTTTGATGTGCTTCCCAATGCTTTGCTCTAGAACTAAACTTACCTGCTCAAGCACAGGCATACCTGGGTAGGTACAAGTTTTACCCACTGCTACAAGTAGCTTACTGTAAGGCAAAGAGAATGAATGATTCCTGTAGGGCGGCACAGAAAGCCCTAAAGGAGCAGAGCTACACATGGCCAATTATATTTTCAAAATCACCAATCAGGTAACTTGCTCCACCTCACATGGGACAGAAACTGCAAATGCTATTTTTGAAGCCCTTTCTACATGGAAAGAAAATATGAGGCCAGAAAATGTAGGTTTCCCCAACAGACACATATATATTCTTGTGAAGAAACCCCAAATCAATCTCTCTCCTCCAATTTGCCATTCTTAATTAAGCTTGGAACTTCTATTTCATATTACTAAAATACCCTTATATTTCCTTCAAAGCTGCTTAAAACTCTTCTCATCTCATATGTTTAGTAAATATAGCAGATTAGAAAATTCTACTGCATTATAGTATATATACACAATATATATTGTATGTATGATATGTGTGTGTGCATGAACACTGAAAGAACATATAATTACAGAGGAAATAGAAAGAAAAAATTATGTCGAAATGTTCACCATGACTTCTTTTAGCTATGATTATGAGTGATTATTATTATTATGCTTTTTGTACTTTTTAGAATTTGTTAATGGTATATTTTTAAAAAGTTGACCTCTCCTCCAAAACCCTTAAAAATGAGCACAAAAACCTAACCCATCCAATTTTTTCTTCTTCCCCAATTTGAAGCTTTCTCATTTCTTCTTTTCAGTTAAGTTCAGTATAAGTGATTCAACAAACCCATTTCAGGCACTGAACACTGATGGAAGAAAAATTCACCTGAAGACCAATCAAAGATTATCAAATTGCAAATATTGTATGTGACATTGTCATCCCTAAATACCTACCTTTTCCATTATTTGTGAGTAATGATAAACCTTGAAGGTAAAGGCAATAATTTTAATTCCTTTTCCCTCACCAGTATCTTTTCACATGTTTAAGAGCCACTTGTATTTACAATTCTGTGAAATGTATATTCATATTCTTTACCTCTATTTTCTATTTTTTGACATTTTCTTGTTAACACATTGGTGCTTTTTTGCATATTAGAAAAATTAGTCCATTGTCTATAATGTAAATTACAACTATGTTCTCATTTTGTTATTTTGTTGATAGTCTTGATATAACTTTTGGTAGGTTTTTTGTCATACAGACTTAATTTTTTAAAAATTATATTCAATTTATCCATCTTTTAAATAACTTCTTTGTTTTTTCATACTTAGGCTTATATTTTCAGGTTATAAAAGTCTTTGTGCATGTTTTCTTCTGTGTTAAGGTTTCATTTTTATATGTAAATTTTGATATTTTGAAATGTTTACTGGTACAAAGTATAAGGTATAGAAAATTATTATTTTTCCCTCAGATGGCTATCCAGTCTTATCAACTATTCATGGAATAATCAATCATTACCTCATCTTCATCATATACTAAATTTGTATGTGCATTTGTATTTATTTCTTGGCTTCTAATTTGTGTCAAGATTCCATTTGTTTGATTTTCCTTCCAGAAAAATTCTTCAAGAGAATACCATTGTTTTAAAATTATGTTGTGTTATGTATTTTAAAATATGGTTAGTTAAAAAAATGTATGTACCCCTGTAAAATTCTGAAATTAAAAAAAAGAAAAAAATATGGTTAAATTCTACCTCTTTGTTCCCAGAATGTAGTCTAAAAGTGAACTCAGGTGTGGATGTTCTTTTGGAAGGATCACATATATTAATAGATTTATTATTTTCTATTACAACAACTTCAACAGTTTCTTTGTTTTAGCCAATTTTATAGCTTTTGCCATCTTGTAAATGCACCACTTGAAATGACATTTAGTCAAGCCTATGACACAATTGATCTTTCAATTATTAACAACCTAGGATGTAGCTGGATTTCAAGTAGAGGAAAAAGGTCTAGGATTGGAACTGATTATCATAAGCAAGCAGGGTAGAACAAGGAGTTTAGCAGAAATGTGCATCCTTGTTCTTTATGTTTTGCTGATATGTCTTCCCAGTTTCTTTTTGCATTGAGAAATATTATCTTTTTCTCAAGTAGAAAAGCCTAGTGATCTTGCCATCTTAGACATTTAGAATGAGATGCCAACTTTGTATGTGTATAGGTGTGTCATGCCAGCTACTCTAAATAGATCATTCTAAATACTCCAGAGGCTCGAAAATCTATTCCACAACATAAATAATCAAGCTTTATGATTCCTTCCATCAAATTCAAGAAATATCTCCAATCTACTTGAATATACCATTAATTTGCAATATGTCAATACTTTTCACAGTATTTCTACAACTTCTTTAGGAGTGTTATAACTATAGCTGGCAGAAAATATCTCTGCAAGCATCTAGAGTCACTATATGTTTTGTGCCTTTAGTTTATATGATTCACCATGTCTTACCAATTCATCTTCTGAAAATTTATCCTAATGAAATAGTGCAAACTGTAGAAAAAATTTACATGTGTAATTTTTATTGTCATGCTACTTAAAAATTAACCAAATTAGAGACAACTGAAGTGTTCTCATTTAGGGGAATAGCTATGTAACAGTATTTATAGGTGTGGCATATTTATACTAAAATAATGTTTACAAAGAGATTTTTATGACATAGGACAAGGCTGTTGATAAAAGGTTAAGTACTAAAAAATAGATATAGAAGATAGTCTCAGATATTACCCTTACATCATACTATGATAACGATAGAAGTAGTTCTCTGAGAGTTGGGATTATGGATAGTTAATAATTTTGATTCTCTAATTTTTGTTTTTTCTACATTTTTTACAATGTATGCCAAAATGTAACCACTTTGAAAATATGTTTACAGCATTTTCTCTTGACTTCAATCTGGCATTTCTAAAAACATTCATTAATTTTCTTTAATATACCTTTATACTGAGACACAACTTAAATACAAAAAATACAAATAATTAAACATTATTGATATGTTATATAGATATACATCCATGTAACTACACTCAGATTAAAATAATAGAACATTTTCAGCATCCCATAATTCTCTCTCATGCCTCATTCCAATCAATAGTCATATAAGTAACTAATCATTATTTTAACTTAATTCCTCTTTCACCATAGGTTATACATTCATACTGAACTTTATATAAGTAGAATAATTTAATATGTATTCTTTTGTATCTTTTTTGTTCAACATTGTGTTTATAGAAGTCATCTTTGTTGTTGCATGTAATAAGAGTTTATTCATTTTAATTGTTATGCATGCTCTGCATGAATAAACCATAATTTATTTATGTATTCTATTGCTAATGGGCATTTGGGTTATTTCCTGTTTTGGGGCTATAATGATTAAAGCTACTATAAGCATTCTGGTACATATCTTTTCATAGACATAAATGCTCATTTTTATTGACTATATATCCAGAATTGGAATTTTGAGGTTATTGGATGTATGTATGTTTAGCTTCAGTAGATACTTCAAAATGCTTTCCCAAAGTGGCCGTACCAATTTACATTTGCATGGTCAATGGTACATGGAAACTTGCTTTACTTTTTGTGAGTTCTAGTTGCTCCACTTTTTTTGCTTCCTTGGTATTGTCAGTTATTTTAAGTTTAGCCATTCTATGCAGGAGATACAATGGATCAAGAGAAGCTGCAGCTGAGGAGCTGCACCCAAGGTGTCTCATATACTTGATCTTATCTCTTAGATCATTGATGCTCATTCTTTTTTTCTATTTCTTCTTCAATCTGAGTAAGTCCTCTTGATTTTTCTCATTGTTGGTTATTTTTCTACAGATTATCTTTTGTTAAGATCTTCCAGTGAATTCTTTATATCATACATTATAATTTTCAGTTCTATAATTTCCATTTGCTTAAAGATATTTATTACTCTCCTGAAATATCTCATGTCTTCACTCATTATACCTATCTTTTCCTATCAATTCTATAAAAAAATTATAATAGTTTTTTTAAAAAAAGACCTTGACTAATTTTTATAACTGTGTCATCTGTGGGTTTGCTTCTATTGACTCTGTTTTCTGTTGATTACGATTATGAGTCATATCTTCTGGACTGTTCTTATTTTGTATAGTTTTTATTCTACTTTGGATATTATGTATAAATGAATGCAGAAATCAAAGTATGATTTTTGTTTTGTTTCTCAAAGAGGACAAAATCTCTTTTCTGTAGGGTGGTTGGGATGAGGGGGTGATTATTTAGATCTTTTTAGAGCTGAATTGAGCTGGAACTGAGGTGTTACTTTAATTAGATTGAATTCCCTTATGATTAGCCCAAGCCTCAAATTCCTACCACTGTCTTTTTATTCTCGTCAATATTTAGCTCAAGTGTGTTGGGCTGGAATTTCAGGTATTTGGGTTCATATTTGTATTCAACTTTAGCAACACCTTAAAATTCTAGCACCATGCAAAATTTTGTAATATGATGTAATTTCTCTATTTTAATTACTGTCTAATGCCACATCCTTGCCTTTTGTCAAGATAAAAATCAGCATTGTGGTTTAAGGGAGAACTGCCAAGCTGAATGATTTGTTTCTGTATTGGGGACTCTTCCTAATTCCAGTTTATTTCACCAGCCCACACTGTTTTCTAAAGCTTACTTGATTTCTCATTATCCCTTCAAATTTTGTCTTTGAAGTCCTGCCTCATAGTCCATCTCTACACAAATGACATACAAACCCCTGGATATGGAAGCTGTCTCATCTCTCTAATTATGTATAGAGGGCTTATTTCATTTGATTAGTATTTGTATGGTATGTATTTTCCCATGCTTTGCCTTTCAGCCTTTCTATACCTTTATATTTTATATGTGCTTTTTTAAACTGAATGTAATTGAGTTTTCAAAATCTAGTCTGACATGCTTTGCTCATTAACCTGAGCATTTAATCCATTACAATTAATGTAAGAGTAGATACTTTTGGGTTTAAATCCTTTGTCTTATTTTATTGTTCTGTTTTGTGTTCAGTATTTAGTTCTTTCATGCCTTCTTTTGTATTGATTAAGTATGTATGCTGTGGATTTATATCTTTGCTAATATAGAATTTATGATTATATTTTTACTCATTTAGTGGTTAATTATCAAAGGATTATATCTTTTTCTTCCCCTGAATAATGAAAAAGATAGATATGTAAGTCCATTCACCTTTTCCCCTTTCAATTTTTATGGCATTGTTTTCTTAACACCTTAAGGTACTTTCCTTTGGATTTGCCTTAATAAGTATATCAGCACTTAAAGCTGCTGTAACAAAGTACCACAAATTGGGTGGCTTAAAACAACAGAAATTTATTATTTCACAGTTCTGGAAGCTAGAAGTCTGAAATCAAGGTGTTGACAAGGTCATGTTCTTCCTGAAACCTCTATGGAAAAATCTTCCATTACTTCTTCCAGCTTCTGGTAGCCCAGGCATTCCTTGGTTTGTGGCAGCAAAACTCCAATCTTTGCCTCCATTTTCACATAGCTGTGTTCCCTCTATATGTGTTTCTTCATTTTCTTATAAGGATTCCAGTCATACTTCATTAAGGACCCACCCTCTATTGTTATAATCTTAACTAATTATATTGGTAGGTAGTGATGCTATTTCCAATAAGGTGACATTCTGAGGTTCTGGGGTCACAACATATTTTTTGAGGGGACACAATTCCACAGAACAGTTATTGTTTATTTATATATTTAACATTTATATTAATTTAATTTAATTTAATTTTTTACATCTCCTAACTTCCACCTGGGATAATTTTCATCTGATTGGAGTACACCTTTAAGTACACATATGGTGGTCAAAAACTCTCATTTTTGTCCAAAATTGTTTGCATTTCATTTTAATTCTTGAATAATAATTTTTTCTGTCTATGGAATATAAGCTTGCCAGTTATTTCATTTAGAATATTGACAATATTATTCGCCTACCCCATGGTCTTAATTGTTGTGACTGAGAAATTTACCATCAACTGTAAACTCTTTGGATTATTTTATTTTTCTGGCTTCCTTTAAGATTGTCTCTTCAACTTTGGTTTTTGGCAATTTCACTTTGATGTTTCTGGATATGGATTTTTTATGTATATATGTGTATATTCATTTGTTTATTCATTCATCCATCTGCTTCAGATTCTTTGGGCTCCTTGAATCCGTGGACTGGTGCTTTCAAAAACTTTCAATCATTTCTTTTCAAATATTACTTTTTCACCCTTCTCTCTTTCCTCTTCTTCTGGAGTCCAATTACATACATGATAAATATTCTCCCTATATATTCTCTTTCATCCTCTCTTTTATTAATATTTTTCAGTTCAAGTTACTAATTCTCTATTTGGCTTTGTCTAATCAGTTGTTAAGCCTGTGTTTTGAATTTTTAATTTCATATTTAAGATATTGCACCTTAAGGATGATCATAAGAGAGCTAAGTGTTTAAGAAAACACTGTTTCAGCCCTTTAAGCCATTCAGGTTAGCCTGAATTCACTGGCAAGGGTTGATATGGATGATAGAATTGCCAAGACTACTTTCAAGGCAGAATTTGTGCAGTCAGGAATACATCCTGTTATAGCTTGATGAATGCTTTAGGCCAATGCTTTAGACCTATTGGCAAAGGTCAGTACAGAAATTTAAGGAGAAAGCCACTTGGCTTACTAAGGTAGACTCTGAGGGCTTATGGGATTGGTTCAGCTGGTTGGATCTGGGACCATGTCAGGGGGAGGTATGGCTGAGATCCATACTACAGATTGGCCTCAGCCTGTTGCTTGGAATCATACTGACATAGCCTTAATTAAATGCCACACAAGTCAAGTTGAACAGATTGGGACTATCTCCTATCTGTCAGATTAATCAGAGTGGCTGATGGAGTAGCTTATTTATGAGAAAATTATCTAGAATCCAATATAGTGAGAAATAAGGAGTGGATATTGTTGGGAGATAATTCTCCTTGGGTCTCATGTTTCTGCGCATCTATAGCAGCTTTTGTTCCAGACTATCTTGGAAGATAGCTTTGAAGGATAGTGTTTATCTGGGTGGAAGGTAGATTTGTTTGCTATCAAGTATAATAAATACAACATTCTCCTCTGATGCAAAAGTTGGACAGATTTGGTAGCAACCCTCTTATAGGATAAAATTTCCTAAGCTCATGATTCCTCAACTGTGACATAAAACCTGCTATATGTGTGGCATCCACTAGGGCTCACCTTTGAATTATCTTTTGGGACATGGGATCAAGAAGTTATACAAATAAGAAGGTCATGCAGTATGGTGAATAATAAAGTTCTGTCTATGACCCAAGAGTTTGTGTCTTCTTTCAGCATCTAGATAATTGTGGAACGATAACTTGTTAACTTACACAAACAATAAAATCTCAGATACTTCATAGTTCTTTAAAATGATGTCTTTTTCTCTGACAGATTTTTTTAAATCATTATTTTTCAGTATTTTGATTACAATGTGCCTTGGTATGCCTTTCTTTACATTTATTCTGCTTGAATATTTTTGATCTTCAGTGGAATTATAGTTCTTATCAAATATGAAAAATTTTATCTCATTTATTCCAATTTTCTTCTCTTTTCTCATTCCATTTTCCAGTAATACTTTTTTTGGTCATTTGATAGTGTCCTAAAAGTTGATTACACTATTCATTTTTTAAAGTTCTTTTTCTCTATGTGCTTCATTTTGGATAGTTTCAATTGCTATGTCTTCAATTTCAATGATCTTTTCTTCTGCAATAATTTGTTGTAATTTTTTCCAGTGGGTTTTCCTATTTAAATTTTTTTGCTTATTTTTACCTCTAGAAAGTTACATTTGGGTCATTCTATATCTTCCATTTCTTTCTTCATTATGTTCACTTTTTTTTTTTTTTACATTCTTTAATGTACAGATGATCCCTGATTACAGTGGTTCAGCTTGTAATTGTTCAACTTTACAGTGGTGTGAAGGTGATACACATTCAGTAAAACATCAATAAATTACATGAGATATTTGACATTTTGTTACAAAAAAAGCTTTGTGTTAGATGATTTTTCCCAAATGTAGGCTAATGTAAAACTTCTGAATACCTTTATGGTAGGCTAAACTAAAATATAATGTTTGGTAGCTTAGACGTATTAAATACATTTTGACTTAAAATACTTTCAACTTATGATGGGTTGCCCCATTATAAATTGAGGCACGTCTATATTTACAAAGCCTGTTTTAAAGTTTTTGTCTGTTAATTCTGAGACAGGGAACTAGCAGGTACTGCTTTAGGTATTGCTTTGGGCATTGCTTTGGGCATTGCTTTGGACATTGCCTTAGGCATTGCCTCGGGCATCGCTGCAGCATTACCTAACTGAGTCGGGAAATCTCAAAACAGAGTTTCAAATTACCCTGATCAAAACAGGATGGAGGCAGGGCAAGTTCCACTGGTTAGAACCATGATGGTGAAGGAATAGAGGATGTCACCATGAGTCCAGGAAAACACTGCCCCTCCATGAATATTCTTCCTCTTATTTATTAAGCCATAGCTTAAATAGAAAGGCAGCAGAAACCAGGGAACCAGTATTGTCAGCTTAGCTCCTGAATTATTTCTTGCACAAAGCCAAGGATCCACTTGGACTTCAAGTCACTTCCAGCATTGAGGGTCACTTTCCTGTGTCATCTGCATCATCTGTTATTTCTGGATCTCTTTCTGTGATTAATTTTTCATCAAGTTATGGGTCATATATTCCTGCTTCCTTGCATATCTGGTAATTTTTATTGGAAGTCAGTAGCGATAAATTTCATGTTGTTGGCTGCTAGATTTGAATATATTCATTTTAAGAGTTGGTATTTTTTTTTTTTTTTCTGACAGGTAAGTTACTTGTAGATCAGTCTGATACTTTTGAGGTTTCCTTTTAAACTTTATTAGCATGCAAGTTGAGCCAGCTTTATTGTATTACTAATTTAGCCCCCCTTCCTCACTAAGTCATGACTTTTTGAAGGACTTTTCCAAATGCTTCATGTATTGTGAGACTCTACATTCTGGGCTGATGGGTATGTAAATTATTCCTAGCCACATGAGATTCAAGAATTTTTTTTTTTTTTTTATGTAGGGAGAGCAATCCCTATAACAGTTAAAGTTTATGATTGGAATTAGAAGGTCTGGTCTTTTTGACTATGTGCTTATCTTTGAATTAAAAAAAAATTGTATGTAATATTTGAGGGCTAAGATGATAGCATTTTTCTGCAGAGGCAATTTTACATTCTCCTGCTAGGAAGATAAATATATCTCAACAGAAAAAAATGAAAAATAATTTGAATATCATGAGGGATCTAAGAAAAAATCCCAAATTTTTCTTGACAGCTCTTTTAACTCTGAACAAAATATGTATGTTTTGAAATTATTGCAAAAGTTTATGTCATAAAAGCATATAAAGCTAAATCATTTCTATCTGACAAAACCTTAACTCTAACCCTTTTAAAGGAAGAAATATTTTTTTTACCTAAAGTGTTCAAAAATTCCTGATAACTAAAATTATAATCTGTGTGGTATAAAAGTCTCATCAACTACCACAATAAAAAATCATAAGATGCCCCCCCCAGTTATTCCTAATATGAATGGTAAAAAACTAAATCTTCCACACCTTAAGATATCATTACACTTATATTACACAATTAGTTATTGTAATTTGGCTGGATGCTAATACTTAAAAGGAGTCTTATTTCTACCATGAAATATTTTTTAAAGGTTATGAATGCAATTTTAAAACAAGAGCTTCCATTATTTTCTATTTGTTAATCTCTCAAGAGAAATATTTTTCCATTGTTTATCTGGTTAATATCACTGGCTAGTGAAAATCTGTAACATTTTTACCACAGTTTCCCTGATGTGGGCAAAGAGATTCCCATGCAAAGAGAAAAGAGAGAGCACATGTATTTTGAAATAAATTCTATTAAAGAATTTTATTAATATAAAAAGATCACTATTAAGTAAACTATATCTGACAGCTTCATTAGTTCTAAGTACTAAAATAATGGATGCAAAAAACTACACAAGCAAATAAAAATTTGTTCAAAATAAATGTTAAAATTCAGAATTATAAAATATTGTAACATCTTATTAATATCCATTCAGTGTGATCTTCTTTTCACCTTAAGAATGGTATATGTAAAGAAAATTTTAGTAATAAGAATCATAGAGAAAAATAAGGAAGGCTAAAAAGGATAGATGCAGTTTTTAGGTAGGCAGGGAGGTGAGAAGTTGACTGTGAGAGCTGAAATACGACAGAAGGAAAAGAACAAGTCACTATGTGTGGAAGAACATTGCAGGCAGAGAGACCAGCGAATGTAAAGGGTTTGAAGCTAAAACATAAAGATACTCTTCAGGAGTTTTTTGATTAGGGGAAGGTTGGAAGATTTTAAACAAGATTGAAAAAAGTCCATTTGTATTCTCCATTAACAGGAAAAATATAAGCATTTTTATATTTATAGTTTAATAACATGAAGGTCTTCATCAAAAATAAAAATAAAATAAAATAGGAATTTTATTGTTTAATATGTGTATATAATGAAAATTTAGATTAATCACATTTTATAGAGATTTACCCCATATTGATTTACCCCATTATTTCTAATTAATTAAAATAAGTTTTTGATACATTCCACATATTATATTCCAACGACCCAACAAGACAAGTATTATCTTTTTTCACAGATTAAGAAAACCGAGGTTCTTGAGAAAATCCATAACTTGCTTAAGAACACATACTGGAAAGTGGTAGAATCTAGGCTAAAACCTGGGTCGCTTGTCTCAAAATCCAGGAACGTTTCCATTTGACACAATTAATACTGAAACAGTACTGGGGATAGTAGTCTGTCTTTAATGTTTCAGATGTCCTTAGAAAGATCCCATAAGTCTTAGGAACATATCCTTTTTCCTAACCCCACAAAATCAGGCAAGGTGCTAAGAGCCTTTCATTTATTTTCTCTAGGACAATCCCTTGAAGAATTCAAGGTGAAGTGCTTTCTCCTAATCCAACAGAGTTGAGCTGGTTGTCTGTGTGTGCTCATGAATGATTTACAGTGATTCACATCCTTTCTGTGAGGGCATACACAATGTACTGGCCATTAGGGAGAGGGAGAGCATGTGCCTAGCACTGGAGATACATGTGGGATAGTGGGGTGAGACTTCAGGTATGTGTTCTCTGAGGTTTGCGGGCAAGTCTCTTGGTAGAGACCACAATCAGTAAAATTCTCAGCGTTTTGTTAAGATTCACACCCTCATTGTTTTGAGTCTCTGTCCCTTTTCCCAGCTCCTAGCTGCCCCAATCTATTCAGTCATTCTGATCCCTTCAGTGTTCTAGGTCCGGCAAGAAAAAATGGACCTCTTGGGCATCTTCCCTCATGATTAGAGAAAACGAACACTCACTATGCTCTCACCCTCCTCTGTGGGAAAGATGGTGGACCAAAGAGTCCACTTTTGCCACTGAGCTGAAAATGACTTGGAGGAAGAGTGATGCAAGTAAAGTGAAACTATTCTTCTTACCCTCTTCAGTGTGTTTATTCTTGGAGATTTTTTCTCCAATGGGGTACTGGGACCTCTCTGCTGGACTCTTGGGCTCCAACAAAAGGTACTTTTATCTGTGGGAGGTTATCAAAATTGGTATTTCTGGTGGGAGATGAGGACTGAAAACTCCTATTCTGCTATTCTATTGATTTCACTCTGGATTTATCGATTTTTGTTTGTTTGAGAAAGTCTATTTCTCCTTCGCATTTGAAGGATATTTTTGTAGAATGCAGAATTCTAAGTTTGTTGTTTTTTTCTCTTAACACTAAATAGCCTCATTTCATTCTCTTCTTGCTTGCATATTTTTGAAGAAATCAGATGTAACTCTTATTTCTGTACCTCTATAGGTAAGTTTTTTATTTCCTCTGGCTTACTTCAATAATTTTTCCCTTATCTTTGAATTTTTGAAGTTTGCATGTGATATAACCAGGTGTCATTTTTGTTTTTCTTGTTATTTTTCCTGCTTGGTTTTCTCTGAGGTTCCTGGATCTGTGGTTTGGTGTCTGGGATCAACTTGGGAGAAATTCTCATCCATGCTTCAAATATTGTTTCTGTTCCTTTCTTTTATTCTTCTCTTTCTGGTAGTCTCATAAAATGTGTGTTATGCCTATTGTATTGTCCCATTGTTCTTGGATATTCTGTTCCATTTCTTCTCAGTCTTTTTTCTCTTTGTTTTATATTTTTTGAAGTTTCTATTCACATATTCTCAAGCTCAGAGACTCTTTCCTCATTTATGTCTTCTAATGAGCCTATCAAAGGCATTCTTCATTTCTGTTAGATTGTTTTTTTAAATCTCTTGCATTTCTTTTTCATTCTTTCTCAGTATTCTCATCTCTGCTCACATTATCTATTTGTTCTTCTATATTGTCCTATTTTTCCATTATGGTTGTTAGCATATTAACATAGTTTCAAATTCATGGTGTAATAATTCCAACAGCCCTGCCATATTTGGGTCTGGTTCTAATGCTGCCCTGTCTCTTAAAACTTTTTTTTTTTTTCCTTTTAGCATATCTTATATATATATATTTTTTTATCAAAAAATGAACATGATATAGTGGATAAATGGAACTACAGTAAACAGACCTTTAGTGATATGGTGGTAAAGAGTGGGGTAGGGGAAATGTTTTATAGTTCTCTGATTTGGTGTCAGTTTTTTAGTGAGCCTGTGCTCATGAGCTGAGCTGTAAACTTCACAAGTGCTTCTCAGTTTTTCTTCAATCCATTAGATGGTACAGAATGGCTAAAGGGAACTGAAGTTGGATAAATCCCTGCCCCCATGTGAAAAGCTAGAACATCTGGAGTTGGGTATTTCCCTTCCTTCAGGTAGGTTAGGCTCTGATAAAAACCCAGTAGGTCAGGCTATGGTAAAATCATTTTTCTTAAAGGCAGGTCTTGTTAAGAAGAACAGACTGCTCTGGTGAATTTTGAAATAATTTCTTCCCCCTCCACTTGCTGGAAGCCCAAGGAGATTTTTCTCTGATCTTCACTGTGAGAACCTGGTAGAGGTCCTAGAGGTAAAACTCACAAAAGTGTTAGGACACCCCTATAATGGGATCCCCTGGAGTTTTCATCTCTCATACTTGTCTGCACTGAGCCTCCAGCAATATTTGAACTACAGTCCAGCTTTTCCTGCCCTGTGAAGATGGGTTTCTGCTTTGGTAAATTGTGATTCTCTGTATTCACTTGTCTGTATTTCCAGTTTTGAGGTCAATTGTTTGACCTGTGACCTCACTTTTCTGATATATCTAAGAAGAGTTGTTGCTTTTTCAGTTTGCTCAGCTTTTTATTTGTTAGGATAGAGTGTTGACTTCTGTTCTCCTTACATGCCAGATGAGCACCTGGTAGCCTTGTCAGTATTATTTTATCTACCTTTTGTAGTCAGATTTCCCCGTGAAGACATTTCCAATCTCCAGCGTGGAAGATAAAAGCCTGGTTTCCAATATTTTTGAAGCTGAGTGGTGAAAGAGGACTGAGGGATGCTAGAATACAGTATGCATTTTTTTTTACTTCAATCTCCTCCTTTCTCAGAAAATGGAATTGGATCTCCCAGTTCAGAGATCTCTTTGATTTGCTATATCCAGATAATGTACCAGTTCAGTTGTTTGCCATGATATAAGGGTAGAGATAGTCAACATTCTGAACAGAGTAAGACTCTCTAACTGCTTTTTCAACAATCTTAAATCAGCCTTCTTTAGTTTAGGCACCATCTCTTCACTTCAATTTCTAGAGGTTTTTGGTGCCTCTAACATTTGAGCCTTTGATAATTTTCCAGTGTGAATGAGGTTATCAGTTTTATTCCCTGATACTTGCTTAGCACTCAATGTTCTTAGTTCTTTCTTAACCATCTCCTTTTTAGCTTTTAAATCTTTGTTACTATGGTCTCCTTTCCTATTCTCCCTAATCCTCTGGGTTTATGCCTTGAAAATCCCTTTATTGTACTTTTAATGGAGTTGAGAGAAGTGGTGAAAGTTGATGTTCATTTTTAATCTTCTGTCTTTACTCAGAAGGTAATTTTAAATTATGTCTTAATTATTTAACCATTATAATCAATAGTTTAAATGTCATATAGGAATATTCCGGGAATAATTGTATAGTAAGAATGAGTAGAAGCTGAGATGATTCAGAAGAATAATTACAATTTAATGTGGATGTGATGTGCCTTGTTCTAAAGATTATCTTTAGTTGGGGTGCCCAGCAGAGATGTTTTTGTTAATTTAATGTTGATCATCAATTAGATGTCTCCTCAAACATTGTCTATTGAAGTAAATCTTTCATTTGTTCATCAAACATTTATTGACCTCCTACTACAAGTCAAGTGTTATTTAAGGATTGGGAGACAGAAATAAAGAGTAGCTCACATTTAGAATATATTGAAGACATCTAAATGCACGATTACAATAAAATAAACTAAATAAAAAGTAAGATTTTCAGCAGAGGCTATAGGTTCCTGCTGTTACTAAATTCTTAATCTCCTCTCTGTGTTTCACCTCCTGTATACACCACTTCTTTACTCCCTCACATTGCCTGTTAGATACCATCCTGCTTAGATTCCTTCATTCCCAAGATAATATTTTTATTCTGTCTGGAAAGTTGACTATGTCTTTAAATTTTACTGAAGATTTGACACCCAAGACGGGGATTAACTTGAAAGGCAGCACAGTACAGCACACGACTCAAAATTATGTTAGACATCCTTTCTGTTAAATGCACCTCTGCCGTTTCAAACAGTGTGAACTTCTGTCTGTTCCACCTTATCAACCGCTGGACTTCAGCTGCAGAATAATTCAATTTTCTTTAGTAAATTTTGGGCCTAAGTTTGTGTCTTAGCCAGGATAGGCTGATATCATTGGTTTAATAAAATAAATACTTAATATTTATGCCATAGTTTGCTGTGGGTCTGTAGAGGCTCTGCTCCATATAGTCATTGAGGGCGCCAGGTTCCTTTTATGTAGTGGCTCTACCATCTCCTTGAACAAAGGCAGGAAAAAACTTGAAAGGTGGCCCAGGAAATTTTAGGGCCAAGCCTGGAAGCATCATTTTTCACTTCTTCTCACCTTCCACTGTCCAGAACTCATTCATGTGTCCCTGTTCACTGCAAGAGAGGCTACAAAATGATGTCTGGCTGTGTGGAAAATGAAATATACTTTGATGAACACAGAGTATTCTTTTTGCCACACTTTAAAAAATACTAGGTTGATCTGCTAAATAAAAGCCTAATCTGAAATTTTATTTTATTTTACTAGAATTTTCGTGAAAATTTCTTTCCCATATGAGCTTATTGTCTTAAGCAGTCTTTCCTGTCTGATATTATAATACCAATTCTTAGAAAAGAGAAGAGGCTCCCACCAATTTTGTTTCTTTGTTTCATTTTCTGTTGATTTTAGTATCTTAAACTGCCCTATTTATTGTATCCATACTTAGCTGAGTTCATACAATGTGCTTATGTAATTTGGTGTTTTAAAATGTTTTATTAAAAATACTTGAGGGATTTTCTTCTTATGGATCTACTGGACTCTGATATGATACCAGATGCACTGAGTTCTGATTTTAACTATTAGGCTCAATGTTAACATCTCCGGAGCTTTTTGATTGTAGCTGAAAATCTGTCCCTATGCTTTTGAAAGCCCATTTTCCTTCATTGCTCCCTAAGGATTCCCTAGTCTCCTTTTTCAGCTTGTCAGCTGCTTTCTTTATTTTTATTTCTTATCTGTTTCCAAGTTATTCCCTTTAGCTACTTTGATTTCTTGCTCCTTTTTAAAAAAAAAAAAACAAAAAAAAACTTTGATTGTTCCCCATGCTTCTATAATCAAGTGGGTAGCTGTTTTTCACTGCATGTATATTTAGTCCCTCAAAGTGAGAGAAGTTAATGAGTACTTCAATTGCTTCTGTTGGCTCCCCATTCCCTGACCTTCCCATTAACTTCAGTCTCCCAGTGTGTTTTACACACTATGGTTGCATTTTGCACAATTTTGCTTCTCAGAATTTTAATATGTGAATCAATTTGACTTTGAATTCACCTTTTATTTTTTATTCTGTGGCATTCTTTATCAAGTAGTTTTGGAATCAGCCAATGCTATCTTTAATTAAGATTGTTTGAGTTCAGGAAAGCTTTTCTATAACTATGATATGGTTTGAAGAGATTATAACTCAAATAATCTGAGAGAAAAGATAAAAAATTTTGCTCAAATTTGGATTTTCTAATATAAAACACCTCTCTCAAATGCAGCTATTTTAATGAGTATATCTATTTAGAGGCTAGCTTGTTGTCTGCTGCTTTTCCTGGTGGGATTGTCTTTTTTTAGCTAATGGGTCAAATATAATAGGTGAGCTTAGTAGAGTTATCAATGCAATGAAATGATCCAAACTTGTAATTTTGAGGTAGGAGGGAGCATACTTAAAAAAAAAATCTTTTTTTTTTGATGCATGTCATTATATTAGAAGTAATCTTTTTGAAGGATATGAATAGAGAACTGTTCCTTGCTTAGTAAGTTTGTGCAGTAGCTAACACTTTTGTATTCTTGATAGTAATAGGTATATGTTTGCCTGTCCCCAGTGTTGTAGGAACTGCCCCTCTTTCCCACTCCAGGGATGAGTGATGAGCACATTATCAAGGTATAGTCAGTTAGTTTGGCAATTTTGGTTGGTGTAGAGAGGGATATGTTATCCAACCATGGCCATTTAGAGCTCACCATGTTTGCTAGTACTTTCAGAAAAAAGTACTCTCCTTCCCACACCTCCAACCCCCTACAACTCCAACCCTCTGCTCCCCCTGCACAGTTGCTATAGGGACCGTGTAAGATGGAACTGCTGGAAACTCTTGCTTGGTAGCAAGAGTTGTGTCTCTCATGGAGAGAGCCTCTGTCTAAAGACAAAACATTCTGAGGAACACAGAACCACGAGGGAGAGATAGAGACACAATTTCCTAATGGCATTTTGATACCATGAATCTAGTTGTATCTGAAGTTAATCAGCTATTGAACTTCTCAGAAATGTAATTCAGTAAGTTACATTTTAATTTAAGCTAGTTTTGGTTGGGATTCTTTCACAGACAACTAAAAGCATCCCAACTAAATCACTTGATTAACTAGGTTTTGTATAAAAATGTCACCAAATAAGAATATTCATTTTGGTAGGGGAAGGAAGGGCCTTTCTTATGTTGCTCACCAGTTTATCTCTATCATGTATCACAATGACTGGAACATAGATATGTATTATATTTCTCTCCAATTTGATCTTGAGGTCTCTCTCTATAAACTCTAGTCCTTCTCTGACAAGGGTGCAGGGGATATGGTTGTGGATGTTTACAATATGCTTTTCATGGGATGCTTCTTTATCTTAGCAAACAGCCTAATGCCTAAGTCTCCAACCTGTGACCAGATGCCCCTCTCATATTAACTTTGTTTATACTGGAAGATACCCTTGTGGCTCTTGTCTGGGTTGTGTCCAGTTTATTCCTGCCAAAACAGCCACTATCCAGGAGAGCCTTTACTGGGAGGAAAGTTAGATCCAGGCATGTTGGTCAAGTGAGACTCTGAAGAGGCAACACAACAAAAATATATGAAATAACAAACAGTTTATTACTCAAAGATCCATGAGAGAAGTAGAGTACTGATGAGAGTCAATGGGAAGGTTGCTGGGGAAATATGCTCAAGCAGCAGATGGGAAGCCAGAGAGAGATGGACCTATGGGGGCTGAGGACTCTATTGGGGTACAGGGCATTATGCAAGAATGTTTTTTGGGGGAGTTCTAATTGGTGGGTTTAGAACAAGCAGGCACAATTTCCATGGGGTCATATTTGTGAATGAGAACGGTTACTGCAGCATATCTGCACAGTCCATGCAGGGTGTGGGGGTCAGTAGGGGAGTTAAGTAGGTTATATCTGTATGTTCCATTGGGAGGTGGTCAGCAGCAGGCAGTTGTATAAGGGAGATATCTGGATAGACCACATTGAGGAAATGGAAGGAAGGAGATAAACAATAGGAAACTATGTCAAGGGTGAATAAAACCTGTTTCTGGTATGAGCAAGTTAAACCTAGATTCAGAATAGATGCCAGGGCAACATATAAGAATTTACTACAATATACTTAATACATATTTATGAATGCATAAATGATTAATCTAATTAGTTGAATTTATTGGGCACCTGTTTTGTGCAAGGGCCTCTTAGGAGATGGTAAGGTGATAAAAAGAATAAGAGAGACAGAGACTGTGTCCTCTCATGGCTGATGTGCAAGCATTGAGGTATAATAATAATTTAAGATAGAATAAGAAAAAGGCCCAAAGGAAATAAAAATTGTATGAATAGTAGCTAAGTCATCAAAGGGCACTAGAACCAGACTACCTAGATTTAAAAGAATGTATTATACTACACTTGCTAACTGTTTGATCTTGGATATATTACTTAAACTCAGTTTCCTTATCTGTAAAATGAGGGTAATGTTTGTATGTCCTTTATACAGTTCTCATGAGGATAAATCAAAGTATTTTACTTAAAATGATTGAAATGCCTAGGATATGTTAAGTGCTGAGTAAGTGTTAGCTATTTTTATTTCAGGAAGTAGATGGCCAGAACATTATTTAAATAGCAAACAAGAGAGAATCAGAAGTCAAATCACCCTTGGAAGCTGAATACTTATTATAGTTCAAGTCAATATTAACCACCAAAAAATCCCCACAAACACAGTTTAAAATATAACATAATTCAGCAAGATTTTAATTTAATGTTACATGGGTTAGAATTATACAATGACAAGATATGCATCTTTGGTAAACAGGAGAAAGGAAGGATCTTTACATGTACTTTAAAAATTTTTAATAAGAAAAGACTTAGCATTTTAAACTTTGATAATTATGATGTTAGGTTTTTACTAGATATTTTGCAGGAAGAAAGGAAAAATGGATTAATTAATAAGCATGTTTAATTGCCTGCTATGAAATAGATATGCAGATTACTGTATAGCTATATGGAAAAAGACTTCTGGATTCATCACTCTACAATACTTAAAGCTTATAAAATTTGATAAAATTTTATAAAGTTTCATTCAAGAATAAATGTTTTTCTATGTCATAAAATGCTTTTTATAACTACTTTTTTTCAAAAACTTTAATCTTCAGCTCATGTTAAAGTAGTAGTTTCCTGAGGATCTCTGAGTACAAAGGAAAATGAAGTACCATTAGTAGAAGAAAATTAGCTTCAAATATGTTTTATATTGCTAGCCTACATTTCCAAAGCATTGGGGGGGAACTTCCACTTGATTCAGATATCTTACAGAGAAAACAAAACAGAATGGGGTAGTAGCAGAAAGAACATGGGCTTTGGAAATTCTAAAAATAGATTAAAACTGTGTGACATTGGGCAAAATAACCATTTTGAGTCCCAGGTTTCCCATGAGTAGAAAGAAGATAACATTAACGTTATAGTGTTTTTGTGAGGATTAAAGATAATATTTAATATTTACAGGGTGACACTTGTTTTTTGGCATATAGTAGGCAATCAATATATGATATTCTTTTTATTATAAATTATATTTATTTGTTATTATGTTAATATATTATTTATTATATTAAATTTATATATTATAAATGATATATTATCTCCAGTTAATAAAAATATATCAAGAGGATTCTATTTCATATTGTATGCAGTAATGGGAAATAGTATAAATATGTCAAAATAAAAATAAAAGAATGGATGACTTCTGGAAATTTTAAGGCAGAAAAATGTGAATAAATAAAACTATAGACACAAAATGTAAAGTAGCAACTTGCAAGATTTTGGTAGATGCCTATTGTCATAGCTTATGTCACAGCTGATGAATAGCTGCATTCAGCCCTGTGGCTTAACTTTTTCATTGCCCCAACACTGGTCCAAAGATAAATGGATGGAGGTTTTCCAGACAGAATATGATGATGAAGCAGCCATTCTATACTTTCTGTTCTTCTTATGCTGTATGCCTTTGTTATTTTGCATGTAAAGTAAGCATAAATCTAGTTTCTACCAGGAACAGGAGTTCTCAGTCTTGGCATTCTCTATCCAATTTTCCCGACCTTGTTCCTAAAATTTTTTTCTGACTTTCTTTTCTGACTCTGTCCAATGTCTCTTTCTTGTTAGTTTACTGAAAAGCCCTTTTACTGTCTCAAAACTAGGTTCCTCAGGGCCCTTCTCAATCTATTATACCTCACACCATGGAAGGATGCAGCCTCCCTTAAGAGATACAACATATGTATCGATGTTATAAGTAGTTACTTTCTGGCTTTAAGGACTTTTCTGGCTTTAAGGACTTTTCATTCTCTTAGATTTAAACTGATCAAATCCCAAGATTTACATTATAACATATATAATTTTATTCTTAAAAAGTCATAACTTATCTTTTTCTTTTTCTCTTCCCTTCCTTTCTTTTTGAGAAAGGGATCTATTGCTATATAACTTGTTTATTTATGGTAGTCAGTAGTTTGACATTTCTTTCAACTTTAGTCAGATACCCTTTTTTCCTCTGGGTTTTTTTTTTTTCTTTTTTCCTTTTGAGGAAATCTTGCTAAGTAGTCCTGCTTATGCAAACTAGACATTGGAGCTACTGTTGCTGAGGAATAAGTGGGTCTAGACTTCTGTCTGCTCTTTCATTCTATCATATCCACAGTTCCTGCAATACCTCTGAGGAGCCATGGGTTTGGGGAACCACATTTAAAAGCTGCTGCGTTAGTGAAACAAGAACTGGAATTCTTAAGACTTGATTTTTTAACATTAGTTCTAACATCAAGTTTGTATGTGTCACTGATGGGGTTAATTGTTTCATCTGTAAAGCAAGTGGTTTAGAACATTGGTTGTCAATGTTGGCCGTGTATATTAGAATCACCTGGGGAGTTCTAAAAAAAAATCCTGATGCTTAGGCCCTACTCAATGCCAATTAAATTAGAATCTCTGGTGCATGACCCAGGCAACAATACATTTTTTTAAAGCTCCCCTAGATGATTCCAATGTGCAACTGAGTTTTAAAACCTCCAAAGAATTTTTGAGTAATAATGTTCCACGTGTGTCTGTGCAGCATGTTTTGGTAGATGTACTTAAAATGTGCACAGAGTCTAGTCATGTGTAGATAATACTCAGTGAGGATGAAGGATGAAGATTGGAACCTAAGAAAAAAAAGATTGGAACCTAAGAAAAAAAGGATTTTTTTTTTTTTGAGACAGAGTCTGGCTTTGTTGCCCAGGCCAGAGTGCCGTGGTGTCAGCCTAGCTCACAGCAACCTCCAACTCCTGGGCTCAAGTGATCCTTCTGTCTCAGCCTCCTGAGTAGCTGGCACTACAGACATGTGCCACCATGCCCGGCTAATTTTTTGTGTATATATATTTTTAGTTGTCCAGATAATTTCTTTCTATTTTTAGTAGAGACAGGGTCTCGCTCTTGCTCAGGCTGGTTTTGAACTCCTGACCTTGAGCGATTCTCCTGCCTCGGGCCTCCCAGAGTGCTAGGATTATAGGTGTGAGTCACCATGCCCAGCCAGAAAAAAAATATTTTTAAAAAATTATCTTAGTAATTCAGTATTTGGGCAAAATACTTTGTTATATCCCTGGTGGGAATGAGTTTATCTTTCTGTAAAATGAGGCTCTCAGCTGAGAAATCATATTTAAATGCAATGGTATTTTTATACCAATAATAAGACCATTTGTTAATATGATCAGCCAAGAATTATGCCTGAATATTTTATTCACAAAACAAATAGAAAAGACAGATTGACTACTGAAATATCAGTTACAGTTAATAATCCTCAGTTGGTGGTATAGATTGAAGACACATTGAAGTAACATGTTGGTAACAATGAAAATCTTTGATACTGCAGGTTAAAAATGCCTCCATCAAAAAGGCAAAAAACAAACAAACAAAAAACTAGAATTACTGTTATGTGATCATTGTCCAATATGAAAAACTATTGTTTCCACAGAGATTTCAAATTAGGGAAAAAAATTTACAGCATTGGTAAACACTTGAATCAAAAAGGTATAGAAATTGGATGACAATATTCATGCTACAATCTCCAAATGTCAAATGAATTTATTATGATTAGATAAATTATAGTGAATACCAAATAGTTTAAAAATGATAGCACAGTTAGAATAAGATGATTGATATTAGGTATGTTAGATGTATAACTAAACAGAAATTACTTTTTATTATTACCAAGGACATTTACATATTTTCTCTCATATTTGTGCAACTAATAGATATTCAAGATTCATGTGCTTTAATCTCCACTTTTAATAAGGTATTTTTTTTCTGGAAGTTGGTAACCTTTAAATAAAAGAAAAAGTGCAGTTAGCACATGTGGCAGGAAAATGAATTAATAATTTTATTACCTTGTCTTTAGGCTTTTTACTGGAATAGATTTACCACCAACAGAGTGAAAAACTAATATTAGACATTTTCTGGACAGAAAGTTCAGCCAGTCTTTGTTGTTTTTGTGTTTTTTCTCCCTTACCCCAGAGAAAAGTTCACACCAGCCTTTTTGTGTGGCATTGTCCCAAGAAATTGGGTAGTAAGTCCTAACATGGACAGACCAGGAGAAAGTCTACAGGGACAATTTTGAAAACATGAAATGGACCAGCAGTGGCATTGACCACTTCTGAATAAATCATGTTGACAATGAGTAATCTTACCAGTGGTCATGAGTGACTGCTGGCTGAGAACTTAAGCCTATTTTTTCTAGACGTTATAGACTCTGATGTCCTGGTACAATATAAAATGAATTAGTGAGAAAAATGGAGTGGAGTAAGCGGGAGGGAGAAAGGGAGAGAGAGAGAGAGAGAAAGGGAGAAATAGAGAAATAGAGGGAGAGAGAGAAATGGGTGTGTGTGGAGGGAGAGAGAGAGAAAAAAATGGGAGGCAGGGGAATGGAATATAGTAGTGAAACAAAAAAAATTATTGATGTTATTGTCACCAAACTTGGCCAGTGGAGACTGGGAGCTAAATATAATTTGGATTAGATAAATTAAAGACATACAACATTTCCTGTGTTGTGGCACAATTCTTAATTGTAACTTACTTTTAAAAATATGTAATTGTTACAAAAAAAGCCCAATATTTGGTCATTAGTGAGTTATTTCTTTTTAGAGAAAAATCTCTCAGGTACCTCTATGAAATCCTCTTAGTTTACTCATTTCCATAGGGATTGCTCCCTATTCTCAACTTAAATTATTTACTATCTATACCACTAATTTTGTGTCTCATTAATGCCCTGCTTTGGGACTTTTCTTTGGTTGTCTTCTATCATAGGACTCATATATTTTATTAACAGATCTAGACTTTAAGCTTCTTCTGTGGTAAGAATTGCCTAGAAAAAGAAGATGAACAAGTGAATATATGGATGTTTCCTCTAGAATGAGTTGTCTGAGGGCAGAAACTAACAATACCATTTTATCCATGTGTTTTCAGCAAAAAGTGCAGTACAGGCATATAGGAAGTGCTCAGTACCTGTTTGTGGAAAGAATGCATGACCAGATGAATAGACTAATACAGAGTGAGAGCACAAATTATATATATCTACTTGAAGAGTTGATCCATTCATATCTCATGAAAGATTAATTTTTACATCCAGATATGAACATAGAATTTGGTATAATGTATGCTTTTTACTAATACATTGAGGAAGCCAGTCTGATTAATGTCAATAATAGAAGAAATTTGGATAAGATCTCACACTAATTATAAGATGTCATCTCAATTTTGTAATCAACTCTCATGTGTTATATTGGTTTATTTTTCTCTTTTCTACAAAAATGAAGATTATCTCCCAACCAACACACTGAATTTTCTATCAAGCTCCAATTCTCAAGCTCTGTCATTTTTTCCTGAGAGTTTATATTCTGAGTTGACCAAAATTATCCCAACAGGTCACTTCACTTGATCTTAGAAGAATCTGAGCAATGAAATCTAGGGTTTTTTTTTTCTTGGTGAAAAAAATGTTAGAAAATTCTTGTAAAATATTTCTGTGTGGTTTAAATAAGATTTTTGACAATTCTCCCATTGAGATACAGGATCTGTGTCCAATCCCCTTGAACTTGTGACTGCTCAAGCCAAACAAATATGGCAGAAACTAAACCTGGAACCTTCTGAGACCAGATCATAAAGGCCATCAGTTTTATGATTTGTTTGTTGAAACACTGAACTGTGAGGTGAGATGTTTAACTATCCGTAGGCCCCCAGGCTGGCAAGGCCAAGTGTAGATGTGCTTGGCTAATCATCCTACCTAAGCCCAGTTGTGAAGAACCATCTTGGAAAGTGGGTCCCAGGCCCAGCTGTTCTGACTCTTAGCTATTTGAGTCTTCCCCTACACATCAAGGAACAGAAATAAGCTCTGCTCTGTCTGAATTTCTGACCTAGTCAGAACAGCTGTAAGCATAATAAAAATGTTTGTTTTATTCTTCTAAGTTTTGGGGTGATTTTTTTTATACAATAATAGTAACTGGAACAATTTCAAGACAAAATTTTATATCCTGAAGGATATGTTTTATTTATAAAATTCTAATCAAATAATTTTTGTATTTTGCCTTTTATCGGTAATATTTCATTCTAAATTTAATTTAATCTGGGAAAATTCAAATTTGCTTTATATGCCTTACCCTTTCAAAGTTTGAAAACACTAAATGAAGAATTTGATGACTCATTTTAGCATATTTTGAGCCTGTTGGGGAAATATCTCACTGTTATTTTTAGCTCCTTTCTTTTTAAGTAAATATAAATTCCTATGGTGTTCTGCTTTTTACTTTCATTATACCTGGAGTAATCACTGTGGAGGCCCAAGTTCCTCGAAGGCATTGTTCTTGGCTCGGGTCACTTTTGCACTGGACTGTCTTCTGTGATATGTTAATGTATATGATAAAGAAAAAGAGTTCCATGGTGAAAATTTGGGAAGAATATTTTATATGTTCCTCTTAAAGAGTCATTATTAACATTAACATATTTAGTAATCTCAGAGGTCCTAGGATAAGAAAGTATGTTTGACTGTTTAACCCAATGTTTCTGAACCCTTTTGACTATACCCAGATCATTTGACCACAGAAACACTCTTACAGAAGGCATCTTTTAATACCCATTGTTTTATACTATAAGTTCAAGAAATACTAATTGATCTAGATGGAGTAGTAATTAGCAAATATACAAAGTGCTTGCTTTCATTTTGGTGTTTCATTTATATGCGCTCTCTGAAGTCATGATGTGTACAAGAACATAAATCATGGCCTTTAGAACTCCAAGGAATGAATGAATGATAAATATGAAGAGGAATTGCAGGAGAGAAGACCAGAGAAAAAGGTATTAGCAGCAATTAAAGGCTACTATAATAAATGATGTAAGAAAATTATTATCATTAACTATTATAACACCCCCTTCCATAGCTCCATCCCTGCTACATGGTTCCAGGAGGTTTATCAGAATTTCCAGGAGAAGCACAAGAAAGTGTTAGAAATATACATATTTAACTTTATGATTATTTAAATTTGCTTTTAGTTGTGTCACCTAACTCTCTTGTAATTTCAAATAATAGCAAAAGAGGATGTAAGTATAATTATAAAATGATTGAGAGCTCCAGGTCTGGGCAGAGCAGAAAATTTACAACTTTAGAGAGTAAGGTAACACCTTGGTATCCCAGTCTTGTTGGGGGAATGCTGTATTCTGGTCAACCAAGTTTCCAATTACTTCATTTTTGACAGTGAAACTGATATTAGAGCACTGATGTGAGAGTTGAACTATAGAACTCTCTGGATTGATTTTTCAAGTGCTGTATACATTTTTAGAAAAGCAGCACTTTAACAGCTACAAATCTTTAATAGAGTTGCTAGACCATCAACTGACATGTCAACACACCTTGAAAGAGGCCTCATCAAATGCAAAGGTAAAGTTCTGTCAGATAGCGTTAGCAAAGCAAAATAAACTCATAGGAAGAAGGAAATAGTTCTTCTAAATACCCTGGTGTTATACAATAGAATGCTTCAAAAGTCTTTGAGAAGGTGTTTCACACGTGAAGTATGGGTAAAACGGTAAGAAATTGAAAAGGCAAGAAGGTAAATGAAAGCACTTCTCAAAAGATCTGAATAGGGAGTGATAAAAACGTAAAAGTGAAACTTCATTTATTGGTAGGGGGAGAAAAACCAACTCAAGATTTATTTTAAGCTGAATAAACTGTGGCTTCCATAGGGTACAAGCAAAGATAAGAAAGATAATATTTTACAGGCTTGGGGAAATAAAAGATACATTGTTAATACTGACTTAAATTAGGCCACACTATTTTATTTAGACAATTTCTGACAAAAAGAGTTCTAGGTCAAAGAAGTTCAGGAAAGGTGGGTCAAAAAAACTTAGAAATCTTTTAACTGGGGCTTTAATATACTAATGTGTGTTTGGATCATTCTAACAGACACACTGTTTCCAAAATTCACTTGACTATGGAATCTCTTTCTTTCTTTGCATGCTATGAGTTATCCTCTTTGGAGACTCGGTTCCACAGGCAAACTCTGGGAAACACTGATCTAGCCCTTTAGTTTGACAAAGATATTATTGACTTTGTTATGAGACTAGCTGTCTGGTTGTCTGTTCAACTTTGTGGTTCTCTCTCTCTGTACCCATAGGTCTAATTATTGAATCTAGTTTAGGCGGAGCTGTGCCTTTCCCTGGCTTATATCACTCAATTAATTTTTCTACTTTGGCGATAGGGATTATATCTTTTGTACAGGAGAAAAATGAAATGAAGAAAGGTGAGCAGAGTCCCTCAAAATCACACAATATGTATGTCAGTATGTCAGAATTTGAAATTTGTACCTCTTTCTCCCACTCTGCTGAGTATTGCCTTAAATCGAGATTAAAAAAAACAAATAGGATCTTTTTTGGTTAAAGAGTGAGTTCTGGACCTTTTTTTATCATGGTTGTGGTAGTGGACGTCTGTTTATATGTTTGCTTATTTTTCCAAGATTAAGTGGCATTGCCTTACATGCTTTTCTGCATTTACTGCTCTGAATTTCTCTAAATTGTTTTTTGTGTGTAGACTATCTATACCTGTTTAGCTATTGCAAGTAGATTGGTCCATCTGAAAACTAGCTGGCTTCTACAAAAAAATGTTCAACATATATCCCGAACTTCTGGAAATTATACCTTGAGAATTATTGATAAATACCCTGACACAAAGTTTGAAGAAGAGCACATAGGAGAAGAAGGGAAAGTTGAATTTTCTAAAGTCAATCTAAAGTTAATCTTTGTGAGGAAAGATAGAAGTGCTCCTAAAAGCATTCTCTCTCTTGAATTTGGATACTTACTTTTTCTGTTCATTTTCTAGTAGAGTGAGCTTTTCACCCTGGAAAACTCAGGCAATATATAGTCTTCTAAACAAGTAACAAAAGTTTGGCCCCTCACTTCTTTTATGTTTATGAAGAGTTTCCCCTGTGCAATACCCTGGAGATTATGTAGATCTTTGGTAAGTGAGTGAAATGTCTTGTGTGAGATGTCATGCTACTCTGGGAATGGGTGAGCATCCACTTAGATGAATGTCAATATGGTCAGAAACAAATGTAAACCTTCCTACCCTAATAGCAAACTATACCCTAATGTAAAACATTGAAACCTTAAAGGGAAAAGTTCTAGTTACTTAGAAATTGGATTACCAGGTTGATACTTTTCATAGCACCTCTCACTTTCTTATTTGCTTACTTGTTGATTTTCTACTCCCATCCCTCTGCCTATTCACAAGAAAGTAAGACACATGTTTATTGTTGCATTTCTGGTATCTAAAATAGTGCTAGGCACTTAGTAGGTTTTCAATAAATATTTGCTTTATGAATGTCTGAGGGGATTAGTAAATAAACACATGTCTTCATATTAAGGGGAAGAAATTGAGTCAGTTGAGGTTAAGTGATTTACCAAAAGTGTAATGACAAGTTCAGAGCAAGACTTGAAATAGAATCCTATATCCTAATTCTCAAACCAGCACAATATACCCATATGTCTTTTATTTTACCTATTATAACTCTGCATGCTTACAAAAAGGCATTTGGAATTTTAAACTAAGGTCTCCTTATGGGCAGTCCTCATTTTAATATTATTTGGAACCTGTTGACAATACAATTTTTGAATTGTCTGAGATTTTTCCTCATACTTTAGTGTACTGAATAACCTTATAAATACTTGTATTTGTCTCCTATTATATTGAACTATAGTAATATTTAATATTCTTGCATTAGATGATATAAATACCAATACCAATACAATACCAATATAATACCAGTACAATACCAATACAATACCAATACCAATACAATACCAATACCAATACCAATATAATACCAATTTAAGAAATTGATTTATATTATTATAAAATTTTTGGTTCTAAATCCTTAACTTATGAATTTTATTTGTATACTAATATTTTGTTCAGATAGTTATGTTTTTATTTTAAATGGGTTAATTTTACATTTTCCTCTTATACTTTAGTACTAAAAAAATAGTTGATTTTTGTTAACTAGTAGTGTTTAAATTTTTCCTCTACCTTCCTTTGTTTTTTCCTTCCCTCCATTTGAAATAGGAAAGTGACTCCCAATGCTGGGAACAACTTAAGGTCCAAGTGGGTCCTTGACTTCACGTAAGAAAGAATTTAGGAACGAGCCAACGGTATGAAGTGAAAGCACAGTTTATTCAGAAACTATAGAAAATCTACTTCACAAACAGAGTAGAGGCTCGCTGTCTCTGCAGAAGAGAACCAGCCCCCGGTAGAAACTATAGAAAGTCTACTCCACAGGCAGAGCAGACTTTAGCTCTCCCTGCAGAAGAGAACTGGTGCCCTGGTTCCTGTTGACTTTCTTTCTTTCTTTTTTTTTCCTTTTATTTCATCATATAATTGGGGA